>OY796661.1:18666600-19127519 GCA_963680705.1 Rhagium mordax
ACTGAGATTAAATATATCGTGCCTCAGGGGTTGTTTTAATGGGACAAATGCTAAAACACTCTAACAGTTATTTTTACTAGATAGTTGACTTGCCTGGCGTAAGTTATATAAAGAAGTTTACTTTAATAAGATAAATGACTCGCTTGGCACACGAGAGGGTTTTATTTATAAGGGTGGTATTTAGTAAATTAAAACATGGTGATAAGGTTCCAACAATAAAAATGTTTATTAAAATAAGAAGGTGAGGATTATAAACATAGAGTATTAATTACAGCAGGTGTCAGAGATATGCCCTGAGGGGCCCCAAGGGGCTACTCTTGAGGTGTCTTGCCTCGACAACCCCAAAAACACAACTAACTTTAACAATTCCTACTATCCCCTCAGTCGTCGCAGTCATCCTGAAGGGGTAACCCTTGAGCGTCTTGCTCGACAACCCCAAAAACACTTCTGCAGCTTTTTACTGAAGTTCGTTTCCCTGTCCGTACGTGAGTACGTGCTAAATTGAATTAATTTGTTTATCATCTTTTATTACATAAATCTACCATAACGACCTGGTTTTAATTAAATGAAAGTAATGTATTGAGCGCTGTAGTAAATAAAGTTGGAATAAATACTTAAATTTGCTCCTCGTTACAATATTAATTTTTTTTCGGTATTTTCTTTGAATTTAGGTAGAATTTAGGCGAATAATTAGAACACACTGTGTTTTAACATTGTCAACGTTTCGACTGAACTTTATTTCATCGTCTGGATACTGAAATACTTATATTATAATGATTTTTAATAGACTTGACAACCCAATAGTCAATTTAAAGACCAAGATCATAGGAAGAAAGACGCCAATTTGCGACAAACGTCCGCTCTGTAAGCCTTTTCACTCTGCGGCATATTCCTGTATAAAGCATCAATAGTTTCTAAAAATATAGATGCCTCTTTGCCATACCCTGTATGTATTTAGTGTACCACTAAGTTCTATAGAAGCGGTGACGTAAAAGCAGATAATTAAATTCTGCCCTAGAAACTCTTAGTTGAAAGAGAATAAAAATCCCTTAAGTCGCAACAACCGTATGAATATTGCATAGGAAAAACACTTGGGCGAAAAGGGTACAATAAATTGAATTGATAAGTAAACGAATCCGCAGAGCAAGTACGTTCGTTATTCATGAACCTATATTCTGTTCAACTACACACTATTTTCTGCCTGGCATGGAACACTCCACAAATAACGCAATTCTCCTAAATTGTACCCTTATTTAATAAATCGGCCCTCAATTTGAACACAACCCTCCACACAAATTACCCTATTGTATTGCCGAATTTTCATAACAATCGATTGTTGGATGTCAAAACCTTGCATTCATATTTTAACGACATAAAAAATTAAGTAGGCACAATAATTAAAGTTATATTTTATGAAACGAATATTAATTTATGTTTTTGTATCTAGACATACCGGGTGTTTTTTAGCAGTATGGTACAAATATAAAATTTCATCTGGTTATACGACCATAAAAAAAGAAAACATTAACTTCCATCATATTTACGTTTATAATTATCTTTCGCTAGTGTTACTTGCAAGAGAATTTATGTGGTTGCAGGTGTCAAGCATACAGGCTAATGGTCTGGAGGTTTAACCCCACTGGGACAGTTTTATTCTAAAATACAAATAGAATTGCACAAAATAGTGAATAGTGTGCAAATTAGAGAATAATCCAAAAGGAAAATTAGCTGAAGGTTGCCGCATGCGACTATTTAATGGCCCTATTAATCGCGTTATGTATTATGCAAGCATTATTTAAATCACAAGAAGTAAGAGGTCATGCCCCTATGCCCCTATGCCTTAATGAAATATTTTAATCGTTTCCATGTTAAAGATAAATCTGTTCAGAGTTTTAAGTAACGTTTTCCATCTGCAAGATTTACAAGTTGTCAGGCGCATCAATCTCAAAATACATATGCAAAATTATTTCCAATTTATTAGACGATCTTTAAGACGCCCACCATGATAGTTTTAAGTGGTAGGTATACTTATGTCTTATTGAATTGAAGTCAAGTAATAGTTGTATTACATCAGTATCCAT
The DNA here is from genome assembly GCA_963680705.1 of Rhagium mordax. NCBI lineage: Eukaryota > Metazoa > Arthropoda > Insecta > Coleoptera > Cerambycidae > Rhagium > Rhagium mordax. The sequence continues at coordinate 18,668,682 of OY796661.1, forward strand.
CCCTTGAAATAATTTATAATAAAATTTATCTTGTAGTTGGCTTCTTCTGAATCGAAGACCTCACTTCAGAAGAAGACCACGACAAAATGATCGAATGAATTTGTAGCAAAGTTTATGGGTCCTCTTCCGCGTTGAATATTTTGAGTGGCATGGCCTTCTATTTGAAGTGAGTGCAATAGGTGAAAGTGGTTTTTGCTTCAGAAGAAGACCACGACAAGATGGTCAAAACGTCAAGTGTTCAAAATATTTAACGAGGAGGAGAACTCAAAAACACTTGGGGCAATTTTTACACTAAATATACAGAAATGTAAATCCAAACACTAACAGACATTGTAGCATCCCTGACTGACGCTCGGCGATAATTTCGCAGCGCAATGTAAATCTAACTTGTCACATAAATTAGAGCAGATTTGAAACAAATGGCCTATACCCGATGCATCAAATAACTCCCAAAAGTCATTAAATCATGAGATATTTTGCAATAAAACAACTATACTAATCGCGGGGTATGTATACACACAGGTGTGCATATTCAGGACGCATATTAATCACATAATTGTATTGGCAACATCGACAGTGATGGTAGTAATGATATTGGGCAGGTATACGTCGTAATTGACACAAGACATAATTGAATTTATAATTTGTGATATATCTACCACTCACATGTATCACTTTGTGACGCTAATAAATATTGATGTCTGTACAGTGTACACCTCATGGGATGATAGTCTTATCGTCTCTTTTATCATTATTATGCATTAACTCGCAAGAGGATCATTAAATATTACTTAGGGATCATGTTTTGGTATTTGTAAGTGGCTGAAGTCACCGGTTTAAACTCCCCTCTCATCATTGTATCAATTCGGTGACAGTGTTGTATAGATCAATTCTAGGAAGACTAAACTTTAGAGTGAAATAAGGTTTCCTTATGGGAAACTTCGCCTATCTTTATACGGAGGTCTTGGTTAGCTGAATTGGTTTTATAAATATAAATGTTGTTAAATTCAGTGACCCCGCTGACCACTCTACAGAACATTGATAATTTAACGATTGTTTAAAGGTGTAATGACTTGTTGAAAATGAAGTATCTAATTCCTTATTTAAAATCGATAGATAGAGAACATCTTCGCATTGTAACCTCATCACGATGCTTCTTCTCTCTTTTGACTAGAACCCTTTGATCATAGAAAATGGACCCTTATTGACTTTGAAATTATTTCAAATAAAGGAGGAAGAAATGTCTGCGAAATATCATTATTTAAAAAAACAATCCAGATATTCTTAGATTATTTGGGACTTAAAATATTCAAACATGTAATAAATTCCAAATAAGAAAATAAAGATTATTAGGAATTTATCCTGGACTTTAGGTTCCCTTGTTTTGTTAACAGCGTTAGTGTATCGAAGAGAACTTTGACTAGAATGAGAATTTATTCTGGCAAGGAGTCACTGGGACATTTTGCTTTTCATGACATGATACGATTATTTCTTTTATTTTAAGCTGGTTTGTAATCCCATAACCGTCTATCTAGCTAGATATTATTTTGAGTGAAATGTTGTGAATTCTGGCAGTTAAGAAGTGAGGGTGTGACTTTACAAAAGTCACCCCAACGAGAAAAGATAGTCCCTGAGGGGGATCTCACAAAGGTATATCAGTGACAACTCCAAAAATTCTCGATAATCTTCTCGCGTTGATGGCCCGAATTTCCTAAAGTAGATCTCATGGGATGGATCTGTGATCATTGTTCATGTTGAATTATCAAAAAAAGGATGAACTGGACTTAAAACAATTTTTACTTGGAAGCGTTTAAAGATCTGAATATTCGGACCTGTAGTTTCATCCATTTCTTCTTCAAGAAGTAGCTCGTAATGATGGTGACTACAAGGAAAACAAAAGTTCCTAAGTTGTTTCAATTAAATTTGTTTAGAATACCAGCTCGTTCTATACGTCTCGTGGTGAATAGAGGATCTGTTTATCACTGCACATCTTATCCAAATGCCACCGCGGACGTAGGTAAAAACTCACCCTTATTGCAGAGGTAAATTTTCATTCAAATAGGCAAGTGGCGGCACCTTTTCACGTTGTCTAATCGAGTTCATTTTTCGCAGGCATTATTGTTTGGAATAGTTCTGGGGATTGGGATGAATAAAATTTACAAAAAATAAGGGTCACTCTAACCTTGGATATTTAAATTGTGTTTGAGGAAATAGTTCGTATACCGGGTGGGCCAAAAAATGTGGCACTTTATACATATGCCCATAAATTTTTCATTTAATAACTGATTTTAATCAGCTAGGTGTCGTTGCTTAGAGAAACGAATGGACTATCGACGAAAAACTCCAAAGTGGCCGATTTCTTAAAATGCAAGATGGCGGTCGGATTGAAAATAACCCTTTGTTTGTACCAATCCTTTTTGAATAAAAAATGTCGAAATGGCACTTCCAATAGAAAAAAATCAGTAAAATGGATCTTTCTCTACATTTTAAGACTTCGATGAGAAAAAGCGTATTTTTGTCATTCTTAAGCTGTAGTACTTAAATTGGGCTTTTTTTGGCCAATATCATTTTTGTTGTAGGTACTTAAATAATCTAAATTTTTAATTTACACATAAGTTTTTAGGATGTGCTCCCGCCCACACAACTGGGAGTAAGCAGGTAGATACTGTTCAATATTTGAATAACAATTAAGAATAATTTTTTTTATAAATGACTTTGTTTAGGCTTTATACAAGCATAATAACAACAAACATATCCAAATTGATATACTTATATTGATGTTTCATCTCTAAACGTGCTATTATTAAATTCATTGGACTTTCTTTAATACATGATGAATATTGGATTAAAAATTTAAAAAAGTCCAATGAATTTAATAATAGCATGTTTAGAGATGAAACATCAATATAAGTATATCAATTTGGATTATGTTTGTTATTATGCTTGTATAAAGCCTAAACAAAGTCATTTATAAACAATGCATATCAAGCAAAGAAAGAGAATTGTAAAATAAGAATAATAACATCATCAATTTGAAAGAATGGCCATTTTGCGGCTCCAAGTTTAGAAGTGGAGAGCGAGGAGAGCGGTAGGAGCAACGTTAAGGGGTAAAAATCCTAAAGCCCTAAAAAATAATTTTTTATTTATTATTTCCCTATAAACACTTATAGCTAATTAGTTAATTAGTAAAAAATTATTTTATAAAAATGGAGGACATTGGGCATCTTCAGAATCTACCAAAGAAAGGGCTATTTTCAAACGCGGCCGCTATCTTGGATTCTATGTCGATACCTCATTCTTTTCTGTAACCAACGACACTAAGCTGATTAAAATTGTTAAATAAACAAAACAGTTATTGGCCAAAAAAAAGGTGCAATTTAAGTATTACAGCTTAAAAATGACAAAAAGGCGCTTTGTATAATTACGTATAGTTTCACTACCGATAGACCGATTTTTCTTATCGAGGTCTTAAAATGCAGAGGAAGGTCCATTTTATTGGTTTTTTATATTGGAAGTGTGATTTCGGAATTTTTTATTGAAAAAGAAATAGTTTATACAAAGGACTATTTTCAAACGCAGCCGCCATCTTGCATTAAAAAAGTCGGCCATTTTGCAATCGTTTATTTGATTGCTTTTTTCTATTGAATGTGCCATTTCGACATTTTTTATTCAAAAAGAATTGGCGTAAAGAAAGGTCTATATTTAAATCTGATCTCCATCTTGCATTTTAAAAAATCGGCCATTTTGAAATTTTGCGTCGATAGTCCATTATTTTCTGAAAGCACCGACACCAAGATTATTAAAATCGGTTAATAAACAAAAAAATTATTCACCAATGAAACAAGTGCAATTTAAGTAATATAGCTAAAGAATGACAAAAAGACGTTTTGTATGCTTACATATAACTCCTCTTCCGATGGACCGATCTTTCTTATCGATGTCTTAAAATGTAGAGAAAGGTTCATTTTATTGCTTTTTTCTATTGGATGTGTCATTTCGACGTTTTTTATTCAAAAAGAATTATCCCAAACAAAGGGCTATTTTCAAACGAGGCCGCCATCTTGCATTTTAAAGGATCGGCCATTTTGAAACTTTTCGTCGATATTCCATTCTTTTCTCTAACCGACGACATCTAGCTGATTAAAGTCGGTTAATAAACAAAAAAGTTATGGGTAAATGTAAAAAGTGCACATTTTTTTGGCCCACTCGGTATATTACAGTTATTATTTTTGTTAAGCACGTTCCAAGTACATTGTATTACGTGAAAGTTCGATAAGAGCGTAATTCAAACGTCTTTCTTTAGGGTGCACGACTAGGCGCGAAGTTTCACGGTTCTGTACGTCTAGGGGCGAAAAGTGTCACTGTTGTGCACGTCTAGGTGTGAAGTTTATTAATTTTATGATCACCTGTGGTGCATTTATTGCTATTCATATTTAAGGTATTAAAGCTTGTCTTATGATCTCTGGTATACCAACTTATTAGGGTATACCAGCAAGTCGGAGATACTCTAAGTAGTATCTCCGACTTGCTGCACCCCTGGGCTCAGTTGTTTTAAGATGGATTACATTATCTATCTTCTAGGGGCAGCGAGCGGAGGACTGACTTAACTCACTTCATAGCGATATGAAGTTAAGCAACAGCTATCGCGTTCAGTACTTGGATGGAGACTATCCACGGAAAGGCGCGGTCTCGTTTCCCTACTTCTAGCGGCTTGTATATCAGCTATATCGCAGAAGCAATACAACTGTAGGCGAGAGGTGTATTGAGGATATACCATCCTTCGGAGGGGATGTAAAGCAGTCGGTCCCTTGTCTATTAAATGTTAGGCAAGTAAAAAATCCCTACTCTTAGTAAGATAAGAGGTTCGGCAAAATTTCCAGGTTGGGGGTTGCTCGTCTCCTGGCGTCGGTGATTGGCCTCCGTAGCGGAAATAGGCCGACGTCAAATAAGTGATTTAAAAAAAAAAAAAAATCTATCTTCTAGGTAGGGGAATGAAAAATGATATCAACTTTACATACTTCTTTATTCATTATTAAATAAAATGCTATATTCATACAAAAGAGATTCCAGTAATTTTATTTATTTACGTGAAGTAATTACTTTTCTTCTTTGTACATATTAGATACAAGCTCGCAAAAAAAATAATGCTTGTAACTGAAGTTATAATCCTGCAGATTTTTAATATTCATTTACAATCTGACAGGCTGCGCGCAAACATAAATTAAAATGGAAAGCACAAAATTACATTATATCTCCGTTTGGTAATTTCATTCATGTTGTTCGTCACCTTTTTCTGTCGCACTGTGACACTGATATCGTTATAAATCTGTCAAATGCTCTAATGTCCATTACTTTTTCATCTTTCTGTCGGATTTCTAATTTTCCGACGTTATGAATAACTGGCACATCTCCCTACAAGCGGTAAATAAAAATATTTTCTAAACCGGAATATCTATGAGGGTATCGATCTTGATTCATCAAATTTGTGCTGGTTAAAATGGTGTGCTGGTTTTTACTTCGCGTTCTTGATGTCGAGAAAGAATGTGTTTTAGTTCAACTCTTCGATTATCGAAGGGTAATAGTTGTGTGACTGCGTTTCTCAAATATGCAACCCTATCCCAGACAGCTTTTGCTGGATCTTTAGGTTGACCAATTTATGTAGTATTTTATTAATAAAAATCTACACTTAATGTTGTGAGAACACTGTATCTTTTTTTAAATTGAACGTTTATAATCTATGTAAATTTTTTTAAATGATCCTATTGTATTGTTTTTAAAGGCAAATAGCGTGTTGGATAGTTTAAAATAAAAATTAATTCTGTTTCACCGAGAAATCACGAACTGCCACTGGATCCTTAAGCATCGAATTTTCCTATCTTAAAATGAATCTCCATGCACGAACGGCTTTGCAGCCTCCTTTAAAAACTTTTCGGTATTTTAAATTTTAATCAAGATAAAATTGTTGTGGCTCCCATTAATCAATTGATCAGCGCCTACAAAATGAGAGTGACTGTTTGAAAAATCTTTTATTTTTTAGAATGAACTTTAGTGGGATTAATACCACCGGAAACTTGGAGTCTTTTGAAGGAAGATTTTTTTTCTTTAACACCCACAATTACATTTCTGTGAGTGACAAACATAATTATGCAAATTCAAAAGTAAAGGACTTTATCGGTACGAGATTGTGGGAAGTAGGGGATGACAGTTATTTCTACAAAATGAGAGAATAACAGATGTACCAGTTTGTGTGATTTGTAAGGCATTAAAATCATGAAACAAATAAAATACAATGTGCCCACCTGGTGCAAATTTATTTCTTAACTCTGTAAATATTAGAAATCGAGAGAATCAAATTTTGACATGGTGGTCATATCTTCGACGTCATGAAAAATAATTATAAAAATTGCATACCATTTGTATATAAAACAAAGTTATTGATGCTTCTTAATAACCAAATTCAACATAAAATTATAAACATATGGATAAAATTCTAAAAACGGATGGTCTTAATAAATAATTTGTAAACTAAGTAACAACATAATTAGGCAACCATACACACTTAATGGTATTACATATTATTATGCAGAAAAAATAAATTTGTAGGCATCTGGTTGCCTATTCTTAGTTACGTGATTTATGATTATTTATAACTTTCATATTTGTAGGCCATTTCAATGGCAACGCATTTGGATATTTAATTGTAAATGGCGCAAATATTGGTGGACCTAGTAAGATGACATAACATAATTGGGTGATTTTAATATACCTTATTGTGTAGAAAATAAAATTAATGATAGTAAAACCTCGGTGATACAAAACTTTCTATTTTTTTAACTTGAATCTAGATCCTAGATACTCCTCACCCATTCGAAGAAGCTGATTATCCTAAATTAAACAGTGCCTTACTTAAAGTAAAGTTGTGTCTTTTTGAGTAGAATAAATGCTGTAAATATCGCTACTGATCAGTTCTATTCTAATCTGTGCGAGTTTTTTGACTCGCATGTGCCGCATTACAGAGCTTCAAACGTACTTATCCAAAATGGTAGTTCTGAAATAATATACGTAGAATTAAGCATTTTGGTAAAATAAAAAAAAATACGTACCATCTTTTTTGTTAAGGATTGTAGCAATGTATTAAGTGCACCTTTCTTAATAATACTTAACTTAGCTTTAAAGACCAAAATGTGTCCCAAAATTTGGAAGAAAGCAAAACTTTGTCCAGTCTTTAAAACCCTTTGTGTCCTGACTGGACCTGAAAGTCCAAGACTTTTGTTTCCATTATATGTATATGCGTATATTAGGCGTAGTGTTCAAATTTTGACTGGACTTGAAAGTAGAGCTTAATCTATGGTAGGTAGCGCCCCGACACGGTTTGAACTATATAACGCATCAAAATTGTACATTTGAAAGTGTCATGTTACCTCATTGGCAATTGCCCTACTTCGACTAGAGTTATATTGATTCAGTTTCGTTCAAAAACAGGTAATTGTGCAAAAAAGTGTACTTCTGTGTCTATTTTATTGTCAGAAATAAAGATGTACACATTGGCGCCATAAGCAATGCAACAGGGCGAGTTTTTATATTGCAGACTTTGAAGTCCCTTCAGGACTAAAAGTGTGCAAAAAATGTAACCCCTCAATTCAGCAACGATTTATTTTGCTCACCCATTTCAGAACGAAATACATCCCAACCAAGCACAATGTCTTGGCGAAAAGGCTTTGCTTGACTGCTTGCTGCTGCCGAAGAGGGAACAATAGAGCTGGCAGAAATTTCCTTTGGACAACGGGCTGATTGCTGATGAAGAACGCAGCGAAGACTTCAATCCTCCTGGTGAACCTTTTGTTGAAATGGACGAGGTTATATTGGAAAATGAAACTCGGCTAACGTCCAAGAAAAAATAGAAAACGAAGAGGCTGCTCAAAACACTAATATACCGAGGAACGAAACACGTAAAAAAACATGGCGGAAAGAAGAATGGTAGTTTTCGATGTAATTGAAGATGAAAGTTCAGACGCACTACCACACACTGAACTATCTACAAGTAAAGCGAGAAAGGTAAAGAAAAAGCCGAAAAGAAGAAAAAGAAGGGCAAGAAGACCAAAGCAAATGATAGAGATCGGAAATGGTTGAAAAAAGAAGTCGATACAGGTATAGCGCGGTACGATTTTTATGAAAATCCAATTGATGAAGAGAGTTGCAAAAACTACACAGACTTTTTTTAAAATGTCTTCCCAGCTATAAGAACTATCTTATCAGGAGAGTTCCTTTGGTGAACTGCACCATGAGCAGAAATCGATTCCAAGAAATTCTGTCGTCTTTGCACATAAATGACAATGCTATGATTACCGAGGCAAACAAAGATAAAATCTATAAAATCAGACCATTTATCATAGGGATGAATGAGAGATTTGATGTATATGACAATGGTACAAGGGAGCTTTCAATCGATGAAAGCATAATTCTCTTCAAGGGACGTTCAAGTCTGACGCAATAAGATTAGGAAATAGAGGCGTTCATTTTCACTGCAAATCAAGGAAGATGTGAGCAATGCTCTTCCATAACGTTGAAGTCAAAACCTCATTCAAAGTGTACCATTGTTGGGTATATTTAAATATCAACGAGAAGAAAAATTGTTTCTTAAATTACCTACCATGATATGAACCAATAAAGCGTTATAAACTGATGGGACACTTAAGCCATGAAAAGGGGTTGCAGGAAAATTTTGAAAACACTCATTTGCGCTAATTTGAGGTTGTTTCCAATTAGTTTTTCAATTCCATAAAAAAAAATCGGGTCCGGGACAGGGACAAGTGACTCTTCTATTATTAGTAATTACGGAGCTTTTCTATCAAATTTTGCAACGGACTTTGAGATCATCCCCTAAAATCATCTACATCAATCAAGTATCAATTTACCAGCGTGAATTTATGAGTCACCGTTCAACAATACCCAGTTTGGCTATATTTACACAATTTATTTCCCATGTCATTGAAGATTCTCGTCAAGTACATGTTCTTAAGGTAAAAGAAGCTATGAAGATGTTCAGTTATATTACGTATAATTGGAAATTGCAAATTATTTATCAACATTAAAGTATTAAATGTTCTTTACTTCTGAATCTTTTATTTGGTATCCTTATTAAAACACTCAGAAGTTAACTTTAGAAAATATTCAAAGAAAATTTTTCTCATTAAGGTTGAATGCAGCTCAACCTGGAAGAAGTATTAATCAAAATATTCTTTTAACTAGGTTTGAAATATTCCGACTACAACTATTGAGACGAAAAAATTATTCTCTTCCTTGTACAATTTACTCCATAGACTGTCCTAAACTGTTGTCTTAAATAAGTTTTAACGTCCCTGCCTATATAGTTATCATTTTAGATAAAATATCATATGATTTAGCTGAGTTAGCAGTGTACTCGAATATTACGTGCGTGTCCGTTGTCTCTAAATGCATAGCCCACTCTTGCAGGAAGTAACTTTTAGGATAAAGGTGGTGGTTCAAGTTCTTATTACTTGTCAGGGGCTGCCTAAAGTTAGTAACGCAAACATTTACAGTTTTTTCTCCTGGTTATAATATTTCGACGTTGAATAGAAACAATAACAATACAGACAATGTATCCAGAATTATAAACCAATTATTTCCCAAACTCAATTACAAATTGTAGGCATATGAGGAGCCAGTCAACCTGTCTGAATTAGCGCAGGAGATAATGGAGTAACATAGGTGAGAGATACATTATATTACCCCGATATCTTAAGTAATTAAGTTATTATGCAAATTGTCGGATACCTGGAGCGAAAACACAATCTGTTCCCCATGTATTGTGATTACTGATTACCGTTAACAAAAGCGCTCATTGCTCATAGATGGAGCGGAGACGTCGCGTCGTTTCACTTTCATCGATTTCATGAATATTTAAACATTCATTTTTACTTGTTTCTGTACAGGGCGATTCTAAAAAAGTTATAGTTAACAAAGAACATAACCCTCATCAATATGAACTGATGGTCAAAATCAACGTTTCACGCTAATGTTGCAATCAGATTTTTGGTACTATACGAATACTAGGTCTTTTCATTATAATATACAAAAATTTCCATTGTACATATTTTACAGATCAGATTTTAACAAGATTTTTTACGCTGCCTTTATCTTGATCTATCCCATTTGATAAGTCCCTTCTGTCATGGAGACCGCTATGTTCATCTACTGCGATATTTGTTCAGCAAAGCAACCAATTTTATAAACAATTTCTTTGAACAGTTTTCATATAAAATTGAAATTTGTCCATTGTCATTGTCTTGACGAATAAAAGACACGAAAAGTTGTGTATATAATAATCATTTTCTGCTGACGAATATCAATTGATGTACTTTCTTAAAAAATCATCAGTCTTACGCAGTATTACAAATGCGGTGACTGCCTCTAAGCCAGTTATTCTTTTTGCCAGAGTTACCCAAAGTAATATACGAGTATGTGAGAAAAAAATAGTTTAAATTTCTTATTCGATTTATATCCTATTGAATGTCTATATCCATACACATATTATTCTTGGAAATAGATGACTTAACAAATAAACACGTACGTTTATGTGTACTTCGCAGGATATTTTCACATAGGATGGCAGATTTTTCTGGCTGCATCCGTTGAATCGGTTTTATTGAAGTAATAAAACAATCACAAGCATCTCAACACGATTGCCTCTGGTAGCGTCAAGTAATCTTATTGCACAAAGTTGCAACGAATTGAATAAATTGTATTTTCTTCACACTTTCCTGATTGCTTTCGAGATACAACAGACAACTAGACGTTTAAAATAAGTTAAATTGGCTACACAAACAATATATATCGCGATTCTGAACTTTCGACCTGTCCAGTTCTACAGATTTGGCCTTAATGACATCCACATGTTCTAATCCTCTCGTTTCATTCAGACATTCAACTTCAACGGTCCAGGTATTCCAGATTTAAGTAGTTCAAGTAGCGAATAATTTGAGGTTCTATATCAGCACTTCCACTCGTTTGACCGTAATTTCCACCTCGATTATAGGACTGATCTTGGCTTCGAGGGTTATATAATATATACCTAAGACGTGTGTTTACGATTAAAAAAATTCATTCCGTGCATGTGTAAAATATATTTATAATGTAAAACACTAGAAACTTCGTGTTATAAAATTCTATTAAAAATTCTATTGGCATTCTATCTTATTAATTTTAATACCAGTAAAGTTGTAATGTGATTAGGGAAGCTGCAGATTCATCTCTCTAAATGCATTTAAATCCTTTTGTATGCTATACTGGATTTTGGCAGCAACCCAAATACTTAGAAGACTGCCACAGCTTAACGTGTGGGAATATACCAGAGGAAGCAAGAGAAATCTAGGGGCAGCCAGGAACTATCCGCTTTAAATTTAAACGAACGAATGTAAGGATGCTTGGATTTATACAATTATCGTTTTTATATAAGAATTTGAAGACGATTGACGTATCAGGCTCCAAGCCTCCACGTAAACTATGATATTCCAAACTATATTTATTATTTCCAAATCTCGTCTTTGACATTAACTCAAATGATTATAAATACAAACGCAACTAAAGCAGTGACAAATTTCAAATCGAGCCCTGCATGGGGAATTTTTAAAACTACTCTGTCGGATTCTACCTTGTTTTTTGGTAATTATCAGCTAAGCACTAGGATATTTCATTTAAATATCTTTTAATTTGTATTGTTTACTTTGCAAAAAGTGTGAAGGAACTAATATACAAATTACGTACTTCTTCGAACGAACCACATAATTAATATTTATTTTCGTCGCACGAATCATTTAATCCTAGAATATGAACCCGCATCTCCCCCAGCAGAAAAGTGGAAACTCAGATGTCCAAAAGTGCAGAGTTGGGGCTTGCAGGGTGTACCCAATTATACTAGGATTATCATCAGTGGACGAGAAAGAATCCCCTTTCGCTTCGAAATGTAATCCATACAATTTAACTGGACTAGCACACTGTTAACATTTTACTTATGTAGTATATATAGTCACCGCAAAATGCGGAGATACATCTGATATTCCGGATTACTTGTCACATTCGCCTTACCCAGTTTATTGGATTTCACAAATAAAATGTATATATAATAATATTTTTTTGGATATTATTATTTCCTTCAAGGCCGAATTATTGCTGTGGGTTTTTTCTGGCATAAAATACAAGCATAGCTGAGCTGGCAAATCGATGGATAATAATTTCATTAAATGCATAACCCCCATGCAAGAAACTGTCTTTGATAGTAGGAACTAAAGTACAATTTATAATATTTAAAACAAGCGAAACAAATTTTACTTATAGCCAGCAGCGTCTGGGTGTTTATTTTACTTAAATTACTTCGAATTGTACGTACTTACGTTAAATAAACTCGTACAATCTTGTAAATTCATCGACGCTTTCTTTATCATTTACCAAATCGCATAGCAAAACAACACACCGAACCTCTGCAGCTCAGAAAACATATAAAATATATCCTTAATAAAATGAGCTTAATAAAAAACAAGAACTTAGAATGTAAATTCACATTACAATGTTTCTGCATCATGTACTTTATTTTATTTGCTCAAGTTGCTACGATACACGATAAAATAAATATTATTTGATTTAAGTTAGGAACGGGAACGCTATAAATAAGAGTTTTCCTAGAGAAGTGTTACTTAAGTCAACAATGAAATTGTATTGCGGAAGGTTGATAAAATAGTAAAAGTAACAAAGGGACTGCGGCACGTTCAATGCATTACACTTAAAGTCGAAGGAACGTAAACACTAGTTCAAAAGAGTTTAATTTGTTGAAAATTGCGGTTGTACCAAGTTGACGATTAAATTAAAAGACCAATTTAATTGAATATATACAGAGAAACAGTAAAACGTAAAACATTACTTTATTTAAATTACTGGGTAATTTTATTAATTACATTCACGAAAAGAAGAAAGCTATCTTACAAGGAATTAACTGATTCTTATATTTGTGAAGATATTTCCATATAGGTTCTCCTGGGAGTTAAATCTGGAGCTATCTATTACAGAGTGAAAACTCCAGTATTCGAATTATTACTGTACGTCAGTGTATCATTTTTAGAAACTAGACCGCATGATCTCGAGAACCATCACAAGTGGAACGATGTTCTGTTCTTCGATACATTATTTTGATTTACTCCTTTTCACGTAGTGCTTGTCGAACTATGCAAAAAAAGTCGCTATTTGATGGCGTAATTTTTCGCTCAAAATGTTACTAATTTAGTTAGAGATGCCGTCGTAGGTATTTACTGGTGAAAATGAAACACACCCAGATAATTATTTTCTTCGTACGGCAGATTCAAATGGATCTTGCAGTGACCTTCGGCGATGTAATTAAAAAGACTAAGGGCTAAGTTGAGGTCAAGAAAAGTGGAATTTGTTTTATATCCTTTGAATTGTTATAAAATATTACGGTTTTAATCTCCAAAAATTACTCTGCGTTCTATAAAAGAAAGCAGAAGCAAGATAAGGACCCTATTTAATGATGCCTTATTAAAATTTTAATTTTGTGTAAAGCAACTAAAATTAGCATAACGAAAAATGATAAGCACTCGCAATTAATAAAAAACAAAATGAATAAAACTTAAATATATTTATTAATGTTTACTCGGCTGAAAAAAAGATATGATGAGAAAATATGATAACTAGGAATAAATTTATGCCTTCAACAAAAAAGACAAATTTGTAGAGGAAAAGCATCGAGCGCGAGCAAATAAAATTCTCGTTGTTTAAGACTGGAAGACAATTGATAATTTAATACTCGCTATATATTTTGGGAACTTTCCATCTTAAGACAAAAGCTGGCTTTGATAATCATTGTTTGTCTGAGTGCTAAATAAATTTCAAATTAGTTTTATAAAGCAATTTATTTTCCGTCCACATTCCGGAATGGATCTTACTTTTGTTTTTCCATTGTGTAGAAACTGTATGCTTGCATTTAATTAAATATCAAATGATAACTACTAACGATCGCTGCAGTAGCTTTAACTCTATATAATAGAAATGGGGAAATAATAATAATTAACAGGCACTCTTATATAAAATAGATATTCCAACCTCTTATGATTTCGTGAGGCATTTTTCGAATGAAGGATTGTGATGGTAGTTGGTGTATTTCTCAGTTTCTCTAAGTAATAATAATAATAATAATAATAATAATAATAATAATAATAATAATTTGTTTATTCTGTATGCCAACAATTACATTGGATAGAATACGTCAAGTATATAACTGAATAAAATTTACAGTTTAAAAATACGTACTAACAGTGTAAAAACATAAGTAAGATTTACAATATAAATAAGATTTATAATTTAGGGTTTCAAGCACATAATAACATAGATACAAAAATACATATTTACACCATATAAAAACAACAGAAAAAAGAAATAATATGAAATATAAAGGTGTGTGGGTAAGAAGTTCATACAAAGTTAAGATATTCTTCCAAAGAATAAAAACTGTTTTTACATAGAAACTCTTTCAGTTTCTTTTTAAATTTAGATATAGAGTTTGTATTTATATCTTTAATGCACACGGGTAATTTATTATACAAATAACTTCCCGCACAAATAGGCGATTTCTTGTATAAAGTGAGATTATACTTCTCGATATAGATATTTTGGTGATTTCGTGTTTGGTATGTATGATTGTCAGAATTAGTTCTTAAATTACTTTTTATGCTATGTATATAACTAAGCAGCTTATACAGGTAAATACATATTAGTGTTAATATTTTGTTCTTTTTAAAAATATCGCGACAAGATTCTAGTATTTTCATATTAAAAATTGTCCTAATAATTGGGGGGAATTGTTAGTTAATAGACACTGATTTAAGGTTTGTTGGCTGTAAAAGGTTTTTTAATCGCCGCGACAAAAAATTTTATGCTGAAGACAAGACAACAATAAAATCATTAACTAAAAGAGTGGAAGGCAAGTAAGGAGAGCAGCTTTGGACGAGTCAGGCATTATCCAGTCGAGAACTTGGCAAAAGTTTTTCATCCGTATATGCTATAGGTTCCACTTACATTTTAGTCTCATTTATTTATGATTATGATAATTCATGATCATGAGATCATGAGATATTTATGATTTATATAAATCATGAGATTCATTTTGATCACGGCATACGGCGAGGCGTGCTAGTTCGTGGTCGATGTTTTTTTAAGTTTTAGTTTTAGTTTTTACAGTGTTAGTGAATGGCCAGACAGCAGCTAGTGTGGTAGTGTGGTTTATTGTGATTAAAAATTAAATAGTTTAAGTTTTTAGTGAAATTTAAAGTAGAAGTTTTGTGTTTGTGTTTAGTGATAATAATTGAGTTAGGTGTACTTCTACATGTGTGTAGTGATGCGGCGAGCTGCAGCGTGTTTGGAAAATAACGGAGGACAGTTTTAACACCTGCTATGAAAAATGCCGATCCAAGATAAGTAAAGATTTATTGTTATTAGAAAAAATTATTTTCTGTTCATTATTTGTTACTATTAAGTTTTTTAGTTATTACTTTTTGTATTGTTACACTCACGGATAATAGTTTTTTCTTCGTTATTGTTTAGATAGTACATTTCGGGGTTAAGTGGAAGAGTAGCCACTTTGGCTAAACTTCGCCCCATAAGGAAAATGTTATACATTTAACTTAATAAAGTCGATTTATTATCATTATTATTTTATTTAGTTTCCTGTTGTGGATACTTGATGTTTTGTATTTTTTTTTGTTTCTGTGGAAAAATATAGCTCCTGGCGAACACACACTCAAAAAACTAACGCGCCAAAAAGCAGAACCTCGTGGGTGGTGTGGAAATTTGCATTACTATTAAATTCCTTTAATATTAAATTCTATTAAATACTATTTAAATTAATTAGGTCTCATGATAATTTAGTCTCATTAAAATTAGCACAGGAAGCTTACCAGTTAACCCGAACCATTGATTAAGGATTCATTCCTTAATCAATGCCCGAACTTATGCCCTTAGATCTTGGAATGGATATAATGGTACTCTACTTATATTCTAAAGCTTTTGCACAGCTAATGATTTGTAGAATTTGGAGTTTTCTTCTGCATTGAATATTTTGAATTACCAACAAATTAGACCATCTTGTGGAGGATATTTCTTGTTAGTATGGAAAGGAGGTGAATAAGCATTGCATCTTTTAAAAAATTTCGTATTTATTCTTGAACGTGACTCGAAACTAACGGATACTGCCAACATTGATAGAAGCTGAGGCATGTCGATTTATGAAAGTATCTTATGAATCTGTACTACAAAGAGGATTAAAACAATATATAAAACTTTTCAACAAATATTTTAATATTAAATTATCTGGACTATTGGATCATTTCATCGAATTATTTCTCCCAAAACATTAGAATACCGTATTATTAAGATAACGAATATCAATAATCAAGAGACAAATTCATTAGTAACGAGGATATTTAGTAGCAAATTAGATGTTGCTGATGTTGAACATCCTTTAAATATTGTTTAAATGTTATTTGTGGCATTTCATAAATTATTTCTTTCTTTTTCTTTGTTTGGGATTTATTACCACATTCCTTGAGATTCCTATCCAAAAAATTCGATTTATCTAAAAAATATTCAAATTAACCAGTTTAAAACGGGAAATAACCTCTACGCCTTTGACGTAATGTCAGAGGATCAGTTAGAGGGTGTTTTTTGACAACTAATAGGAATTAAATTAATACAAAAATAGTGCGCTGACGTTTCGGAAACTATATCCGTTAGAATAACACGGCATAAAATTGTTTATATCATTTCCATAGATACTTACCATAGAAATGTTGAAAAATATACTAAATAATATTAATTTTATTGAGTTCTTCTCTTAACATAGGTAACACCCTCTAACTGATCCTCTGACATTACGTCAAAGGCGTAGAGGTTATTTCCCAGTTTTAAACTGGTTAATTTGAATATTTTTTAGATAAATCGAATTTTTTGGATATGAATCTCAAGGAATGTGGTAATAAATCCCAAACAAAGAAAAGGAAAGAAATCCTTTAAATTCTTCCAAAATGGGTAGGATTTTGATTAGAGAATCTTTTACGCAATATCCGACATCCATCCCTAATATTAAATTTGGCTCTCAGACATACATATACAACATTAGATTCTAATCGAACAATCGTGATTATCAAAAATAATGTTTCATCACTCCAAAATACAAGATCTCTGCTTGTCATATTTTGGCTGGTTTAGGTATTTTAGAATATTTCAAAATAAAACTAAGCCGATTATTTAAAATACATTTTATAAAAGCACAAAAGATATCACCGGGTTTGGTTTTGCTTCAGTCATGCTTATTTTGCATAAATTATAAATCATCAATCCAAAAGTTTTAAAACTCGATTTACATTTTCACAATGAAACGGATGAATCGAAAGTCTTCGGATCTAATTTCAAGTTTTCGCGAATAACCAGTATAAGTAACGAAATCTATTCAGTTTCATTTCCCATTTGTCTTAAATGAATTATTCTGATACGCGCCCTCATTGCATTTAGTTAGCTGACAAGCTAACGGCCTTAGGAAATTTCTAATTAAATCAATCCCTTGTAATATCGTAAAATACATCGGACCTTCAGACGTTTCAGAATTTTATTAACCCAATTTATTTTAAAGCGAGAATTGTAAAATATCAGAGCCGACTATATAGACGTTTACAGGGTATATTACGGGGTGTCTCTACATACTTTTAATGTGATTTGGACGTCAAATTGGTTTTTCAATATCAGTTTTAAATTTTAAAACAGATGGCGGACAGATGATGTACAAAATTTGCCGCCAAACTGACTGGTATTTAATATTTCCTTTATTATCCTTGTTACAGAGAAGAAGTTCTTTTACTGTTTAATAGGCAAAGAAGTCGAAAAATTGACAGTTTTTTAAATGTTAGCTAATAATAGTTCTTTTACTGCCTCTGAAGGATATAAAATATTAGCTAATAAAAACATGTACTGCTTCGTAAACAATTGGTGAAAGAAAGTATCAATTTACCAACCCTTATATTCTAAACAAATATTGCAAATGCGATCGAATATCGTTTCCGGTCTTTAAACACGAATTTTCAGTTCGGTTTGGACCGAACTCATTTACTTTCTAAGGAACCTAATATTCTCATCAAGAAGGCAAGACGCGGGTGAGATTTCAAGTAAACTGTGTGCTTATGCAAATTTCTACAACGGTGGAGAATTTTCTTTTCTTCTTTTGTAAACTAACTGCGCATTAAACTTCTAATTATAAATATACAATGGCTGCTAACGATTATGAGTGCAGGAGACTAACTGAGCAATGCTTTAGAATGCAAATGTTGTAGTATTATATGGTAAGTATTTAAAATGAAAGTGAACAAACCCTTAAGGCACATTTAAACAATGAAAAAATGAATTAAATTCTAAATGTATTATTCGGTTTGTGTAAATTGTTTAAATTATCGGCGAAGGTCGTCTACGAAATGCAAACAATAATAATAATATTATTTAAATTATTGATGCATACAACACATTATTAAAGTAATTTATTATAATGCAACGATGTTATTTATAATATATGATTTGCACACTTTTGGCCTAATATCCATCATATATGGCCTTTTGTTCAAGCCTATACGTTTTTGTATGAAATAATTAAGTCGTATACTTTTGGCTGCAGAAATGTATTTGCAGGATTTCTCTTGCGTATGGTTTGTATAAATACTGAATTCTATTTAGTCTATCATTTATGTAAATTAAAAGTAATAGAGGCCCTAAAATCGATCCCTGAGAAATACCCTGAATTATGGCATGGATATTAAATAGGAGCTCATTCTGTTTTGCATGCCGGAATTATGGTTTTACCGAAAGTGTAATTCAGGATGTTTCCTTTAATTTTATTAGGCCAAGTCTATGCTGATAGCAAGATTTTGTTTTCCTGTAAATGATAATATGGTTAATAAAGACTATAATAATAATAATATGTAATAGAAGAATTAAATAATCGACGGACCGAAGAATAAAAGGACAGAAGGATACAAGTTCAGAAGGATAATAAAATGATTTCTAAACCACCTCCCAAGTCCCCCAGAAAGTTCTATAGGATACTAAGTTAAGGTAAAGGATCAGTACAAAGACACAAAGATAGAAGGATAGAAGGGTAGAAGGGTAGAAGGGTGGAAGGGTGGAAGGGTGGAAGGGTGGAAGGGTGGAAGGGTGGAAGGGTGGAAGGGTGGAAGGGTGGAAGGGTGGAAGGGTGGAAGGGTGGAAGGGTGGAAGGGTGGAAGGGTGGAAGGGTGGAAGGGTGGAAGGGTGGAAGGGTGGAAGGGTGGAAGGGTGGAAGGGTGGAAGGGTGGAAGGGTGGAAGGGTGGAAGGGTGGAAGGGTGGAAGGGTGGAAGGGTGGAAGGGTGGAAGGGTGGAAGGGTGGAAGGGTGGAAGGGTGGAAGGGTGGAAGGGTGGAAGGGTGGAAGGGTGGAAGGGTGGAAGGGTGGAAGGGTGGAAGGGTGGAAGGGTGGAAGGGTGGAAGGGTGGAAGGGTGGAAGGGTGGAAGGGTGGAAGGGTGGAAGGGTGGAAGGGTGGAAGGGTGGAAGGGTGGAAGGGTGGAAGGGTGGAAGGGTGGAAGGGTGGAAGGGTGGAAGGGTGGAAGGATGGAAGGATGGAAGGATGGAAGGATGGAAGGATGGAAGGATGGAAGGATGGAAGGATGGAAGGATGGAAGGATGGAAGGATGGAAGGATGGAAGGATGGAAGGATGGAAGGATGGAAGGATGGAAGGATAGAAGGATAGAAGGATAGAAGGATAGAAGGATAGAAGGATAGAAGGATAGAAGGACAGAAGGCAGAAGAATACAAGGATAGAAAGATAGAAAGGTAGAAAAATAGATGGTTGAACGATTGGAAGATTTAAGTATCAAGGGATCGAAAGTTCTAAGGATTTAATGCTTAAAAGATCTAGAGAACTTGTAATGCGTGAGAATCAAAGAATTCGAGAATCTAAGAAAGTAAGAATCTGAGAATCCAAAAACAAAGAATCAGAGAACCAAATAATAAAAAATTCTCAGATTCTAAGATTCTGAGATTCTGATATTTTAAGATTTTGAGATTAAGTTTCTAGGATTCTAAGATTTGAGTATTTGAAACTTGAGAACTTGAGGATTTAAGGATTTAAGGATTTAAGGATTTAAGGATTTGAGGATTTGAGGATTTGAGGATTTGAGGATTTAAGGATTTAAGGATTTAAGGATTTGAGGATTTAAGGATTTATGGATTTAAGGATTTAAGGATTTAAGGATTTAAGGATTTAAGGATTTAAGGATTTAAGGATTTAAGGATTTAAGGATTTAATAATTTAAGGATTAAAGGATTAAAGGATAAGGACTCAAGGACTTAAGGATTTAGGGATTTACGGATTCAAAGATTTATAAGGATTTTAGGATTTAATCATTTTAGTAGTGGGGAGGATCACGAGTCATTGTAATTCCTCAAACTAGCAGTGATCTCAATGAAACTAAACGGATATGTCAATTTAATAATTAGACTAAATCGTAGTGGTTTTCATTTTCATATTAGGCGTAGTAGTTTTATCTCTGTCTTTCATGTCAATAATAATAAAAATTTAGATACAAGTTCCGGAAGGACCCCTAAAATCTCCAACCTAAATGTGGTTCTGGCTGGTTCAATTTCTATATGCCCTCATATAAAATGCACAATATTTACCTGGTGTTATAGCATTTGAAATGCAAATTGCGCGAAATAAAGAATGGCGCGGCTGTTGAAAAATATAAATTAACAGAGATAGCATACATGACAGTGTGAAATAGGCTTGTTGGATTTGAGGTGAGGCATCCTATTTATCATTATTTATTTTGGAATAGAGGCAGGATGCTTGCAGCGTTTATTTTCGCAGCTATAACATTTAATACATCTAAACGTAACCCGCGTAACATGGCTCGTTTATCAAGGTCCGTTTTATTATTGCCTAACTCTATCTTGATTTATTTTCTCGTCCATATTTATCACAACTTTTAAATCCGCTACAATTCTTCAAGAAGCAACATATCAATTTTTATTCATTATATGCTCCATTTGCGTTCATTTGCTCCCTTTTTTCTCATTTCATGATGGATTGATTTCTAGGTTAGTCGTAATCACGTATTTTATGCAACATTAACTTAAACCTACAAAAGATAAAAAAATTAACTTATTTGAAATTGACGACTGATTCAAAGTGGACATAGATTTAAAGACCGCATTTAACAGATTTCACCATATTCGTTTAACAGATTTCACCATATACAGAATGTCATAAAGATGCGAGAGTTTCATTAATTATAATAAAAACTTTAATATAAAAATTACATTAATCAAGTATGCCTGGTTCCGAAAATATTTCTCGAATGTATTTTTGTCTCATGGTTAGATAAGTTATTTCCAAAAATTTCTTTCAAGTTAGGGTTACCTCTGTTTCAAATAATTACAAAATATGGAACTACTGGTATCTACTTTCTATAATAGTCATTGCTCAACAAAAGGGAACAAAAAAACAGGCATTTTTTTAAGTCTTTTACTTTCAAGAACGTTGTCTTAATATTCAGTTTCTCACTTAATCACAAAAGCAAACTGGTGCCAAGGCTGGTAACTGGTGCACATATTATATGTTTATTATAAAAATGATTGTTAATAATAACGGTGGTGGAGTCCTCCAGTAATATTAATGATATATTACGTGCAATCGCTTAATATAAATTCCATAAAATAATTATTACGCCATACGTTATGAGAGTTTCGGCAATTTACGCATACTTGAACCGTTTCAACTTAGTTATAACACAAGTAAAGCACGCCATTTCCATTTGGTATATTGTAGTTTCTAATAAAATTTCATGAATTATTATTAATATAAACGCAGAGATAACGTTTTCGTAAAATAACGGGCACATAATTTCTGTTCGTGATACCGCAACAAGTACAATAAATTTCAGAAATATAATTATGCCGCCGTACTCCATTTAACAATCTACAATTTCCACTGAAATAAAGTCACATTTACCTGTGTAGAATATGAAACTTCCATGGTCCTTAAGGAAATTGGAAAACTGCCTTAGTTTTAAAATTGAAATATGCTTATATGACATGGATATATCCTTCCGCGTCTCTGTTCAGTTGGATAGACACAAATGATCCCTTATTTAATTATTGTTTTAATACATTGTGGGCTTTTGAACAGAATCTGAATTCGTCTTAAAAAACAAAGACAGTACACTGCGGTGGCAATTTTTCTCAATATCGAAGGATCTCAATGTCCGATTCTCCATAGTAGACTGGATTTGGGATATATGAGAAGACAGAACATCACCTCCACAGGAGGAAATGAATGGGATTAAAACAACAAGAGAGTATCTATAAGAGACGGCTCTTTTGCCCCGTTTGCTCATTCTTAGTCTTTAGGATATTGAAGTTCAAGCATTTGCGATTCAGAGAAAACTCTGAAGGGACGATTTTCAATATTCTTCATGACGAGATACCTCATAGTTGGTGTGTGCAGGAGGACATCCTTCCTATCTGGTAAAACAATTCAATTTTCAGGAGGAAGACTGTTACACTAGATTAAACACTAAACTGGAACTCCCTCTTGGAGAAGATAATCTAAACTGTGTGCCCACGAATTTGTGGAAAATCCTGGGCAATTGATCGTCAACAAATATACTGGACCTTGTCCTCCGTGGTTGAAGGGGTTACAACGGACAGCCAAAGCCAAAATATCTGGTTTACAGATAAGCATGCCTGACTACAACTGATGGAATAAGCATCACACCATCAACTGGTATGGAAATCCTCCTATGTCTAGCCCCTCTTCACATATATCTGGAGAGAGGCCAAGTGGATAAAATATTGACTTATTAATGCCATAGGTTAGAATCATGGAACGGCTGCTTTTTTGCGAAGAAAGATATTCGAGAAGCCCTGCTCCATGTTCATTGCCAATTTGTCCTGTAATTGGATCCACGATCTGTTGGGCAATAAATGATTATTATTATTATTATTATTATTGCCGGGGTAGTTTGGGATTTTAACTCATTAAAACCCCTTTTCGTCTTCTGTCGACTGTAACGGAAAAGTTTAGGTATTTCTCTTTACTTTGTTCACTTTCTTCTCCTTCATTGGTCTTCTTATCGTCTCTGCCCTTTCCACTTAATTTGTCAGCTTGTCTTCAGGCTTAACCTGACTTACTTTTTGGTGTCCCTCACAGCTTTCCCTTCTTTTCTCTGCAAGTACTTCGATATCTGTCTTTGGGTCTTAGCCAGTTTTTCCAGCATT
This sequence comes from Rhagium mordax, assembly GCA_963680705.1. Lineage (NCBI taxonomy): Eukaryota > Metazoa > Arthropoda > Insecta > Coleoptera > Cerambycidae > Rhagium > Rhagium mordax. The sequence goes on from OY796661.1 coordinate 18,692,056, forward strand.
CTCTTCACGTTTAATATAACGTTATGGAATGTGCCACACAGATCCCAGAGCTTTAATGGAACTGCTGACAAAAAGTTACAGCAATCTAGGAATTGGCTCAGATGTTATGCCTATCACAACCAACAATGAACTTCAAAAAATGAATGGACTTGAAATGAGATCGACCTATTGAAGAGGAATAGTTCTTGGTTTTTTGACTTTTGCAAAACTTCTGGACGAACTGGAGCTGGGGTGCGCAGTTGTTACCCTAACGTGGGAATATCCGCAAACTTGGAGACCAACGTAACTAAATTTCAAGCCGAAGTTCACGTCATTGGGCTGTGGGTGTGGAAGCTAAGCAACTATAAAAATTCTCCTCTGTATCGCTTACCCTTCTGTGACCATTGTCCTTGAACATAATCTGGATTATCCCAATGTTATAGTGTAGTGCGCATTTAATTTCCCTCTTTAAGGACATAGTTCAAAAAGCAAATACTTTGAGGATTTTGTTATGAGCAATGGAGAATAGCTTCAGTTGAAAAATAATTAGGAAAAACAAAAAAATTTACTTCAATATTAAATTTTGAAAATTCACATCAATTTCTATTCAACGTGGCTATTTATGCGATTTAAAGAAGACGAGAATAATAATAATAATAATATAATAACGAAATAATAACGAAACGATTCTGTCTCTCGTTTATAAGGCTGATATCCACCCACCATTTTGTTTTATATTTTAAAAACGCGATTAAAACAATGTCAGTATATCCCATATAAAGTCGACGTATTTTTTCCAGCCCAAAATTTTATGGCGTTCTCAACATTTTGAGCCTTGCAGAATCTGTATATATGCGTAACATCGCCATTAATAAAGATTAGTGGTTCATTAGTTTTATTAAACCTGAACCAGCTGATTTTGTAATGTGTATACATATACATGTTACTAAATCTATATTAAGCGCTCTCTTGATTAATGCATGGGTATGCGTTAGCTGCACCAGCTTTGAGTACCGCATAATGCAAATTTTTCATTTATGTATGCATTAACTTTATGAATGTTAAACATGGTGCTTCTGATAAGACATGTTAAATTAGGAAGTTATTATCCATAACATCAGGAAACATTAATGTTATGCACTCGGTTATGCATATAATATGTAATTTTTTTATTGTACATTTCATTATTTTCATTAGGAACTGTCACCAAAAAGTGAGACTATAAGCTGTGAGGTTCCATTCCCTTACGAATTTAGGTCTAGATTTCAGAGGGTTAATTCGGCGGTAATAAACGCTGTAAGCAAACATTAGTTTTTATTATACATATTTGAGTGGCTACAACAGATCTTCAGATATCTCAGCAAATATATTTCACAAGATGTTGAATTTATTGTGGAAATAGGGACCCTACTTGCATTTTAAATATATCCCCATAAAAGCAACTTCAAAAGATTTATTCCACGATAATTTTTACGACGCGATTACATTTTGTTGGACAATTTTATGTATGTCTTACAATCCCGGAAATCTGTATGAACAATAAAATTATATGTATACCCATATAAAACGGTTTAATGCCTCAAAAACTCATCCTATTGTTTAGATCGGTTATGATCACTATAATAACTATACCTTTTACCTTTCCTTGCGCTACATGCGTCACAATAGACTTGTGAATTGCGTAAATAAATTATCTTCAATTGTTCTAAGGACATCATGTTGTAAAGAAATTTTATTTAAATTTCGCTGCATTGTGAATCATACCTATTTCGGTCTAACTCCCTACCTTCATGGCATCATGTAAGTGTTTATTATTATACAGGGTGTCTCAGAAATAAGTGCACAAAAAGATACCACATATTCTCGAAGTCAAAATAAATCGATTAGACCAAACATACAATTGTAACAAAATGCTCCCTTAGAGAGGTGCAGAACTCTAAAAGTAGGCCCCTGAAGATGGTCCTTATTTATTATCTCCGAAACTGTTCAAGTTAAAATGTTGAAATTTAGCATAACTACTAAACTTTTACCAAGGGTACGTCAAACTTTTGAACACAATTTTACTCGAAAACGGTGCCTCCGATAGAAGTTACACAAGAGGACATTTCCTTTGTGAAAAATGGACACGTGTTCCGTAATTGTCGTCCCTCATCAGCGTACTTTGTATAAATGAACCACTTTTTTATAAAAAATATTTTGCTTTATCCGTGAACGCCCGGGTACATGAATTAGCTGGAATATATATTTGAGGGATTTATTGTTAAGATAAACTTTTCCTTGTAAATCTCCAGATAATAGCGTTTCCTCTTACGAACTTCACCCGTGGACACTCTGTATGAGAAGGCACTGATGCCTTATTTCCAGTGAAAATACTAAGAAATTAATAGAAAATAAAGTATCAACATGCTCATTTACTAACCGTGTGATATCGTGGAAATAGGAAGATGTGGCCATCAGGTCGTTTTCCCAGCTCAGTATTATACGATAAATGTGCCCCATAAAACTGATAGAGGTTAGACCAACAATCAGAAAAATGTTCTTTAATTCAACACGTAAGGAATAATAGGTATCGACTTAAAGTTCCGGAGTTGCCAGCAACGCCAAATTCCATTAGCAAAATGGACTTTTAAAACAGTGGAGTTGCCTAGGACAGTGGCGGTACGTGCACGTTTCATTTCTGTAGTCGGAAATGTCATGAACTGGTTTGCATCAGAAAATCAACTTGCAGGTGTAATTTCCGAGTATTACCTACTTTGAAAGATAATTGATAGCCTCTGTTAATTATCCCCCTTATCACGTGGTTAATTTTCAATATTATATGCGTCACTTTATTTAATTTCGACAAGTGGTAACAACACAAGAGTGCGAAAACATTTTGGTGTAACAATCGCATGACATATGTATACAAATACATTTAAAATATTTAAAAAAATTTAACTAATGAAATTGTATGTTTTTACTTATTCAGGGTGTTAAACTTTAAGGACGAGTTGGACCACATGAAATAAACAAGTACCTATAAACATGGTCTCTCAAATGCATCTTAAATCCTAAACCTAAACCTAAAATCTTCGTTTATATTTTATATTATCTTCTATAAACGAATTAATAATTTTTTTTACATACTAAAAGTGACCACACTTCTTCACAATTCCAGAGTTCGATTACAGCAATTGAATTTTCCGTGAATCAATATAGCTCATATTTCTCTTTCCAACCCTCCGAATATTGACTAAAAATATTACCGTTTACTATTTACTAACATCGCCTGCATTTAAAATAATATTTTTTACAGAAGTACAAAGTGAATTAGTAATAGAATTACAAATAGGAAACTTTCGGTAGCTGCGAGGAAAATGAAATTAAATGATCTCCACAAAGCGATGCCACTGAATTCTGGGGAACAGACAGAACCCCATCATCCCTCTCGTGGCCTCAGGACACTCTAGATAGCCTTTATTTATATCCAATACTTTACCTTAGACGGGTTCTGTTTTCCAAGAGATAAAGGGAAATAGGCAAAGTAGAATTTAATGATAAAAACTTAATTAACTGTATTGGTACACTGAAACAGTTCCTTTAATTAAGACTTGGCTAGAAAAATAAATACAACAATTTTTAAGTTGTATGCCATTAGTTATATCTCATAATATAATTCGTTCGTAAACAAACTTTCTTGAAGTAAACAATTGAAATTTTTTCCTCTTTAATTGGGACTAAGTATCCACGTGCAAATCAGGAAGTGTACTTTGTATCTCACAGGCGTCCACTTTTACACTCCCAGGAGGGGTATAATGTTCCAAGGGTAAATCTTTGACGTATAGTATACAATAGCCAACTGAAGCCTCAACCCAGATGTTAACATAGACCGAGTGAGTAAGTGAGATGGACGATAAAGTTCCTTATGCATTATGCATCGCACAGTTATAATAGAGGATCCAATGTTGACCCCTGTGGCACATCCCTTTGTATCTGTAGCGTATAATACTACACGTGCAGAATTCGTTTAAGACGTTAAATGTGAAGTCTTTGTGGTTGCAAATATTATTAATAATATTATACGATATGGTTGAATGGAAGAGCAAAATTCTGACAGATATTTTGAAGTCTGCCATTTGACAAACGTCTTTACAGTGTACTCATTATAGTGCGGCAGTTTAGCTAGGATATTTCAACATATTGTGCACTTTTTGATAAAAGCACCAAAGTTGGCACAGAGGTAGACCGATGTAATATGAACAATTTTGGATGTGGAGCCATCGGCCAACTGCCCCCTGGCGGCCATTTTCCAAAATGGCAGCCAGTGGATACCCGAAAGACAACAGAAGTTAGATACAATTTGCTGCTGAAGGTTTTAGTGAATGTTTATTGAATATTTTGAATGACAGATATTTTGTAAGTTATATACAGGGTGAGTCAATGGTGTGTATATCTTCTGTATCTCCTGTCTCGTTAGAGATAGAGGCATGGTTCAAAATTTTAATTAAATTGTGAGAAAAAGTACACTTTTTAAAATTATTATCAATTATACAGGGCGATCCGTTAAAGTGGTAGATGAAAGAATATATGTATATTCTTTAAATGGAATGACCTAATTTTTTTTATTATGTTTAATACCACTATGATGACCAATTCAGCGGTAAAATATTTTAAAATTTGCGGAATGGTAAATGAAATAAAAAATATTTTTATGGAAAACTGACGTTTGCAGGTATCATTTTGAAAATTGATTTTGGACTTACTTTTGGAGAGCAATTATTTTTCTTTGACAACATGGTAGTAGTGTATGCTATACTTTAATCAGAGATTATAAAGACTCTAGATAGTTACCGTCAATGTATTTACCGGACGCGGCAAAAATGGTGCAGAACTCAACTAATTTGGAAGCAGGCCACCGAAACTTAGTTTTTCGCAGATGATGTTCGTTCATAATGTCCGTAACACATTATAAATGAATATCATCGGCACCAGTCTAAGTTTCGGTGGCCTGCTTTTAAATTACTTGAGTTCTGCATCCATTTTTGCCGCGTCCAGTAAATACATTGACGGTAACTATCTAGAGTCTTCATAATCTCTGCTTTAACTAATAGCTGATGTAGAAAATATTTCTTTCATACAAGGTGTTCATAAGCGCACTATTAACTTATAAATATTCAAACTACCAAAACTGAACTTTTTCAAATGGAACACCCTATATATTTTTGTAAAAAATTGTGTAATTTTTATTTCTCTGCAACTTTGATATAATATGTCCCATACCTAAGAAATTATTTCATAGAAACACAAGACATTTAACGTCATTTAATTTTAGTTAATTTCAATTTTGTTGCAAACCTCCTAGTTTTCACTAAAAAATTAATTTTACGAAACATGAATTAATTGATATGATGTATACCCTTGGTGAAAGTGACAGAAATTGTTTTTTGGCTTCCAGAATTTACGCTTAAAAGTATTTTCACAGAACCCATCCACAAGGCATCTTCCAAAAGTTAAAACAGATTTGAAGAAACAGGTGACATTTCTTATAAAAAAGTCAATCGTAGAAAGAGGACTACAAATGAAGATAACGACTTTTTTATAGGAAATGTCACCTGTTTCTTCAAATCTGTTTTTTAAACTTTTGGAAGATGCTTCTTGTGGATGGGTTCTGTGAGAATACTTTTGAGCGTAAATTCTGGAGGCCAAAAAACAATTTCTGTCACTTTCACCAAGGGTATACATCATATCAATTAATTCCTGCTTCGTAAAGTTAATTTTTTAGTAAAAACTAGGACGTTTGCAACAAAATTGAAATGAACTAAAATTAAATGACGTTAAAAGTCTTTGTTTCTATGAAATAATTTCTTAGGTATGGGACATATATCAAAGTTGCAGAGAAATAAAAATTACACAATTTTTTACAAAAATATATAGGGTGTTCCATTTGAAAAAGTTGAGTTTTGGTAGTTTGAATATTTATAAGTTAGCAGTGCGCTTATGAACACCTTGTATGAAAGAAATATTTTCTACATCAGCTATTAGTTACAGCATACCATACACTACTACCATGTCAAAGAAAAAAAATTGCTCTCCAAAAATAAGTCCAAAATCAATTTTCAAAATGATACCTGTAAACGTCAGTTTTCCATAAAAATATTTTTTATTTCATTTACCATCCCACAAATTTTAAAAATGGTTTACCGCTGAATAGGCCATCATAGTGGTGTTCAATCATAATAAAAAAAATTGGGTCATTCCATTTAAAAAATATATATTCTTTCATCTATCACTTTAACGGATCGCCCTATATAATTGATAATAATTTTAAAAAGTGTACTTTTTCTCACAATTTAATTAAAATTTTGAACCATGCCTCTATCTCTAACGAGGCAGGAGATACAGAAGATATGCGCACTATTGACTTACCCTGTATATAACTTACAAATTATCTGTCATTCAAAACATTCAATAAACATTCTCTAAAACCTTCAGCAGCAAGTTTTAACTAACTTCTGTTGTCTTTCGGGTGTCCACTGACAGCCATTTTGGAAAATGGCCGCCACGGCCTCCAGGGGGCAGTTGGCCGATGGCTCTATCAACGTTTAATAACTAAACTAATTTGTTAAGGCTGTGTCAACGTTAGTTAACCATTCGTTATAACCAGTGATAGTGGGAGGGAACGACCGATATTCGTATTAAGTCAATTAATCGCTATCACCACATCTGATTTAACTCTTGGCCGCTGAATTCAACGCAGGTCGTGGCAAACCCTTAATATATCGAAGTCTCGAAATCGATAGATTAACGGCAACTGTCGACAATGAATGCTTCCTCGTATACAGGCTTCGCAACGTCCTGAACTAAAGATACAACACTAGCTAAACACTTTGCACAATACACAATTCACTTCTGACACCTGCCCAGACAGGTCTTGCTCGTTCACTCTTCTTTGGCTCAGCCGAATGGTCAAACCGACGCAATTGCGAGGGTCGTTAGCTATGGGGTCAACACAGATACTAGACTAATACTAGAACGCAATAAGAAGACATGGATAATAAATAAGGATATATATTAAACAATCATCATAATACATATAGAGCCTCACCTAGCAAGGTCTGCCACCATAACCACGATACCCCCAAAAGGGGTCAGCAACCGCGACGGCCGCGCTTAAAGACGAGTGATCGATTGCCGAAAGAGAATTATTACATGGACGTGACTGGCAATTTAGTGAGTGGGTTTTATAGATTTACTGTTAGAATTATAGACTAAAAATTTAAGGTAATATTATCCAAAAGGGGTATATGCCGTTAGACGTCTGTGGATATTTCAGAAAGGGGAAATCTCTTCGAATGCTATCTCACAAGGCGGTCACCTGGTAATAATGGGGAAAGCCCCCGGTACCCGTGCGTACCGCACTGAGGCTTATCCTGGCTTGATTTAATCAAAAATACCGGATTTCCATTTTGCGAGATCATTGGGAGGTCTCCCACTATAGATATGGAAATGACCCGAGACCACTTCATGTCGCCACGTGGCGTCGCAAAATTCCGCTATTTCCAATTTTTATTCAGTTCCTAAAATTTCAAAATGGTGCTATCAGACACGATCCCGGTAGAGACGATGACCAATGGGTAGGCGAGGCCAGCTCAACCATCCTTGGAAGCCGTAGGTCACGGACTCACTAGGAATTCCAGAACGCGAGGGTAGAGTGAACCTATGGGTCCGTAGATCAGTGCGACCACGAAGGTGGATCAGTCTATGGTAGATCAGATCAAGAGCTACCGATCTACGGTAGATTCACTCTCGCGCCTTTGTGGAGTATTCCTGTGATCTGTTAGACCGGCTTATGACAATGATCATCTGTGCTATGATCATTGTAGTGGCGCAGTCCGTCCTTCGAGGAATCGGTACTGGCTGAGGACAATGCATGTCCTTGGTCGTCTCTACATGCTGCATCGTGCCTGGATGCGTTCGTTCAAACATGAGATATGGGCCGAAAAAGATAAAGGGAATTTTGGAAACTGTACTGAAAATCGTCTTAAAAATTTTATAAAAAATCCTGATATGCACGGAATCGTGCATATCAGGCAAAAAGAAGGAATTTTGGGTTTAGGAACTGAATTGAAATTCGACATATTTTTGATAAAAAAATGGTGTACATGGAACAGATGTTCCACATACACCATTCAAGCCTTAGCTTGTGTGCTTATGTCTAATTGGGATCTTTTGCTTAAAACTACTTTTACAGCATCTCCTGGGTTCGATAACAGCTCCACATCCAAAATTGTTCATATTACATCGGTCTACCTCTGTGCCAAATGTGGTGCTTTTATCAAAAAGTGCACAATAGGTTAGCTAATCCGTTGTACTATTATCATTATTTCTACTGTGCTTTTATTAATGAAATTTTTATGCTGCATGCTGTTTGTTCAATAAATACATTTATTATTATTATATAGAAACCATAGGTTCTTAAAAATGCATGTGCATTTTTATGACGTCAAATAAAAATTTTAAGAAAAGCATTTTAAAGAGGAAGGCTTTACTTTTTAATTTATTTATTACTTAACAGTTACGTTTTATTCATATTGTATAACAGTTTGGATTTGCAGATTTCTTAATTTACTTATTATATATCTTAAGGAAAATGTCTATAAAAAAATCCTTCCTAGGAGAAATTATTTTATATATTTATTTATGAAATGAGAGGAAGCCAGCACCTTTTATATTTAACAGCAACGGTTTTTAATTTCTTCTAAGTATCCCAATTTTCCAATGTTTTATTAATTATAAATATATAAGACGCTATAAAATATTTTAACAAAAACAAAGGTGGAGGTTGGAAGTACATACTTTTCTTTATTCGCCATTTTGCGATTTTATATTATTGATAATCTATGATTTTCAGGAAATTCGTTTAAACGTGCGATTGAGAAAACGATGATGTTTTTCATATACTTCCTCCGATCTTTGCTGTTTGTGACTCTGCAAGCGTCTCATGTGCGTCGTGCCATTATTGCAAGAGGAAAATGAAAATGGATTCTTTTCAAGAAGAAACTACTGAGGAAATTCAAGAGGAAATAAACTGGTGCACAATTGAAGTGGATATTGGAAAAATATGGGCAATATTTGAATTTTTGGAATTAGGTGATTAATCTTGACGCAATTTTTTGTGATCGTTAGGAAAGTTCATTGGCTTTCGTCCATCGTAAATAGATTTTTTAAATTGTGGGTGTTCCTCTTATCTACAGGGTGATTATCCAGGCTCTCACATTTAAGTTTATCGTTCTCACAAATCCCTAAAAAAAATTTGGAATTATTTAAAATATATTCCTTATGATTTATAGGTAATTCTAAAGATCCAATTTGAAGATTTTTTTATAGCTTTGTTATTTTTAGAGATATCATTTTTTATCAAAAAAATAGCGAATTTTTTACATTTTAGGTTACTACATTTTAATACGATTGCCAATAACAATTTTTTCTACGATATTCAACGCTCCCTGCACACCTCTTTGTGTATTATGTGATTTTCAGGTTGACGCCAGTACATTATCTCCTAAAACATTTTTTTTATTTCATTATTCACACAAAGTTGAAAACACCAAAATAATTTGGTTAGCCAATTATATGAGATTTTAATTCATTGGAAAATGTACTACAATAAGGCTCCCAATATAAAATGCCCCGTATTTGCTTGTAAGGTTTACGTCTTTTGTCGAAACTTTAATGTACCTACGTCTTAATAGGAGATCGTTATGGGCATATAAAAAAATTTGAAAATAATATTTTGCGTAAATATTGCATGAATAGAGCCGAAAATGTATCTCGCCTGAGGTGGGTTTCGTGACATATGACATATTTCAAATACGTATCTGATAATTGGATCTAACCTTTAATGGAATGGCATAGAAGATGGATGGAATTATAGTCCCTTGATAAAATGTGCACTGATATAATTTTTTTTTCAATAAAGTTTTTTCCCGTAATCGATTCCAGTTTAATAAATTTTTGTAAAGAGTAACAATGTCGCAGTTTCTAAAATCGCTATATTTTACGTAGAATAAAACAATCCTTGACAAATATGGAATGCCTTCTTCTGCCAGGTATATAGGCACTAAAATAAGATAAGAAAATTTTTGCTGAGCGGGATGAAATTTCAATAGGAATTTTCAAAAGTGAACTTTTGTTATTAACTAAACAATCACGGATCAAATCACAACTCGAATGACAACAAAAACGATCTTCTCATGTAATGCACAAATTACAACTGAATTGTACGTGAATATGCTATTAAATGTGGTCGAGAGGCAACATTTGAATTAATTCTTTATTATGAGACTTTCATTAGGGCAACTCTCAAGCAAATTAATAATTATAATCGGTATATAAAGTACATTCAGTGTGTAATGACACAATAAAAAGTACACATTTAATTTATCATTGGATCTCTTATATAGAGTGTTTTTAAGTGCATGCCAAAAATGCAGGAGGTGATTTATTTTAAGACAAAGGTCTACGGTCTACATAAATATTATTCTAAAATATCTCGATTTCGAGATACAAGGTGTTAATACTATCAAAAAGAAAAACAGATTCTTTTTGATATTTCAGAAAACTTTTCTTCTTTTAACCATTTACTACATTTGCCTCCTCTTCAAACCACCTTAACCTTCTGATATTCTGATATCTTTTCAATTGAGGGAGAAGTTTCAGAAGCATCCACTGTCGAAAAATCACAAATCTCAGCATTCTGAATGCTTCACACTGACTCAAGGAATGAATTCTAGTGTGGCTTGGAACCCACATCAGTTTTACTTTAAAATGTCAGGTGAGCTTTTACGATGCGTCCTCACACTACTGAACGAGATCAATCTCCTCGTAGTTGAGCATACTGGTTTCACAGCTGCTTTACTGTTGGAGCAAATGTGTAACTTCGATACTTCGCTCCGTACAGGTTTTGGCTTCGTCTCTTTGTGCCACTATTAGAACTGTAATTGAATGGAATGCATTGCAAAATCCTAGAGCGAATCTTTCCTGCACTCCACTGCCCTCCAGATATCCTCGTGCCTCTATCGGTCATTCAGGGTCCATCCGTGTAGCATATTAGAGAATTAAACAAAACTCTCTTCTCTGGCCTTAATACACAACTGGTGCAATGAAATTGTGTATTTTCCTAAGTGGAAGGAATCAACTGGGTTGACTGAAAATTCAGTTCCACTACATCATTTTGCCATAATTGTACAGGCTCCTTGTATTCTATCACAGAAGTAATTTAGAAATCGACCAGTTACTAGAACTAACTCGTTTGCTGAAACTTAAAAGCCGTTTGACGATAGGTGCTCCAAAAATTCATTCATGCCACTAATAAGTACTTTCCTCTTGCCCGAACGTTCAAATGAGCTGTGCATTCTTCCAGCTCGGATCTTATCCATCTCCCCAATGTTGGCGCTGTACCTCTGGCTTGAGGAGCTTTAAAAATAGTTTCAGTCTTAGCTTTGTCAAATGCTCCTTGGATATCAAAGAATACTACAATGGTAATTTTCTTAGAGTTGAAGATACATTACATACTTATACTATGGCAAGTATGACTTAGATCTCTGATCTAATTTGACACTTTGTAGTTACTTCTTCCTACTTTTCTAATAAAGACCAACTTTTCTGATCTCCATGCCAGCGGAACATATCCCAGTGCCAAACTGTCCAGAAATATTTCTCATAAATAAGAAACTAAATCGTGCCATATACCTCAAAAGATGAAACTGGTGCAGCTACGGACACGTGTTCGGAGTATATGGGGTATATGGCACGATTTAGTTTCTTATTTATTTGTATTTGACCCCACGAATCCTATCTATCTAATATTTCTTATGCCAGGCAAAAATATATTCAGGTCTATATGAAGCAAAGCTGCACTAACAGAATTAACGCTGTCGACAAGAAAATGAACCTCCAGTAGTAGTCTTAATGATTCCTCGCTGGAAACAGTTCATATCCCACCACGCTTTCGTAAGGCCGCAACGGTTTCTCTTGTTTCGTATCTGGAGTAATTTTGACTCTCACCAGGTGGGTGTTAATACCTTTTCAAATTGTTTCCTACGCACTTTGTAGTCTTCCTAAGTGGAGATTGCTCTTCAATTAACAATTTTGTTATAGATTGTCTTGCTGACCGATTTAGGACAGCAAAGGTTCAATTCCATCATCGCACTTCTAGTATCTTGGGTGACAGACTTACTCATTGGCAGGAACTATTTTGTTTCGGAGACTTTCAACCGCTTTCAACTTATTTTTTCAATTGGTTTTGAATGATTCCGATGCACCTCAAAGCTCTCCAGAAGACAGAGGGAATTTCGTCGGATGTCTCTATCCTGTTGGTACTTTTTTCATTTCAAAGGCGTTCTATTGCTATCTCGATTTAGCAAAAATATAATTGTAGGAAACAACACCATAATTTTGTGATATTGTAAAAAATAAATTGACTATAACAAAACATCTTCACATAGAAAATTATTCTTGTAGATTTTGTAAAAAATATTAATTTTTGGAAAATTTTAGAGCTTTGTATGTCGAAAACAAAGCATATTTCTGATTTAAAATAAATCTAGAAATCATCGACATGAAAGATTATAAAATAATACTATTATTAATAACCTGTATTGTCAAAATCATAGCGATTAAAAATATTGAATAAATTCCATATTGTCTATATCTACATCAATCATGAAACAACTTTACTCCTTTTGTCCTTTGTAGCGTCACCTAAAGTGCAAATTAATTTTAATTGAAGATCTCCTTTCAATAAAAACATAACCAGCACTTTCGCCGGTTCAATAAGCCCTTCGTTTTATTGAATCAATGGGCTTGTGCATCATCGTAAATTTACTTTAATTGTAACAAGGCACTTCCCGATTTAATGTACTATGTACGATTACGGTGTAATCTACTCGCATGAACATCATCTGCAAAAGAGCAAGTGAGATGCAACGCCGCTATTTACATAGCAAGTCAATTACTTTGGGCCATCCATCATGTTGCCGGCATTATTGACATCTGCTATATTGTGAGTACCAGCAAAGCCACCTCGCATAAGGGGGGGTTGCAGTCTATTTTTCACTTAGCACCGCTTAAAAATGATGAATATTGCATTATATTGTGAAAACGTCTATACCCAGCGTATATTATTTTAAAATTAATTTTATTTTTACGCCGTGACAAAAACAGTTACGGTGTAGATGTTTTTTCGCCGACGTTAAGCATCAAGGCATTAGCATTGTAAATAGCACATGTTCTAGGTAACATTGTTACTAAACTTTGGCAGTAAAAAATATTTAGTGAAAGTTGATAGGGTATGAAGACAGCTTGTTTGTCTTTCGTGTAATTTCTTATCAGCAAGAGAAACGTGCCTTCTTTATTATGGAGCGAAGTATAGGCATCGAGAGGTAACACTTGAATAGCGTTTACAATGAATTTTACCTCCCACCTGTATGAAAACAGGAAAAATTTGTCGAATTAATAATAAATGCGGAAAAAGTGTGGTGCGATATTTTTATTAAAAAGTAAGTACTTCTTATGATACACGAAACTAATATTTACATTTTATATGCATATTAACACTCATTCAATAGCTCAACACTTTGGGAAAGTAGAAAAAAATTAAATTATCAGAATATTTTAGGATACTAGGCAATGAAAAATCTAATGAACTTGCAAGAGAATAATTATCTATTGCATTGCAACAGACACCAAAGGCACCAAAGCTTGTTTTTCTGTGCCCCAAGTTTCTTCTTTGTATTATAAAAATAAGTTCCCACTTTATAATTTTGCAGTTTATGATTTGAATGTCCTAGAACGAAACCCATTGATATCCAGCGATCAAAAATACCTGAAAAAAGGGCATACTCAAAAGGGGTGTGATCCCCTACCCCCCTCCACTGAGAGTAAATTGTGTAAGTAGGCCTTCAATGTTCCCGCAGATGACGTAGAGTTTGTTCAATTAACTTCAAAGCCGCTCATTGCAGGATAACTGGAATTTTTTCACGGATTTTCAAATGATATAGATATATAAGATTAAGACCAAGACAAACTAGGAGATCCAACCGTTACTAATCAGAGATGCAATGAAGATAAAATAATATAGAAGTCGTTACCCAGTTTAATGGTTATTGTTATTACAAAAATAAGGTCAAAAAATAGGTGACATGCCATGAAACAGAAATTGACAAGAACGCTAAAACTAAACAGGTCTTTATGATGGACCTACATAGGAGGTTCTGGTAGAAGGTTATCAATGGTTCCACAGATGATGTAGTAGTCTGTAAGTTCGTTCCATTAATTTTAAAACTGATTATTGTACAACAGGTAGACTACATTTTATTTCACGTATTTTTAAATGACGCAAATATAAGACTAAAATTAAGATCAGGACAAACTATAGCGATCCATCCAGTTTAATGGAAATCACTGCCATGTTAAAAGAATGTGACAATCAAATTCCAAATAAAAAACCATTGAGAATACCACTTAGACTTATTAAACTCTTGTAATTGTGGAAAATACTATTATGGCTTATGTGAAAATCTAGTCCATCTTGAGACATATTTTCGTATATTTCTCAATGTTTTGTTTGTCAACTGCATAAGAAAGAACATAAATTTGCATATTTCATGGAAGGAGTTGAAACCAAGAAAATGTACCTACGTTTTAATTTAACAATATTCAATATTAATAGTTTATTTTTAATAAAAACTTTTTATATCATTTTAGTTTTCTGGCTTTATATTCTGGCTTTCCGATCGAATTTGAATCTGATCTGAACTAGAATCGTGTGATTTTACGCATTTAATTGAAATATATAATAAACCACAATATGTCATCAAATGGGGAATAATGATACAAAAGCAATTTAAATTTCGCACTCATAAAATAGGTACTTCGAAATATAAAGCTGGCCAAAATTATTCCTGCGTAACAACCCACAAAATTTCTCACAGCAGACATAGCTGGAAAATATGAGCAGCGAATTATGTTTACCATAGGCTCAGAATTGCTTTTTACTTTGTCGATTTATTGGCCCATTTCTCTCGTCCTTTTCAAATTTCGATTTAGTGCCATTTGTATAAAATATATAAAAGATTACAGCAAAGCTTTTGATGTGAGGGAACAAGTTATTTGGTAATGCCTATCCCTGAGATCTCCTTTATGAATTCTGTTATGAACTTGCGGAAAGTAATAGCTCATATCAAAAGATGGTTTTTAAAAAAGATATTGGCTTTTATACCCCAAGTTTAGAAAACCTACAACCGGGAAACGGGTAATCCCCTTACATTTGCTTCTATTCAAGAGGAAAAAAATACCAATAATGTTTTTCATACATACGTTGATTAGTTGTTTCAGAGGCCTTTCCTAGGAGTGCCAATATAGAAGAAACTTACATAGATGATGTGGGATTTTTTCCAGATTTTTAATTATATTTTAAATGACCAACAAAAATTTAATTCCGTTATTTTGTCGCTACTATTGTTACATAAATTTTTATCCTTCCCAAAAAAAGCGGGAAAATGCAAACAATTTTACTCTAAAACAATTCAATTTTTTATGTGGCAGTGACCTGTGATGACCAATGCTCGACACAAAGATGCTTATAATATGCTTAATCTAGAAGTGTACAGTGTTGTTTTACTGCAGACTTTACTGTAACAAATAGAGCTTAGAAGAAATCGTCTAAAACATTTGGCAGATTTATTTGTGTTCCAAATATAAACACTTGTTTGACCCAATAAAAGAGATATAATATCTTACTATCCATCTAAACCATCTGAAGGGGACCAGTGCCGAGTGAAGGGTGTTGGTGTTAATGACGCGTGCGACGGTTGGGGTTAGTGGTGTGTACGGCTTTTATAAATAGGCATCCTATTGTTTTTATATACTCAAGAGGACTTGAATATAGCAATCTCAATAAGTAATGGGATTGTTGATTGTGTTGAAATATTTATAACTCATAAACGTTTGTAAAAGTATTCGATTATTATAATAAAATTAGAATCGCCTAAAGGTGTTTTGTATTTTTTCAAAATGTCTCTTGCTTATTAGATACTTAGTATAGAAGTAGAATAATAAATTCATACTTGACACATGTAACACTGTAGTGTACAAGTGGGAACGAAAAAAAATTCCAGTTAAGAAGTGAAATAAAGCAGATTTGTGTTCTCCTCCTAAAAACACCGTTATGTGTGACTGAAATTTTGTTATGGATTTCGAAAAGAATCTTTTACTTATTGTAGTGAATTATTGTAATGTGTTTTAAAAGCATAGAAAATGTGACAAATAAATCAGTAAATCTGTTTAACTGCCACGTCTAAACCCAATCTGTATATCATGAAAATTGGTTCGGCACAACTTATTTTAAATGCCCGGTTCCCAGGAATACTTTTTTAACATAATATTCAATAATTTCCATGTGAAATAACCCGGAAGGCAATTAGATTTCATGACTGTGGGTCTGAGATAATGTTGCGCAATAATCCATTTTGAAAGGACGGTCTATCGTTTCCACGAACTTTTTGAACCAATTTCTTATTCCGATATTGAAAGGGGCTTCACATTGTATGATGCACGGAAGTCCTTCTGCGTTTGGGTCATTGACTTCGTTTTTATAAACTTGAGACCGCATCAGCCAAAAGGCCGTCATTTTG
This sequence comes from Rhagium mordax, assembly GCA_963680705.1. Taxonomy (NCBI): domain Eukaryota; kingdom Metazoa; phylum Arthropoda; class Insecta; order Coleoptera; family Cerambycidae; genus Rhagium; species Rhagium mordax. The sequence continues at coordinate 18,708,708 of OY796661.1, forward strand.
ATTTTTCACATGACATTAAGCAAACGTCGGCAGGAACGTAAACTGATGTACGACTATATAAAACATTTTTATTTGTTCTGTTCTATAAGTGCACCATTTCAATCATCCACAGGTTGAAGTTTATTAATGTTTCTGTATTTATGGGGGAATTACGAAAATACGCAGGCATCATTTTGAATTAAATAGAGGAATCGAATGAGTATACCAGTTATTTGATATTAAATAAAGATCTGTTAATCAATGGTCTGTAATCCATCCGTGGTATTTTTGTTTATTGTATGTTTTATGTCATCATGATAGACCCCGGCGTTAATAATACGCTTTCTATTCCCAGTTATTCCTATACTTGTGCAATTTGGCTTTAAGGCCAAAAAAACTTTCGCACTTCGTATTAAGTATGGAATGAAAATGAACAATCCTTTTTCCTTGTAATGTTTGGTTTTCTGCCATTTTAAGTACGACTTGCCCCACGCTGGGCGCCAAGCGATTTAGAAAAGGCAATCAACCACTCACGTAAAAACGCTATATCGCATATCGCATAAAGGTTACATGAGGCATTTTCAAGATAATCAGGAGTGTTGGATATTTTAGATAACCTTAAATAACGCTGTAGCTAACCCATTTATGGTTTTAATGTTTCAATGATGAGCCCCGCACATACGTACCAATATGCACAGGAGCCCGGATGTTAGTCTGTAGTTACGTAAGGAAAAGTTGGATTTATTTACACAATATATTTAGTGTGCAACGCTTCGACTAAAACTCATTTCCGTTCCGGTTTTAAAATGTTTGTGGAATCTTTAACGGATTCTGATTATACCATGCAAAATAAGGTATATGATATACACTCAGTTCCATAAAAAGTGACGCACTTGATTTTTCGAGTAATTTTAAAGTTTTTAGTTCTTAAACCGGCGGACCGATTTGAACTTTTTTTTTCTCAGTTTATAGCAAAATTCATTCTGTATGAGTCGGATTGGAAGCAATGGTGAGTTCTTCCAAATTTCATGGAAATTAATGGAGAATTTTAAACCTAAGTTTTTCACAGGTTTTCAAAACACCCTGTGTTTTGAAAACCTTTATTCATTCTGCATTCAATGAACCATTTTTTAATAAACATTTTGTTTTTTTATTTATTGATTTATCTCTAAAATTGTCCGAATTACAGCTTTTTTGCTGAAACCTTGCGTATTACCAACTTTCTGAATTTATCGAGTTTAGTGAAATAAACTGATCCGAATTTTAAAAAACATTTTTATTAAACACAAAATTATAAACTTTTATTTGAGGCATTTTGTGTAATTTTAGTCTCTAAAACTTCTTTAATGACACTTAATTATTGACAACAACAAAAGTATGGAGGCATACAACAAATTAATTGCTATGGCAACGGCAATTGCTTTTTCAAAAGCAATGTGATCCTACAATGAAATTTATTTCCATCTCTTTATTTTTTGAAAGACAAAGGAATTACCTACCAATAAATAAAAAAAAAATGAAAATCGGTCCACTAGTTTAAAAAAAAAAAAGAAAATAAATTAGGTCAAAAATCAAATGCGTCACTTTTTTTGGAACTGAGTGTATTTGAAAACCTTGACAATTTCTCATGTGCATCATTTCTCAATACACGAAAAAGCACGGTTCACGTAAAAACGTTATATCTCGGAAAGTACCAGCGATAAAACAGTGAACAAAAAAACAAAATGTTTATTAAAAAATGGTTCATCGAATGCAGAATGAATAATTTTTCCCTGAATGCGAGAATAATCCACAGGGTGTCTTGAAAACCTATGAAAAAACTTAGGTTTAAAATTCTCCATTAATTTCCATGAAATTTGGAAGAACTCACCATTGCTTCCAATCCAGCTCATACAGAATTAATTTTGCTATAAACTGAGAAAAAAATGTTCAAATCGGTCCACCGGTTAAAAACTAAGGAACTTTAAAATTACCCAAAACATCGAGTGCGTCACTTTTTATGGAACTGAGTGTATTTGATATATACTGCTCCCAATTTGAAGTGGGACACTCGAAAAATGGTCACAATTCAAAATGTCGTAAAATCCTTAAAACTTTACAGATTTCGACGGAACAGGCGATATTTTAAAAAACAATTCTTTGACTTTCTTTATAAGCTAACCAACGGGCCAAAACATTCAATGCAAATACTCTATAGAGTGTTCAATGCATCCATGTCATTTTGTGAAAGTTTGATAAAGTGTACGGACTTAATGGGACATACTGTATATTTTGTTTTAATGATATCTTGTAGCCTGGAGTGTCGTGATAAAATCGTTTTTTGGTTTTTGTTTTTATCTCCACTAGTTAACTAGATATTAAATAAAAAGAAGATATATTTTTATATGATTTTTTCTTTTTTAATCTCGCACTAAAAAACTGAACTAAAATAAGTAAACAAAAATAAAATATAACATTAGTAAAAGAGCATTACAGAAGTCAGCTAAACCTAATAATGTGTAGGGCCTCCTCTTGACTTCACAACCTCTTCACATCGTTGATGCATACTTCGTATTTTACTGTTTACAATTTCAACAGGTATTCGTGTCCATTCTTCAACAAAAGCATTTTAGATTTAGATTTTGTGGACGATTACGACGACTTGAAATTCGTATCTGTAGTGCGTCCCAAATATGTTCAATGGGATTCGGATCTAGAGATAGAGCAGGCCAGTACATTCGATTAATGTGTTCTCTGTGAATAAAATCATTAATTATTCGAGCTCTGTGAGGCCTTTAAATTTAAATAAGCTTCATTTAAACGAACCATTTTTACCTGGGGGTTTGTTTTACTTGTGCATTTATTTGAAATGTCAAACTGACGCACATTTTATTTTTAATTTCAAAGCCAACTACTGAAAACAAGAAACTAATCCAATTTTTATGGAAAATATGACTTAATTGAGAAAAAATTAATATCTTCAAAATTACTAGAGATAAAAACAAAAACCAAAAAACGATTTTATCATGACATTCTAGGCTACAAGATATCATTAAAGCAAAATATACAGTATGTCCTATTAAGTCCGTACACAATGTCAAACTTTTACAAAAAGACATGGATGCATTGAACACTCTGTAGAGTATTTGCATTGAATATTTTGGCCTGTTGGTTTGCTTATAGTGAATGTCAAAAAATTGTTTTTTAAAATAGTGCCTGTTCCGTCGAAATCTGTAAAGTTTTAAGGATTTTACGGCATTTTGAATTGTGATCATTTATCGAGTGTCCCGCTTCAAATTGGGAGCAGTATATTATATACTTTGAATTAAGTTTTTCCTAAAACATTGCATATTATTGCATATTATGTTAATAACATAAGGTGACTAAAATAGTGGATATATAATTAAAACCTAGTTAAGAAATATAGCCTAAGCTTTTGTTACCCGCACAAATACATATAAGTATATGAATGTCGGGAAATCTCTCCTTTTCGTAATTACTTTCATTGCACCAACCGATATGGGCAAACGACATATCCTTACAACACTAAATAGTGCTCATTCTCCCGAGCGCCTTTGCGATCTCCCGATAAATTGTCTTAAGAACAACAATAACAACAAAAAAAAGGCAGATTGCTTACCACGTATACGGCACCTAGAGGCATTACTAAACATGCTACCATCAAGTCTGCCACAGCCAGAGAAACAATTAAGTAGTTCGCTACGTTCTGAAGATTTCTTTCCAGTAATATCGCAGCTATAACAAATACATTACCTAAAACAAAAAAAGTAGTTGAGATCAACTGACACAAAACATTCAGAATATATTTTAGCGGGAAAATAGCAGACATATTTTAAAATAGAAGAGTATGTTAAATAAAAAATATAATGTTCTGTCAGCAGGTTGTCACAAAAAACTACTATACAGTTACAGCACTATTTGATATTTTAGAAAAAAAATTATATACCTGTAAGGGATTTCGTTGACAAATTATTTTTATATATTTTATGTAGTATATTCATATGAATGAATTTTCATGAATTTCTTAAAAAAACTTACTCAAACCTCCGTTTTGAAATTTACGTCTAAAATTAAATTAAATTAGGTAATTTTTCTATTAAACTTCTTTTTAGAAAACAAAACTTAAAACAAAAATTGTTAATATAAATATAATATAAATAACACCACATGTAATTACGATCCACTTTATCCCAGAAGGCTCTAGAAGAGCCTTGTACGGGAGGGGGCTACACATTTAGAGACAAGGGACACACATCCAATATCCGTGTATAATGGAAAAATCCCTCTCACAGTATTTTCCATTGCCACGACCGGGATTCAACCCCGGGACTTTTGGGTGAAAGGCAGGTACGCTACCATCTCGACCATCAGTCATATAATTTTCGTAATTAACTATAATTTTTGTTATTATAATAATAATTTTGTTGGTTTTTTTGGTTGGTAGAATTCAATTTACAGGAGTAGGTAGGTACTGCAGGGGGTAGTTTAGCATATTTTAAGTTCCTTTCGGTTTATTTTGATTTAATTATTGGGCACCACCTCGGGCACCACCTATTTTAATGTATTACTTGGTCTTGCAAATAAATCTAAAATATGTGATAAACGATTTTTTAGATACTTAGTAGATAATTAGTGGTTGCATGGTTATCTATCAATTTATAGATACTTGATATTAAACATCATGTGAATTAAAACATTTAATTAAAAAAATAAACGTATGTTGAATATTTATAAAGCAAAAATCTGTGTTAAAGTATAATTTTCCGAGGTTAATTAGTGAGTTGACGGACTACTCCTCATTAAGGATACATTTTTTTTTTGATATTTTTAAGACAAATATCATGGTCTATCGATTCTGCTGAAAAAGTTTTTCTCGTTATAACTTGAGCGTTTTAATTAGTGTTTCAGAATCTTTCTAAAATTATTCGCATTATTCACAGACACGTATATAACAAACAATTCTATGAAATAAATGTGTCTCTAACGTAAAATAAATACAATTCGCATTTAATAATCAAAATTATTTATGAATTAAGAAATTAAACAGGATATTTGGTGTCTAGTCTACAATATAGATATATGTGTATCGTACACGTTTATATCGTGCTCAGCAAAGTTAGTGTTTTTACAGCGGTTTTTTCCTCATATTTTATAGCAAGAAATTGTCTGTGTTACAGTTCGTATTAAGTAATAATTGTAATGAGTTTGATTTAATTAAAACAACTGATAATTGGTGATAATTCTGTTTGAAAGTAATGAATAGTTTAAATATTCAACATGACTGTCTGTGGTTTTTGTGATAATACTATCAATGCAAGAAAACCGAATATTTCTTGCTGTGTGTGTAAAAAGCCTCACCATGTTTCTTGTATCACTACTTCTTCTGAATTTGTTAATCTACTGAAAGAAATAAAAGGCCTGTCTTGGAAATGCAACGATTGTATTGAAACCTGCATAATGTTAAACAATGGCGAGATACAAAATTTCATAGATGGAAAAATGGAAAATGCACTGTCAGCATTAGATGAAAAACTCAACTCTATTAAATCTGATGTCTCGAAACTTGTCTTTGAAAATTCATCACGTGCAGAAAATATAAAGCCATTATGCCAGCCTAGCTATTCTGATATATTAAAAAACAAAACTCAACCAGCCATTATAGTTCTACCAAAAAATCCGGAGCAACCTGTTGAAAAAACTAAATGCGATATGATGAAGCAAATAGATCCTATAAATTCCGAGTTGCAGTTCACAAAGATAAAACATGTCAAAAATGGAGGAATGGTAATTGGTTGTCATAGTAGGGAGGAAAATGAAAAACTTCGGAAATTGGTCCAGGGGAAAATGTCTGATTCATACGTGGTAAGAGAATTAAATGGTATCAGCCCCCGTATTCGTATCGTCGGAATGACCGAAAAATACCCGGAAAATGCTTTAATTAATTATATTTTAAAATGTAATTCAGATCTTCTATTAGATGCAACTGATTGTAAATTAATCAAATTTTATCCTACTAAGAAAAACAAAGATATCTATCAGGCAATTATACAATTAGATAAAAACTCATATGATAAAGTAATCAAAACGGGAAACATATTTGTGGGGTATGACAGCTGCAGTGTCTTTGACGCAATAAACATATATCGTTGTTTCAAATGCAACGATTTTCATCATAGCTCAAATAGTTGCAAAAACCCTGTTTCATGTCCCAGGTGTAGCTTAAATCATGATGTAAAAAATTGTCAATCAGAATCGCTGTGCTGCTCGAATTGCTTAAAATTAAAAAACAAACAAAATATTGATATCTCCACAGAGCATGCTGTGTGGGATCTAGACAAGTGTACAGCATATACTAGAGCACGGGATAAACTTCGGAACGACATTTTGGCCGGTCAGTAGCAATTAATCGCACCGTCCCCACCTGTTTGTCTTTCCCAGTCTACCGCAAATAAAATGCGCCATGAGCAACACAATAATAATCTTACAATTTATTATCAAAACACACGTGGATTGCGGACTAAGACTTCTGATATTTACAATTATTCGGTGTCAGCTCAAGCTAGTTATTCGATAATTGCTTTCACAGAAACGGGTTTAAATGATTCTTTTTCAGATAATGAACTGTTTTACAGTGATTATTCGGTATATCGTTCGGACAGAAATTATTTTGCGACGAACTGCACTAGGGGCGGTGGAGTTTTGCTTGCTGTGAAAAATGTTTTTAAAGTCACGCAAATTGATTTCAGTTCCATAGACCTAAATGAAATATTACCTTTTATTGATATTATCGGAGTAAAAGTCGTTTCACACCATTATTCCACATATATATTAGTCATTTATATTCCTCCTAATACGGCTGCTTTGCTATATGAAAGTTTATTTGATTTACTAATTTCTCTTCCCTTCATGCTTAATAATAACGTTTTAATAATAGGTGATTTTAATATAACAAACTATGCTTATTTCTTAGAAAGTGGACAAGCTAATAATAAGATCTTGGCTCTAAACAATTTTATGAATATTTTGAATCTTTCGCAGCATAACCACATTCCTAACACATATGGCAGAATTCTCGACCTAGTGATTTATAACAAAACATGCTTAGTCGAAAAAGCCGAAGATCCCTGGGTACCTGAGGATGAACACCATCCGGCTTTAAATATAATATTTTCGACAAATTTAAGTACGAATCCTAAAAATCGATATCCAACCGATTTTAATAATTGTTTCAATTTTCGCAAAGCAAATTTTCCCTTGCTCTATGATACGCTTCTTAACGTCGATTGGTCTACCTCTACACTAAAAAATCACTGTAATGTAGAAGATGCCTGCCAAACTTTTTATGACGTGCTAAACACAATATTTGATTCTTGTATACCGAAATTCAAAGCTAATAAAAATATAAAATATCCCCCATGGTTTACTTCTCAGATAATTAAAGACATTCAACAGAAGGCTCGAAAACTGAAAGAGTACAAAAATAATGGCGATATAGCGTCTCACAACGAGTTTAAGCATCTGAGAAGGAAAATCAAGGGCGATATAGACGTTGCCTACAAAATTTATATTCATAAAATCGAAAATAGTATTAAGGAAGATCCCATGAAATTTTGGGCGTTTTTAAAAAATAAAAAGAGATCAACCAACATATCTAATGTGATGCAATATAACGGTAATGAAATAAGTGAGCCTATTGATATCATAAATGCTTTTGCTGATTTCTTTAGCAAGTCTTTCACATCTAGTAACAGTGACCTGAGAAATAGTGAACCAAATCTTAATAATAACTCCGCAATAAATTTAACTGAATTTAATGAAGATGAAGTTATTAAAGCCTTGCAAAAATTAAAAAATAAAATGACTATGGGCCCAGATGGCGTAACTGCATTTTTGTTAAAAGATTGTGCCCGTATTTTTGCTCCACCTTTAACAATAATTTTTAATTTAATTATAAAAAATGGCGATTTTCCGATTATGTGGAGACGCTCAAAAGTTTGCCCAATTTTTAAAAAGGGCGACAAGTCAGATATCTCAAATTTTCGTGCCATCTCAATCATATGCAATTTTGCTAAAGTCCTTGAGTTTTTGTTACATGATGTTATCTATGGTAGAGTCAGTAACAACATCTCAATTCATCAACATGGGTTTATGAAGGGGCGCTCTACAACTACTAATTTACTTTGTGTTACGCAATATATTTCGGAATCTATTGATGACCAATCCCAAACCGACATAATTTATACCGATTTTTCTAAGGCATTCGACAGGCTTGACCATGCCATGTTGCTCAAGAAACTTAGTGACGTTGGACTTTCTGAAACTTTTATAGCTCTTTTCAGATCTTATTTTACCAACAGAACTCAACATGTTGCTTTTAATGGTTTCAAATCTGTCGAATATATCGCCACGTCAGGAGTGCCACAAGGATCGGTTCTTGGACCTCTATTTTTCATATTGTTTATCAACGACATTGCTGATGACTTAAGTGAGGTTAATTATTTACTGTATGCCGATGATCTAAAGCTTTTTTCTAGAGTAAATACAGTTGATGACTGTATTCACTTGCAAGATAACTTAAATAAAATTAGTCAGTGGTGCACGAAATATAATCTTCCATTAAATTCCCAAAAATGCAGTGTTATGTCTTATTCACGCAAATCTACTTTAATAACTTACAACTATACAATAGATGAAAACATACTTAATAGACCAGAAACGCTGCGTGACTTAGGCGTTATATTTGATAAAGCTCTTACGTTCAATACACACATCAACACCATTGTCTCTGAAGCTAGCAAAACATATGGTTTCATAGTTAGAAACTCTAGTGATTTTTTAAACATGGATACACTTAAAATGCTGTACAGTTGCTATGTTAGATCAAAGCTTGAATATGCCTCACTTGCTTGGACCCCACACTATAATGTACATATCAATAATTTGGAATCAGTACAACGCAAGTTTCTAAAATTAATGTATTTTAGATCTGAAGGTGTTTATCCAGCAGTTGGTTTTCCACAAGAAGACTTGCTCGATAGGTACTCCTTAGTTAGTCTTAGCCGCAGGCGAGAATATCATTCTCAAATATTTCTTTATAAAGTAATCAACAATATTATTGATTCCCCACAATTGTTATCCAAACTGCCCTTTAATATTCCGAGAACAACTTCTCGTCATGGTAATGTATTTTACCTAGCAACACCTCGTACAAACACATTAAAATTTTCACCAATTTACGTTATTTGCGAAAAGCATAATGAAATCTGTGATTTTATTGATATCTTTAATAGCAGCATTACTGCCTTAAAAGCGTATTATCAAAGAAACTGAACTCTGTTTATCTCTGTTTTTCTTTTTCATACATAAATAAAATTATAATGTACCTCATTAATGTTTATTAACTGTATGTTCTTGTCCTGTAGATGGGTGTAACACCTGTTAGTGAAGCGATTAAGTAAAAAATATGATATTTAAATAGCCGATGATAATTTTTTGCCCATAAAACTCTCTGTTTAATTTTTTTAATTTGCTATAGTAAATGTGTCAAGTAAATTATTTCCACAATTTAATTATCTGTGTAGTTAGTTCATATTTTTAGTGTTATTGCTGTGTTTTATTTTATTATTTTTTCTTTTTTGTGTTGTATCTTGTATTTATCGCTAAGTAATATTTTAATTTACCTTTATTCCTGTTCTTTAATTGGGTATCTACCTGTTGAACAGTGTATGTAAATAAATAAATAAAATAAATAAATAAAATATTTAGATTTTCAGGTGGTAATTAAAAGGCATTTTTTGTATTTGCATTGTATGACTGATGGTCGAGAGGCAAGCGCACTTGTGTCTCGCCAAAAAGTTTCACATTTCATTCCCGGTCGTGACACGAATATTGAGTGTGATTTCGAACTGAGTTTAGATTTAAAAATTATCATGTTACTAGTTGAATGGGGGAACAAGGAATTCTAAGCTTTTGATCATTTACAATGTCATCGTAGTAAACAGCTATTGAACCAAATAAAGCTTTGGTAAGATTATTAATTATAAAATTAAGGCACGGTTTTCACGTCTTCCTATGCCTATTTGTTACTCTCAATTAATATTGAATCTTCTCACATACGCATCGCACATGATGCTACTATCCTACTATCCCCTACTGCCTTAGAATACTGTACTTTTGTCACCAATAATAGGAGTATACAGGAAGCTATTAGATTGGTATGTCATTTATTGGTTTACTTTGGAACCAATGTTGTGGAAGTCCATGCAATTTTATAATAATTCTATGGGTGTTACATTGCCAAGATTTTTGAAACTTCAGCTAAATCGTGGCCAGTTGTGACAACTTTGTTGGTCCCGGTACCCTCAAAAACATTTTCGTTTCCAGTTCCAGTTGGAGAATTAGTCCAAGAATTATGAGCGAAGTACCTATTCGAAAACATCCTGTATGTCCAAGTCCTTTTATGAGCCGATCGAAAAACTAGGTAGCCATAAAATTAATTAATCCATATTACTCATATTCCTGTAGTGAGTAGTCAAAGTAACCACATCCTCGGTTAGGTGACCTTTCCTTTAATGTGGTCAAATTTTCAACGAATATCATTTAAAATTTAATTTCATGTTTAGTAATGATGTATTAATTATAAGGCGATAAAGGCGATTTACCTAGAGGGTGTTCACAGAATGGAGAAATGGGGGTGAAGACCAATAAAACATTATTAAATTTTTATATTTTAGGTATAATAATTTAAAAAATATACTTATACATATAAAAAATATTTCACATTTATTTGCAATATAAGAGCGCACAAAAAATGCCGACAATTAGAGGAAAAGAAGATTGAAGCGAGACATTTTTTTTTATATTAAGTAAAAACAATAAGCCTCTTTTATTACAAAATCAACAAAAAAAAATAGAAACGTATTAATCAAATTTTCTAATATATTCAATTTTATTTACCCCACTTTATTCTAAGATATTCGGCGTCCCTTTCGTCGCATAAACGCTTTCATTTGTTTCTTTTCTAACAAAATATTACCTTAAATTGCTAATATCTTCAAAACTACTCAAAATAAAAATTATGTGTGTGTGGGGGGTCGTCACACGTAATTCTCCATTTGATTCTGAAATAATATACAGGGTGTTCCATTTAAAATAAGAAAATGCTTTTAAATTTGCATATTCGAAATTAAATTATGAACACCCTGTAGACGAAAGTTTAAATTCTAATACATATTTGTATCTAGCTTAATCAGCTGCCACAATAAAAATTAAAAATTATTTTTAATAAAAAATATGACAGTTCTCTTTGGCCACATCTGTGAAAATTTCGAGAAAATTTAAAAATATTTCAAAAACCGGTCAAAAAAAGGACATGCTCTGATAGATCATTGGAAAGCTCTTGACTAGCGAGATTTTATTAATTAATAATGATAGACTTTTACGGGGCCTGTGGCTTCAAACTAGAGTGCTACTACGAAAAGACGTATTTAATTTATTTCTACCCTCCGGTGACGCTCCAATCGTTTTCACGCAATGAAGGGTCAGCTCTCCTGTTATATAATGTCGGCTGGATCGTTGAGATTCCAATCGTTTTCACGCAATGAAGTGCCAATTCTCCTAATATGTACTGTCGGCTGGATCGTTGAGACTCCAATCGTTTTCACGCAATGAAGTATCAATTCTCCTATTATATAACGCGGCGACCAATGAGATAACAACTGTCTTCACTAATTTGATATCTCACGGATTAGTATCTCCTAAATTAGGGTTACGCGACTACCGGTTGACTCAACTCTATGTTTGATTTAGCAGGTCTATTATTTAAAACGCGGATAAATTTTATTACAATTATTAAATTTACTATTTAATGCTACGGCAACAAAATGAACAATGCTACGTATCTTTACTGGTACCGGTGTACGATGCGGTTGACTCACATGTGCTTACCAATAGTTAAAACAACGGCGAAAAAATTGCGGTGCGGTGTTGACGGTCGGCGGACTGATCTGCTTGTTCGGGCTACTGGACGAAAAATCTCCTGGTCAAGTGCGCTCGCGACAAATTTATAATTTAATTTGGCCCTACAGTACGTAGCTATGTAGCGCGTGGGAGGCGAACGGTGGAATCTAACAAGTACTTTGAGTTGGGTAGGGTTGCTGCCCAGTTCCCGCGGATTATATAACTTCGGATAGTTATCAAAATCATTGCTCAACGGAAATAAACTAGTCGCGATTTTTAAACCTGGTTACAAAAAGAAACGGATTAAAATAGACCCGGATTAAGGTTACTATCAAACTTTAGTAACGAATGATTTTTACTATTTAATGCATCGGAAATTTGAACATTATTTAATTTAATTCTTGTTTACCCACGGCTCGTACAACTCAAATTAAACTTAAATAATTCAAACTTACATACTACCAGAGGTTACAGGGTGTATCCAAGTGACAAAATGATTTTAAATAACGGAAAATATGTAACTATAAAATCACTTCGTTACACCAGTCTAAATGGAACACTTACCACCTACAACTAGAAATGCTTTTAGTATACTACGCAGTGTTGATTGCCGAACAACTTTCTATTATAAAGATTTTTGTCTATCTACAACAGTTAAGGAGTTATGGAAGAAATATACACTACGTGGAGTGGACACCCTTTATATACATACAGGGTGGTCCATCTATTCTCGCTCGGACCATAGCTACTAGACTAATGAAGATTAAGAAAAAAATGTAATTTTAAGTATTGGACCATAAATGTGCCACCTTTTAAAATTATTATTGAGTGTACAGAGTGTCCCATAAATCCGGGACAACGAAGTCGAACTTTTTTTAAATGCCACACCCTGTAAATTTTTTATTTTTAGAATCTGTCTTTTATGGACTTTACAAACATATTTTATTTTGGGTATCAGATGCAACGTTGCCAAGTTATTCAAGTTTTAATAAAATTTAATTAAAAATCGTCGACACGGAAAAAAAATCAGTAAACTTACATTTTTAGAGAATAATAAAAAAATCCAGGTACGCAAGTAGCTAAGGTATGTACTAACACTTAGACATTATTTAAGATGATTTTTAATTTGTTTATTAGGCATTAAGAATAAAAATATTAAGTTGAATCAAGTATTTAAAATTTCTAGGTTTTTTATTCATTAATAAACATTACAGATACTGCTCATATGGAAAGCTCATTAAATAAGCTTTTAAATTATGGAACTATATACAGGGTGTTCCATTTGATAAAAATGAGTTTTAGCGGTTTGAAAATGGTGAAATTGGATCGTTGATTCATAACACCCTGTACATTTTAAATGAACCTAAATAATGTCTAAGTTTTAGTACATATCTTGGCTAGTTGCATACCTGAATGTTTTAATTCATCTCGATGATTTTTCATTAAATTTTATTAAAAAATGAATAACTTGGCAACGTTGCATCTGATACGCAAAATAAAATGTTTCATAAAGTCCATAAGGCATATTCTAAAAATAAAAAAATATACGTGGTGTTGCATTTAAAAAAAGGCCGACTTTGTTGTCAACGATTTATGGTACACCTTGTACACTCAAAAATAACTTTAAAAGGTAGCACATTTACGGCCCAATAACTTACAATTAGATTTTTTTCTTAATCTTCATTGGCCTAGTAGCTATGGTCCGAGCGACCCTGTGTGGGCCACCCTGTATAACCAACCGCCTGAATGGAAAGTATGATAAAAATATGGAATATATTTAATATATTGTGGGTCTGTTTGACACATTGTATTATTATTGTATTGTATCATTCGTATTAACTTCTTATAACGATATAACGTCCATTTCTTGCTTCAAATTCAGCCGATTGATTTAGTAGACTGTCACAGTCACAAGCACGTTGGCAACGTAGGCTTAAGAAAAACAAAAGTGGACTGTCAATGTAAGAGCTTTGTCTTATTCAATTTATTCACATGCGATACGCTTCGCTCCGACGACCAGGTACTTCCTGAAACTAGAGGTTTTATCTCTTATCCCATACCTCGGTGTCACCTTGTTTATTAAAAGTGATGTATGAATATTACTTGTGTGTGATTATATTATTTGTGTTTGACTTTCAGTTTGAAGAAAATATTTGATTAAAATATACAAATTGGATCTCATAAATTCAAAGGTGGAAAAAGTGATACCAGCGAAGAATTGTATTGAAATAAATAAGTTATTTATTGAAAAAAATAAAATTTTAAGTTATTATGGGCTAAATTTAATAAACAATAAACTTATGCCATACATTATTTAAAGAAAAACCGTGGTGCAATCACCAAAGGTGTTAGACAGTCAGGCGGATCCTTTTGCCGGTGAGTGAAATTCTTTATGTTGCAAAGTATGAAATTAACTATAGAATGGGTAAACAATATACCTCTGATGAACACAGTAAAAATATCGAAACCTAAAACAAGTTTAATTTATATATTTTATTTCTATTGACCAATTTTCTGAATTAGTAGCAAAATTGCATATTCACAAAATGGATTCATCACCACTAAATAATATTTCAGTAACATGCACGATATTTTTAAATAATTAAAAGTACATGCGTTTTGTGAATAAACGTTTTGCATTTCAAATTTCCCCGTACTAATTAGACTGGACAGAATTTTTAATTGAGTTAACAATGCAGTGGCAATATCTTTTAATATGAAAACAAAATTATCGATTCATATAGAGGTAAATATATGAAATATTTAGTAGTAAATTCTAGCCCAGAGTCCTAGAAGGGTTAACATTCTGCAGTCAGCGGTGATTATTCATTATTATCACAAACGCAATACGTGAAGTAAAATATTTAATTGCAATAACCTACATAGTGGTGTGAAATATTTATTTTTAATTATAGAGAATTACTATGGCTTTCATTAGCAGGGCGCAGCAGATGCATGTCCACATCAACAAATTGTTATCCCTAGATATTATAAGTTAGGACTTCAAACTGCTCCACATGCTGATTGCTTACTGCAATCGATATTGGCAATATAAATGGATTAAATTTAATACACTGATTTTTTTACTGATTACCCCTTATTTCATTAAAAAGTAAACAAAAAGTTTTAATGTTTATGCAAATTAATTTAATTTTGTTGCCTCGACATTTTGAATTTCTAAAAAAGCACCTCTTGATGCGAATCACGTTGCTAAATATAAACACCTTTCAAACTACTAATCTGGTGAAACGAAATTTATTCTGTGAAGGAGCATGAGACTTGCATTGTTGAATTAAGTATATGGAAATGTACGTGGTGTAAATATGGGTATTTAACAGTTGCTCTGTATTTATTCAGGTAAAGATTTACCATCGTGATGCGTTTGCTAAAGCCCACATTTGTTTGTCAGGTACAGTGGGATTGTTAAGCTGGTCGATTGTGATCTCAGTTCTATTTCACTATCTTATTTAAATAATCATGGTTCAAATAGTGTCTGTACAATGTCAGTAGTCCTAATTATTTTACTAAAGCAAACACTCCCCAGAGAGGGTTTTAGTTACAACTAAACTCATATTTCTCCGTACCAGTGCCGGTATTTTGCATAAATATTCTATGCGTTTATTTTGATATTCACTTATTTGGTATACACAATTTTCGTAGTTTTTTTAGTACTCAAGGAAGATGAGAACTAAGTGTTACAAAAATATAGTTACTATTCCAAGTTAAAAAACACATCAAGTCTATTTAAATTTAATATTTGTAGGCCAATAATAGCGTTAGACACTGATTTCTAACTTAATCACCATTAGGCTACTATATCACTATAATAATTCATGTCTCTAATTGATTTTGCATCTGAAAGATTCGAGCAGTATAAGCAATATTTATTTTCGAAAACTAACATTATTTTCACTGTTTCTTTTATAGAACTATAATATGCATAAGGTGTTAGAATGACCTTGCGCAAATTGGAATTAAATATCGGGTATAATAGGCTAGCCTGTTTTTTACTATTAACGCAACCCTGATTATAGTAATTAAAGTTAATTATGCAGTCTTAATATGCATAATATGTAATGTAGGGTAATATGAAACGGCACGACGAAGAGTATGCAAACTTTCAAAGTTAAACGAGTTAGTCTCTTCCTGAAAGTTCTGGTAATATATGTAAGTATTATTACATACAGGTACTTGCATTATTAAGCTAAAAGTGCTTGAGACAGAAGAGCGTTTGTCGTCTGCTTATATTCCTTTACTTTAAGCAACTCTGGGTGCACTTCCCTTGTTTCATGTGTTCATATTTTAGAATATTATGTTTGCGCGAGATGAACCTTCGTAAATTGGCTACGTAAGAAGTTAGTTATTATATAAATTTATCAGAATAATTATATTTCATCTTAGGATCATCTTGTAGAATCCCCCAAAATTTAATATTGCCACGTTAATCTTTTTTACTTTTTTTTACACTCTAACAAAAAAAATTGTTATTACCCTCTTATCGTTCAAGTAAACGAACATTTTCCCAAAATAATAAATCTGTAGTTATAATAATATACGAGAACCGTTCTTTTTGTAGGTCAGACGTCTGGATCGTTGAAAATGAGGTTAACGCAACATAATAACAATGCTTGAAATTATACATAGGATGAATTGAAGACAGACGGGAAGTACACACAAAGATGTAAAGTACAATCAATGTACACCGAGCGAGGGAGAGTGTCTGCATCCGAATTAATTGATTTTCAACTAGTTTAGTGTTTTGTTGAGACATGCCTTCCTGCAATGCAAAAAGATGTAAACAGTGGTAGGATGAAACTAAAATAGTGTAAACAGTGATTAAAATAAAATTCATGATTCGTCGCTATCTTCTGAAACAACTGTTTTAATTGGAAATCACCCTGGATTATCATTAAACAAAATACAACTTTATCGACAAGTATTTAATTTCACGATTTAATTCGTCTCGTGGAAAGTTTGTTTACATCTAAAATCAATAAATATTTCTAATTATGTTCGTTGTTGGTTGTCAGGCTTTTTAAAAATTCACATTAGGAAAGATGCTTTGGAATAACCTGTAATAAATATTACTTGCACAGCACACATGCGCTGGCTGCTATTATTTGAGACCTCAAATTTGGTATACTAAAGTGCGAGTTGATTACTGTTACTATTTTTTACAGATCCATTACCTGAGGATTACGCTGATCAACTTTGGTTGTAGCTAATAATAATATTAATGATTTAATTCTTAAATATTCCATACCAGACTAAACAAGGACCTGTATGGTTGGTGAGAAAACAGACACAAAGACACCGTCATATTATTATTTAAGATAAAGATAAATAAAAACTAGGGCTTTTTAACTAAGATTAAATCTGCTATTGTTTACGTTCTACTTAATTCAAGTGAAATACATAATAAAACAAGTAAACGTTTCAGAAAAAGTAATATTAATCTAATCTCTGTTGATTGACTTAGCTGAGCCATCTCACTTAGGATACGTCTGTAAATTACCCTCCGTGTCTGGTTAAGCCTAAAAAAAGATTAAATACAAAAACAAAACACTTCGTTCTGCGAAGCTTTGTTTATCCCTGAACCTCAGTAAATTACAAGCGTTTTCAATTTGTAACCCAATCATTTTCTGTTGATGCCATTTATTTTACTCATCAGAGAAAATAAACCAATTCCGATAGCTGCAAACGTATGCCTGTAATTCCATTACATATCACTTGAAGGTCCACTTTCACTAATTATTTATTGACCCAATTCTTCCTCGTGTTTCTTTTTTAGTAATAAGGACAAAAAAGTGTGAGGAGTCGTATCCATTTCATATATCGTAATAATCAGAAACATATCTGTTTGTTAAATAATAATAATATAATCGGATGGAAACAATTCTTACACGCTGATCAGAAATTTATGCAGGAACCCATTCCAATCCTTCAGAATGTGAATATTTAAAATACATCATCGTCTGTCTATTCATCTCATTTTCAGTTCTTCTGGGAACAGTGTTTAATCATCATCTGCTTATAAATAAAATTTAACACCAAACCAAAGAGAATATTATTAATAAACCAATATAAACAGATTTAAATCCCGTTTAATAATTTCGACGAAGTTTAAACCATGGTATTTTATACCCACATTGCTTCTTATTGTGGTGTGGCGTAAATTAACAAAAAACTGACAAAAAACTGGAAGTTTATGTAGTTGAATTATGTGAGCAGGCTTGAGAGTGAAAGATAAAATTTAGATTTTTACTTATATTTTGATACATTCAGATTCAGTTATAGCGTTTTCAGTAGAAATATTAGTCTATTATCATTACTACCATGATATGGCACACAAACGTACTGAAGGATAATTATTGTCAAATGGCCCAAAGAGCGTTATAGCAGTTTTCAGCAGATTTGAATTTATTTGTCTCGTAAAACTATGGGCGCACAGTTAAAATGCAGTTTCCATGCATCTGTAAAAGAGCTTTGTAGACCAAAATGTGCCTGCTTCACTGGCTTTAATTTGAACGTGTTGAAAGCAGTATGTAACTAAAAAGCATAAAAGTTGATATTAACAATGCGAACAATTCTATTAACACGAAATGCATAACGACGACTTTTTTACGCAGTAAGAAAAATTGAGTGGGTATTTCTTCTGTCATGTAAGGTTTAATGTATTTATATTTAATCGGAAAAGTGTAGTTCTGAAAAAATAGCACTACTTACTAATTTCGTCAAAATTAGTCGGTTAGTTTATGTGCATTTAAGCTGGTAGCCTAATAGTACAGTATCTTGGTGATCTCTCTTCGGACTAATTCTAAAGCAGATTTAAATACAAATATTTTTGGATAGCTTGATTCGAAATGGGGCAAATATAAGATATTAAAAAGGAATAAGGGTGCTTTATTATTGGGGGTGAGTTTCACCCCAACTCTGGGGTTTGGTGGGAAACAAAGTGACTATTGGAACGCGTAGATCGTCGAATTCTACACCAAAAGAACCTCTATAACGTAATGTTTGCTTTAATACCCACCAAGTTACAGGGGGTTGAAGACTTTGATTTTTTAAGCAAAAAACACTGGTTCTCCAAAGGTTTTAAGCAAATTACTCAAAGGGGATCACATTAAAGTTTAATACAGTAGCTTAAAATAGTTTTTTGATATCTGCTAAATCAAAAATGATACAACGAAAATAAAGTAAATTTTGATTTTTACCAAAAAAGTGCCCGTTTTTTGGTTCCAGTAAATTCCAAATTACAAAAAAAATCCAAATCGTGTTTGTTAGTCTTAACTATTAATTATAAATACGCTAAAACTTTTTCGACCGTCACGGATGCATTATCTAAAAGTTTTTAGACTATGTATTTAACTATTTTGAAAATTTTTGGCTTTAAGGTAATAACACTATAGCAACAAACTAAGGAAAATGTTACTTTTTAATTTTTTTGATAAAGATAGGAGATAGACGTGTTTGAAGTTAACTCTTAATGTTTTTTATTAATTGATGCATTTAAGATAAATGTAGAAGAACTGGTAACCTCTGTACTGCTTTGACCTACCTAACCTTAAGGAAGATGAAGAGACCTTCAAAATGCTTTTCTTGGATGATCTTTAGCGTTAATTGCAAAGGAGATATTACCGAAATTAGAACAAATTACGATATTGCTCGTTTGGAGGTAATTTATTCTCAGTGCTTTGTTAATTATTGATTTTTTGCGTTTAAGGGTGGTTTACACACTCTTTGGGGCAAGAGCAATTATTTGCCTTATTAGGGGATTGATTTTATGTCTCAAAATGTAACAATCCGCTAAGAAAGATTTGCGTCTCTTGGGTAAAAGAATTTTCTTATAGAGTAGGCTGTGGAAAAATTGCTACATATTTTATTAATGTATGAGTTTCTATTGTACCCCTATTATATCGGCCATGTTAGGGTTGCAATCGGCAATTTTAAAATTCTGACTTCAGATTTGCAATCAGCGACCTTAAAAACATATATTATGTACAGGGGTATTCACGAGAGATTTTACCCCCTTAACTTTCTTATTTTTTATCCTAGTAAAAAATGGTTAAGACAAAAGTTGCAGGAAATTTTCTTATCATCTCAATGCACCTATCGCAGAAACAAATGAAAATCGTATTTCGGAGATACTGACCAAACTTATGATTTTTTTATGGAAGACCTTGTATATTTTTAGATTTTTGAAACCAACGTTTCGTCCTGATTACAAAAATATATATATATGTTATATATTTGCTCTAGCCGTTTGCGCAATATGCCTAATTCAATTAAATGTTTCGAATTTTGCACAAAATCAGTATTGCGATGGAAAATGTTTTGTTATTCTGCAGCAACATATTGACAATTCATTTATTAACACGTTAAGTGCCGTAGTGACAAAAAAAAAGGTCTCCTGAGCCACCTTTTTTTATATGTAAAATATTATTAAAATGTTAATCTGAATATGGAAATGTTGGTAAATTTTGCACAAAAAAAATTTGCACATTTTTTTTTTGTATGTATCCATGCTGGATACACGTGGCCACAATAGGTATTTTGTGATATCATATGCCATTATGTATCTAAAGCGGATACATATACTACATATACTACATATTGTTTTTACCATGTTTTTTTGAGGTTCATAAATGTTTTGTAGAACGTTAAATGTTTATAGGGCATTGAAAAATAAATAAATATATATACTTACATATAATACATATTTTGAATTATTTTTCATTATTTTATTTCAAACATCCTCTAGAGGTCTAGCCAGCAACAAAACTTGTAGGCCAAACTCGGTTTCGGATACCTCATGCCATCATATAAAAGCTTCCGTAAAAATATATACATTTATACAACTTATGCATCCAACTAGGATACATGTGGCTTGAACTGGAAATGTGTGTTTGTATCACCTGCGGATACATGCGGCCACTGGAACAGTCAATCGTATATATCCATGTTGGATACATACGGCATTCAACGATGTTAAGTAATCTGTCGCAGAAAAAAAAAGAGAATCGCATTTGGGAGATACAGACCAAACTTACTTGATCTGCTTGCTATTATTTATAATAAAATAGGTACAAACGATTTGGAAAATATAAATTTATTATTAACAAAAAATTTTTAAAAAAGGTGTTCTATATTCTCCACAATATAATTTTTTTCACTAATGGGGCCCGTGTAATAAGGCAGTTTGATTTAAGCGCAAACAGTAAATACACTACTTAATAAATGTTAAATTGTCAATATGTTGCTGGAGAATAACAAAACATTTTCCGTGGCAATACTGATTTTGTGCAAAATTTGAAACATTTAATTGAATTAGGCATATTGCGCAAACGGCTGGAGCAAATATATAACATATATATATCTTTGTAATCAGGACGAAACGTTGATTTAAAAAATCTAAAAATATACAAGGTGTTCTTGAGATGATAAGAAAATTTCCTGCAACTTTTGTCTTAACCATTTTTTACTAGGATAAAAAATAAGAAAGTTAAGAGGGGTAAAATCTCTCGTGAATACCCCAGTACATGAATTTTTTCAATGAAATTCTGGGGTCATTTTCACCCTCTTAGGGGTGCAAGCACATCTATTCCTTTTTGATATCAAGTGACTATTAAGATAATTATGTCTAGATTTGTTAAGCCCGAGTGTTCGTAAAATCTAATTCTTCTGATATACAGGGCGTTTCGGAAGGAAAGGGAACTATTTTAAGGACGTATTCTTGAGGTCCAAATAAGAAAAAAGTTCCAATAAATAAGGGTGTCAAAAAATAATTAATTTTTTTTTTAATATTTCGATAAATATATAAGATTTTTTTTTGATTGAGCTTTGGAGCACTATACTGGCACGGAAAGCTTTGACAATTCTACCAGTGATAGCGTGATAGCAAAAAAATGGAATAATTTTGAAAAGTAAAATAGTACGCCACTGCTTTTTCCAAAATAGGTATACGTTTCTTAATCGGTAACCAACTTTAAAAAGAAAAGGCCTCTTGAGTTTTTCTGGTGTTAAAACCATGTCCGAGTAATAATTAAAAACTGTTTTTCTACGACAATGACGTTTTCTTCTGAAAAATATCAGCGATATTCGAACCTCAATATTTTTGGAATTATGTAGATGATAATGTTGATACGGCTTTTTGTGATCGTTGTGATTGTGCACCAGTTTAGTTATTTCAGAAAACACTTGCAGAAAACGTATTCTTAATTCTTTTCTTTTTGAAACCCTGTATCTCGAAAAGGAAGCATTTTTGGACTATTCATTATTTATAGGAACTTTTTTTCTTATTTTGACTTCTAGAATACGTCATTAAAATAGTTCCCTTTCCACCCGAAACATCCTGTATAACACAACATGGAGATTACTTTCAACAGATTTTATTAAACATACCTATGTGACATATTTTCCTATTATAAATCGTATTTCATAAAAACTAAGTAAGTCTTTTTTATAGTGCAAAAAAATATGTTCCCATTTAAAATTCGTCCACAAAATTTACCTGTTTTCCATGAATTTGTAAAGCAAGAAATCATAATTCTTTGATTAAGAACTTTGTGTACTTGCAGTGATAATTCTTTTTATAAGACTCAAAAATAAAATCCTGCAGGAGACTATTTGGGTTGTTCAGTGTTTCACATTTTCGACGCCATTTTTTAAGCAAATGCCAACTTGCGAGATATCGCTAAAATCACAATTTCATGATGAACCCGATAATGCGCAAATATACAGGATGTTAAATTTAAAATAAAAAATTTCGGTTATAACGAAAGTAATATTTTGTGTACAATTACGTCCCGATTCTGTGACCTATCATCCACGTTCTACATTTCAGAAGTCTATCTTTTATAATAACCGAGTTATTTCATAGGGAATACTTTCGTGGTCACCCAGTATAAGGAAAAAGAATCTCGCGCGCCACGTCATAAAACTACTTATATCGTACTACAGTACCAAATATTATAGATTCCTTCCCCCAAAGAGAACTTGATAGTTAGAAATTGTTTCCAATTAACTTATTTACTTGTCACTAACTATTGAGTGCATTTGTACGTTAATTATTTCTTGGATTTAATTTTTCCTCCCTATTATTATTATCATTGCAAGTAATTCTTCTCTCTCATTCTTTGCAAATGGTTCCAAATGAAAGGGCCAGTCAAATTTATTTACTTTCATTGTTAAAATTTCCTGAGAGGTAGGCAGACATAACGAAAAAGTGTTATTATGTCGAGGAATAACGACGTCTGCGATGATAGTAAAAGTTGCCGTAAAACCAGATGAACTAGAGTTTTCTTGTATATTCTGCAACTGAGAGTTTGTATTTTGGTTAAAATACTTAAGAAAATCTTGAAGTACGTTTAGGATGTAGTAAAATTTTAGTACAAACACGTTAATAATAAAAAATAAATGGGGAAATTCGGTTATGAAATATACTTTGCATATTTTTATTAATTATTTTTGAATATTCTCCAATGTAGATGAAGTGGATCCACTGCGTATATAAGGAATAAAATAAATTAACACACCAGAGAAATCGATAGTGTTCTGATGAGAAAAGTTAAATTGATCCATAAATTAATACATATAAGAACTCTGTATGTAACTTTGGATAAAAAAACTTTTAACTGTTTGTATACCTCACATACAGTTACCCCTATTCGCCAATCAGAACTCTTCTAGGAAGAGATAAAATATATCTTAAAATCATTACTATTAAAATAATAAATTGCGTTAATTATAAACATAACAAAGAGCAATATTTCAAACTATGGACTAATAAAAATGTAATTCAAAGAAAATGAGAATTTTTCTTTACTTACCTATAACGGTAACAAGTATCATAAGACCAAGGACTATCGACAAAACTCCCATGAGAATTAAGTCGGCTAATGGTTCCCCCCCGCCTCCTAAGCGAGTTTCATTGGAAGTAAAGTTATCCTGCGACCCGCTCGCCATACAGGATAATTCCGTGCAGTTAACTTTGTAAAGGGTCTCCAGTGATGTTGAGTTTATTGTTGGTGCAAAGTGGTAATAAACTGTAAAAATAGAAAGTTAGGTTATTAATTTCTAGCAAACATAAATAGACAATAATCTATCATAGTTTACAACCACGGAATAATATTTTATATTGTACCGCACAGGGAGAGATAGATGGAACTTCACGACGGAAAATGAAAAGTTAGAGAAAATTTTAAATCCACAAGCACAACTGAGTCGACAAACCATAGAATGGTAACTTTATGAGTCCTTATAGCGTAGTTTATCAAATTTCCATGTATGTGAGAAAAAGTGGAACATTCAGTCGAAATTCTGAGATGTTTGAATTTAAACCGGGTCGGAGAATTACGACCAAATTATTATTTTCTAATTTCAGCTTCCGTTAAATCCTATTCTACATTTGCCGGAATAAACAAAAACAGCATAAACTAAAAACAATACAAATACGGATTACGTTTCACATCCGCGTTATATTATCTGCAGTTAGAGCTCCCGAGATATTTACCTTGCGACGAGGCGGCGTGTGCCGCCTGCGGCAGGATGAAGAGAGTTGTAACTCCCGCTGTGCATCTCCACGTCCCCAGTTCTCTGCGATTCCTGCGACGCGAATCCATGTCTACAACTTCTGCCGCTCAACGCCTTGCCGTATCCATACGTCTGCAACCAAATCAAATTTAATATAGACAAGCTGTCAAAAAGGATCATGCCTTGAGGTTATTGCTATTGCTTGGGGTGTATCACGCATAAACAGTATAAATACCTTATTTTTCGAAAACGTAACAATAAGGTCGTACAGAAAATAGGGTGAGGTGAAATAATTGCTTGTTAATTATATTGTTTATTACTATTGCGAGTTAAAAAACGAAGTGAAAAAATACCGACATAATAAAAGAGACACAAAAAACATTTAATTTTTTATTATTTACTGTCAATTGCACTGTAACGAAGTGATTTTTCCAATCAAGGAATGTTCATTTTTGCTTTAAATATTACCGTTACTTGGGTACACCCTGCCGCTGTTTTTAGTAAGTAAGTCCTGTTTTAGTTAAGTTAGTAATGAGTTGTTAAAAAGTCCGCTGGTAAACAAGCAGTCAAGTAATTAATTGATTAATTTTCGACAATCCCCCGTATAAATAAAATCCGAGAATTATTATAAATAATGGCCGAGTCGGAAACAAAAATCATTCGTTACTAAAACCCGTTAAAATTAATCCGTGGCCGTTTTAATCCGTTTCTTTTTGCAATATAGTATAGAAATTGCAAGTAACTCATTTCCGGTTATTGACGTTCCGAATTAATGCTCCTAATTGCATAATCCGCTTGAACTCCGCAAGGAACGTCGGGTTGTGAATATGAATCCGTCTCTTTAAGTCGGTGACCGCCCCTTTATCACGCCACAAAGATACGTCATAAAGGTAACAAAAGGGAGAGGAGCGGGCACTTCGTGGTCTTTCCGAGAAAGTCGGCAGCAGTCCAGGTTTATTCCGAAATAGTCCGCAAGATCAGATCCGATCGACAGTCATCAATTGAAGATCAATCCGAAGCCGTCGCCATTTCCGTCCGTACCGCCGCTCCGAGTTTAATAGTAAATTTATTTGAATATAATATTGGTAAGAATACACCGTAGTCCGCTGCAATTTGTAGGTACTGCCTTCAGTTAAGTATAGATATTCAGAGATCTTATTGTCCGTAAGTATCGTTGTATTATACTACTAAATCAAACTAGAGCTAATTAGTAATCCTCCGTTGGTCTTTTGTTTTATAATATATGCATCCGCTGGTTAGATCTGTTCACTTGGGCCATCTATAAAGCGTCCATGCATAGAGGTTACCGAAAAACCTACGTTAATCCAAATAGTCATTATATGCATCAGCTGGTTAGATCTGTTCACTTGGGCCATCCATAAAGCTTCATGCATAGAGTTGACTGAGAAAACTTACGTTAATTAGCATAATCATTAACAAATAGCTCTACGTTTGTGGCAGTAGTTCGCCGTATGTTTAAACATTCCGTATAGACAACAATATCTATAGCTAACCGACTGCCCGCCGTGCATAATACATCCTATTGGAAAGGTCCGTTTGCTTGCCGTACGTAATAATTTATTAATCAAACTTATCCAAAATTCCGTAATAAAATCGCGTAAAGATTCTTGATTGCCAGCTTGCTTGTTTATAATCGTTTTAAAAATTTATACCATACTCGACTATAATACAGTCGCTGAGATATTAGAGTTAATTAATTTGTTCATTGTTGCTAAATAAATATGTTGATTTAAAGAGGTAAAATTCACGAATTTTTATTTCTGTCATTTATTTCTGATTAACCCGTTTGAGCAGAATGGTCGAAGTTCATTAGATAGACCTCCAGCTTCCGATCCCCGGACATTTCGTATCTTCAGCTGTTTCGCTATTCAGGGTTGTTCTCCCAATAGGAGAGCCAAAAAGTGTAGTTCTTTGCACTTAAAAATTAAAGAACTGGCGCCCGAGTTTTCCGTCTAAAAAGTTTACGTAAGTATATAGAAAGAGAGCACCATTATAAGTAGGCACCATTACAGCACAAAGAGTTATTTCTTGCGTTTTAAAGCCCCTCTAGAGTTTTTAAAATTCTTATATTTGTTTATTTAATATCAATAATTGTTGTAGAAACATATTTATTGGTTCTTAAGCAAATTTCTTCCGTACTTCTGTTATTTAATAAATCCAAATTTCACCTTTTTGCAAGTACCTATAGGTATATGATTTAAGGCGGAATACATCGTATACCTACATACTAAAATGCACATTGCTGGAGAAATAAATCAAACAACAACTGATTCACAACTAATACCGTAAATCTATTAAATTATATAACTCTTAGCACCCTAAAGAAAAATAATAATGTTTTAAATTTTTTCAGTTTAACATTCAATTCTCTTAAAAGTTGCATATCTGAACAAAAAATATGATTTAAATCAAAATAAATCACACACAATTTCTTAATTTTAATGTTATCGAATAAATCAACCAAAACCAACACTTTTCCAACTGAATACTGAAAGATATGGAATTATATAAAATATTCTAATCATTTTAAAGGAATAGACAAATGAGAGTTTTTAATGCACATCAAGTAAATTTTTTGGGTATATGCTATAAATTTTTTTTATTTATATCAGTAATGAGAAATTTTGGAGTAATTTTCAAACATCTAATATTCATCTAGTAAGGGATGTATTTTCATATATTAGATTGAGTAGTAAATTAGGACTTCGTCATACTATCTACTTATCGACTTAAACTCAATGGTGAACATAATGCGTGATTTTGAAGCTTGTATTAAATAAACACAACAATTAGATTAAATTATTATATAGGCACATACCCTTAAGTGATTTTGAATTGAAGTCTGGGTGATATTTGCAAATAGAAATAATAAATATTCATACCCAGATACTGGATATTTACTAGTCAAATAAAGAGAGCAAACATTGCTTCAACCCTTGCGCCATAGAACTATTTGTTGAATTAGAATATATATTATGCATAGTCTGTTAACTTGTGTTTGTTTTCAGAGTGGTCTATTTCGAGAAATATATTTACGCAAAAGAATATTGCACTTTAACACTTTACCCGAGAATCATTATTTATGAGGGTTAGATTCTTGGAGTGCTAAAATATTTAGTTATTTATTTTACAACAGGTTAAAAAATTGTTTCATAGTATACACTGAATGACATATTTTGCTGTCCACAACCCCAGTGGGTGTATACCGATTTATCGGCATAATATTACCTTACATAAGGGATAAGGGTTTCAGTGCTCTGGGGCTATTTTATTAGCATCATTTATGTAATACGAATATTATACAAATTTTAAATCTACCATATTTGTTGTCACATCTGGCATTGTCACCAGTCTGAGTACTATTTATTCACGGAAGGAATATATTTGACTGTGACGGCTTTTATATGTTATCGTTATTAACTAAGACAAATATTTGCGCATCTTAAGCCTTTCAGCTAAAAAGAAATAAGAAAACGTGTGTTACACCGGGGAAGTCGGCATAATCTTACCAGATTTCAGGCATCGTTTTTATTCCAAAACACCAGTTAGAAAGATTTTTTTAGTTCGTGCTCGCTTACACAAATTTAATAAAAAACAAATATGTTTGATGCTCCGCAGCTTAAGGCTGTTTTCTTATACAAATATGGGGTAGATATATGAAAGGTTTATTTTTTAAATAAAATCTTCTTCAATTTGCAGCATCCACCCTGTTGAATATCTGAATAGATATAGCTCTCGTGTTCATATTATTAGAAGCATCAACGCCGTACCTAATACCAGAAATTTATGTAGTAATACACTGCTTAGTGTATTGATCTAAGTTATTAGACAATAGACAGGTAAGCTAATATTTGTATAACAGTAAATTTAAGCTTGTATATAGCTGACTCTATGATACGTTGCAATTACGTTAATGAGAAATTGTAATTCCAGCGTGTTCAAATTCGTATGATAATATTGTTGGTTTTCGAGATATTTAGCTTAAAATGTTTTTTCGGCACTCAGACGCCGGACTCTGATAGCGTATGCAAATTAACTGACTGACTTGGCAACAATAGTTGTTGAGGACATTTCTGTAGATATTTTGTCTTCTACAAAAAATCTTAAAATTCACGTATTTGTTTATACTATTTTCTCCAATGGCTTCTGGAGCATATAAATGTCGAATGCTTAACACTCGTCGTGGGAGATGATTATCTAAAAGTTTTTGCAATTTTATCCCGAAGAATAAATAATTGTTGTTGCACCGCCATCTCTAAAAATCCAACTCTAAAAATCCAACTAATTCATTTTATATAACGACCGAGGTTTGCAAAGAATTGATGTTCATTTTAAAATTCCTCTTTCAGCTTGAGTTTAATCTTTCAGTGGACAATCAATTCCAATTCTACGTGATTTTTATGGTGATTCCAGCTTGTATTAAATAATTCAGAGATGCAGTGTTTTATATCACTGATACTGACCTAAATAGCAATTGGAAGCAATCGCTCAACATGTCGGTTATTTTTGTAAATTTAAAATTATGGCGAAGGAGCAGGTGAGATGCGAATATCGCTATTTGAAGCAGCGCTACCTCCTGGGAACACCAGGTATATCAATTTTACTGTACAAAGGAACAATTTCTTAATCGATATATACGTCCCGAGAGATTAGATAAACTTTATTTATGTGTTGGTAAATATAGCTCTTTATAATAAATTCATAATAAGTTTCCCATTCACCAATTTAGAATGCCCCATTGTGAATAACAGTATGCGATATTCTTTAATAATACATAAAGCGCTTGGGGGAATCGCAGATAAAGGGAGTATTTAGAATATGCAGCTCAAATTTACGCAATCGATAACGATAAGAAACAGATTTATTACCGAAATTTTATTAATACATAATACTAATTAAGTGAGAGAGATGACGAGTACCTAATTGTTAAGTGAACTAGATATGTCAACAGTTTTGAATAAAATTTACAAAAATCTTCCAGCTAAATAAAATTGACAAGTATTAGATTTTCTTCTTAAAAATGTTTATTAAACATTTTTACACCGATAGGAAATAATGTCGATCTAAAATATTTATATAGAGTTTGCCCAGTTGAAGATATAAGTAACTCTTGGATGTGATTTCAAGGAAAATCGCCGAAATAAGTCAACTTGGTATCATCTGCTCGGTTGCCTGATCTTTGCCTAATAGAGATTTGCATGCCAATACCCAATACCTATTTTAGAAACAATCAACTATTTCTAAGTAAATTTGAGACAATTTCGGACAATTTTTATCGGACTTTCTTCCATTTTTTCAAATTAAAGTGCCACATTTTTACTTTTCGAAATAAATAATCCAACATTTTTTAAGGTCTTCTATCCTGAAATGTAAGTAAGGTCCCAAAAACATTGTGGTGTGTAACACAAAGTAGGTCATATCAAATGAAATGCAAAGGCTATTAAAATATCAAGCGCATTCATTTGTATCTACCTCCATTCTATTAAATCATAGACCGCTTCCTGCATTAACGGCATAAATCATAAACAATAGAATTTGGAAGTAAATGAGAAGACGTTGATAGATGCAGTGTCTGGGATAAATCTTAATATTACAGAGACATTATATTATTGACAAGTTGATAAATTGGTGAACATTGTATAAATTCGCAGTCGTTAGGTATGCAGTGTTTGAAGTCGATGTTTATCACAGGACCCCCGTGCCTGGTACGCGTTAAAAAAATATGATAAATTGACAGGCACGTCTGAATCATTGCTCTCTTTGTAAATTATTAGGGAGGTGATATTTGTTATTGAATAAAGGCTGTTGAAAGTTGGAAGACGAGATTAAAGTAATTTGAATTGTTTTTTGGGGACAGCAAAGATATTACATAATTCATGGTCTTAAAGCGCGCAGGCACGTCATAAAATCTCTCAAGAGCTGTTCTGTTTCATTGTATTTATATCTCGGCTGTCGTTTGGTGATTTGAGAGCCTATAAAATTTTGCGAAGCCGATGGAATATCTGATGTTGTGCTTTTCATTGTGTCTTAATAATACAACTATACTTCATCCACACAAACAGTTATGGTACATCAAGAAATTATCTCATTCTTACTCCAAGATCGAGAATATATCTTATTAGTTAAACCTCTTATTGTTTTACAAACGTTTAAGTTTACCATTTTATTACAACGCGTTATTTGCATACTACGTTATAATATTGTACAAAAGTTACTTATCTTCCTTGAAAATCTTGGTTCACTTGCAAAATTAACATTCTTTCTGCAGACACGCTTTGGTTTTCTATTTCTCTACTTACAGCTTTGGTGTTTCTATATTAATTATAGCATAGATATACCTACCTACCAATATGCTAAAATAACAACATTCACTTGCATCCATAACTCCAATTAGCAATCGAGAACAATTTAACATAAGCTGCTTATCTGTGTTATCCATATGTAGCTCGTGTTTGAATGGTTGGCAGCCAGTCAAATAATTCACTTAGGATATTCCCCGGAAAATGTATAATTCGGAGCTGATTGTTTTTATAATAGATCAAGCATACAAAATATTTGCGCCTGACATTTATCTACACAGGGCGCGCGCCACATTTTTTTTTAAGTACAGCAAGTTAAGTACCCCTGTAAAATTAGCACCACTTTCTTGGAAAATTAAGTAAATCTTTAGAGTTCTGAGTAGAAATGGCGTAGTTCTCGAGTTCGGCCAAATAGAACAGTGTAGTTCTGCAAAAATAAGGCAAGAAATCGAAAAAAATTAAATAAGGGTGCTAATTCCTGAAGAGGGGTTGGAACCTTTGGTGTAGAACTTACACTTGGAGTAGTTTTCCACACACACCAAAACACTTTTGCACCCAAGTTGGCATCATCGGGAGATGATTAAAATCATCGGGAGATGATTAAAATCATCTCCCGATGATGCCAACTTGGTTGGCGAAACGCGCGTCGAGTGTGTGCAAAAGTGTTTTGGTGTGTGTGGAAAACTACTCCAAGTGTAAGGGTGCTAACTTCACGCAGCACCACTTTTTTGTCAAAAATGAGCTCTGATGGCATTTTTCAGTAGGGAAAAAAGAGTTCTGGAGTTCTTGACCATTTAAAAAAAAATAAAGTTTGGCAGAAAAGAACAATTATATTATATTACATATATAAATATTGACTTTCACTACGTTTTCCGTGGAGTTCTGAGTAGCACCCGAAGAGTTCTAACGTATGGCGAAAGAAAAAATTGTCTATCTCAAAAATTGCGATTTTTATTGCAAATTTTAAGTTTGAAAAATTCGAAACTTTCTCATAAAAAAAATACAAAAGAGTTCTGATCAGAGGTCTGAATAGCACCAGAAGAGTTCTGACGAATGGCGAAAGAAAAAATTGTCTATGGCAAAAATTGCGATTTTTATTGCAAATTTTAAGTTTGAAATATCGAAACTTCCTTATAAAAAAGTACAAAAGAGTTGTGACGAGTTCTGATATGAATTCTGAATAGCACCCGAAATGTTCTGAGGAATGGCGGAAGAAAAAATTGTTTATCGCAAATAGGTATTGCGATTTTTATTGCAAATTTTAAGTTTGAAAATTCGAAATTTTCTTATAAAAAAAGTACAAAAGAGTTCTGACGAGTTCCGATCGGAGTTCTGAATAGCACCCGAAGAGTTCTGACGAACGGCGAATGAAAAAATTGTCTATCGGAAAAATTAAATTTTTATTGCAAATTTTAAGTTCGAAAAATTGACATTTTATTATAAAAAAGTACAAACGAGTTCTGATCGGAGTTCTGAAAAGGCGAAAGAAAAAATTATCTATTGT
The DNA here is from genome assembly GCA_963680705.1 of Rhagium mordax. Classification (NCBI taxonomy): domain Eukaryota; kingdom Metazoa; phylum Arthropoda; class Insecta; order Coleoptera; family Cerambycidae; genus Rhagium; species Rhagium mordax. The sequence continues at coordinate 18,741,000 of OY796661.1, forward strand.
AGAAAATGCTGTTTTAAAGTTATAAGTTTGAAAAATCGACACTTTCCTGAATAATAAGTTATGAATAGCACCCTAAAAGTTCTGATCATTGGCGAAAAAAAATGTCCATCCCAGAACATGCGATTGTTATTGCAGTTTATGTTTTTTGTATTCGGAAAAATCCTGTGTGCAACTCGGAAAAAGATTCATTCTGATTTCGTGCAGCAAACATTATATTTGACTGACTTCTTTTTCTAATCCTTAGGCGATTTACTCTTTTGCTGTACTCGTAGCACATAAAGGTTTTCAGAAGGATTCTTGATAGCATTAATGGGATTCTTGAGCATGTCAAGTGCACATGAAATAGTTTAAGTAATTAATGTGGACTGTATTAATGAAAAAATTTCCCAAAAATGTTTTGTGGCTAAGAAATAGTTTAAAAATGACTTTATTTAGGTATACAAACATAATAACAAAAAACATATCCAACATACAATTATTATTAAGTTTATTGGACTTTCTTTAATGCTTTGTTATGGTTACAAAATATTTTATTAATGTCAATAAATGCAATTTTAAGTATAAGTTTCAAGATAAAGGTAGAATTTGAAATTAAAGTGGTCTGGTCTCCCTGACGAGCTAAAATAAAGGCGAAAGAACATGTACATCTTCTTGGGAACATCGTTTTTGATTGATGACCATAATGAATGAATTTTGGGTGAGTTAAAAAATTTTTTTTTCAATAATTTTTTTTTTGACGTTTTGAATTTTGTAGTTTTTAATCCAATTTTTATCATGCATTAAAGAAGGTCCAATAAACTTAATAATTGTATGTTTAGAGATGAAACATCAACGTGAGTATATCAAATTGGATATGTTTTTTGTTATTATGCTTGTATAAAGCCTAAATAAAGTCATTTCTAAACTATTCTTAGCCACAAAACATTTTTGGGAAATTTTTTCATTAATACAGTCAACATTAATTATTTAAACTATTTCCTGTGCACTTGACATGCTCAAAAATCCCATTAACGCTATATCAAGCGTTGAGAATTGCAAAAAAAATAGTTTAAACATTTTTCAATTGATAAAACAAAACCAATTACAGCGTTTGCTTTTGTCACAGAGCTTCCTTGTATAATTTTTCAGTTTCAACTTTTATCTTTCGACAGGGCTCTAGTCCGTTGTTAAATAAAGTCTGTCTGGTGGGAAAATCAGTAAAACAAACTTCGCCAATGGTTTTATTATCCCAATACGAATATGATTAAAGTATTTCTGACAACTACAGAGTTACTCCAGGAAACGTAGGCTCAAGGTAAAAAACTATATAGGATTTGATTTTTATTTTTTTTTATACTGGTCTTGGGATGCTCAATTTGGGTCTGAGTTTGTGGGACACAGCTGTGGAACATCCCCATCCACCCCCCCAAAGGGCTTTTTTTTTGCTTTTTGCTTTATATCGAGCTTCTGGTGTATGCTATCGCAAAAGTACCTATATTAAAAATTAAAGAGGAATAAACAGTGGACAATATGAGCCATGTTTGGTTCTCGTACGTCAAACCGTTTCTTTGCACGGGCACCTCAAAGTTGGCCCTCCCTTTAAAATAGACACTTCGTAATTTTTTTATTGTGGCTCACAGACAATACTAATTAAAAATAAAACATATGGCAGTTTATCACCGATAAATACCTGATTTTTTGGTATATATCTGTTTTTTCTGACATTGCTCTTTTTCGAGATACAGGGTCGTCCATCCTAAAATTCACTCCATCGTATCACCGGGGTTGTTCATATCGGATAGTTCAAAATTTATGGTATTATAGACTTCAACGTGCTGTTTGAAAATACGTATCAGACGACCAGATTTTTTCGCCGGAACTACCCCTTAACCTAAAAAAAGCGTTTTTAGGTTAGGTTTTTCTTTAATATTTGCTCTTCAGGGCACTCTATGAGAAATCGTCACGTATTGTTGTATACTCGCTTATATGGTTTATGTATAGGTTTCATAATTATTTTTTTTTACAACACCCTGTATTCGAATTTTTTTTTTTATAGAGGGTTCTAAAAAAAATATTTTTTTAACGTTTTCTAATACGCATATGTTTTTACTATATGCCATCTACTTTGTATATCTCTATATGGTTTGTTAATTAGACTACCCCTTCACCCCAAAATCGATGCCGCGGCGTAACAGTTTATCAGAAAATTACATTATGCTTTACGACACCCGCACGGCGCACGCGCGGCGACAGTCCTTGCATTTGCAGGAAATAAGCCTCAGCAATTTTTCAGGAGCTTGTGACTGTAGTGTAGACACAAGAAGGACTGTCGCCGCGCGTGCATGCTTAATCTGCTCAAGTATTTGCACAAATTGCAACGAAGGCTGTACGAACATGCTAGAAATCGAAATTAATGTGGAAGAGGACTACGATGATGAACAGCTGATCGGCCATGCGGACATTACAGAAGATGCGGACGAACTTGACATTGATTTCGAAGAGGACGTAGTGCAACCGGGTCCTTCCGGAATTAAGCGACGCAAGTTTTATTAACGGGGACGATTTATCGCTGTGGAGTAGCCCTAATGGGGATACCACAATTAAAAAAAAATCGCCAAATACTCTACCTCTCAGGTGGTGTGGAAAGGAGTACAGTCAGCATAAGTAACGTTTACCAATTGTCAATGTATTTCTGTCGTAAATACACTTAGAACAGAAGAATACTGTACATAGTAGCTACATAATATATGCGTATTAAAAGGCGGTAAAAGAATATTTGTTTTTAATAACCCTCAGAGAAAATATTTGAGGAAAACGTTTGCAATGCATACATGCGTATAGAATATGTGCATAACATGAATAATGTAATTTTCTGATAAACTCTTACGCCGCGGCATCGATTTTGGGGTGAAGGGGTAGTCTAATTAACAAACCATATAGAGATATACAAAGTAGATGGCATATAGTAAAAACATATGCGTATTAGAAAACGTTAAAAAAATTTTTTTTTAGAACCCTCTATAAAAAAAAAATTCGAATACAGGGTGTTGTAAAAAAAAATAATTATGAAACCTATACATAAACCATATAAGCGAGTATACAACAATACGTGACGATTTCTCATAGAGTGCCCTGAAGAGCAAATATTAAAGAAAAACCTAACCTAAAAACGCTTTTTTTAGGTTTTAAGGGGTAGTTCCGGCGAAAAAATCTGGTCGTCTGATACGTATTTTCAAACAGCACGTTGAAGTCTATAATACCATAAATTTTGAACTATCCTATATGAACAACCCCGGTGATACGATGGAGTGAATTTTAGGATGGACGACCCTGTATCTCGAAAAAGAGCAATGTCAGAAAAAACAGATATATACAAAAAAATCAGGTATTTATCGGTGATAAACTGCCATATGTTTTATTTTTAATTAGTATTGTCTGTGAGCCACAATAAAAAAATTACGAAGTGTCTATTTTAAAGGGAGGGCCAACTTTGAGGTGCCCGTGCAAAGAAACGGTTTGACGTACGAGAACCAAACATGGCTCATATTGTCCACTGTTTATTCCTCTTTAATTTTTAATATAGGTACTTTTGCGATAGCATACACCGGAAGCTCGATATAAAGCAAAAAGCAAAAGAAAGCCCTTTGGGGGGGTGGATGGGGATGTTCCGGGGACAGCTGTGTCCCACAAACTCAGACCCAAATTGAGCATCCCAAGACCAGTATAAAAAAAAATAAAAATCAAATCCTATATAGTTTTCCACCTTGAGCCTACGTTTCCTGGAGTAAGTATTACTTGCTACAAAACATTTTTGCGTAATTTTCCATGTCACATTTTGGTGTTTCCACTAGGCTAGAGTCACTGTTAAAATCTATTAAGAAGGATAAAAGCACAGTAAACTCAACAACAAATATTATATCGGGTGGTCCAAAAAAAACCGGAATTTTCATTTTACCTTATAACTTTTTTATTTTTTCAGCGATTTTCAACTTTTTGGATTCGATCGACAGCTAAAGCTTTCAGCTAAACGATTCTCTGTCAGTAGCTGATATTATGATCAACGTTCATTTTGTTTTGTAACCATGACGATAAGTGTATCGGTAACTCTGTTAAAAATTAATTTAATACTGTTGTTATGGGGCACATGATTACGTTATCAACTACATCCTACATCTTTGTAAGTTCTTAACCGATTTTCGTGATCTATGCGTGAAAGTGTTTTTAGAAGATAAGGCTTCCAGATAAAAAGAAAAGCCATTTAATTCGCCATTTAAAAAAAATCCCAGCGGCTTTTAAATATTAGGTAAATTTGACCACTTCCGCAATATTGGATTTATGATTCATGTCAATTTCTGACATTCATTATTGTAGTGGAAGGCTTTGGGTTTTAAATGATCCAAAAAAAAAATTTAAATCGGTAAGGAATCAAAAAAGTTATAAAGGAAAATAAAAATTTCTGTTTTTACCATTGCTGCGGAGACGTTGATAACACACCTCTACATTTCTTGGTACAGCTCCGTAGTTCTTTGACCGATTTTTTAAAACTACCCATCAAAATATTGGCAGAAGACCAGTCATGATGATGAAACAAACCTTTTGTAAATTCGGCGTTTCAACAAAATTCCAACAGTTATTAAAAATTGCTCAAGTTTAAATACGTTTGCTTTGACATTTATGATCATAATATAAGCTTCTAACAGAGAATCGTTTAGCTGAAAGCTTTATCTGTCGAGCGAATCCAAAAAGTTGAAAATCGCGGAAAAAATAAAAAAGTTATAAGGTAAAATGAAAATTACGGTTTTTTTTGGACCACCCGATATATAATTTTAGATGTGTTCAAATTACGTTTTGAAATCCCAGAGTTTGCTTTGTCACGGAAATCATTCGAATATTTTAAATTTGTATAACTTTGAGCCAAGGCCTACATGGAGAAAAAGTTTTCAGGAAAAATGACATTTTTTCTCGGTAAAACGATGCCATCAGAATTGCCAATTTTGACAATAAAAAAATTAGCAATAAATATCGCATTTTTTGCGATAGACAATTTATTCTTTCGCCATTCGTCAGAAGCATCAGAACTCGTCGGGTGCTATTCAGAACTCCGATCAGAACTCGTCAGAACTCTTTTGTACTTTTTTTATAAGAAAGTTTGGAATTATCAAACTGAAAATTTGCAATAAAAATCGGAAATGAAAGTCAATATTTATACGAATTGTTTTTTTCTGACAAATTTTAATTTTTTAATAACTTCAACAAATCGACAGAACTATTGTTAAAAATGGTCAGGAATTTCAGAACTATCTTTTCTCTACCGAAAAATGCCATAAGAACTCATTTTTGGCAAAAAGTGGTGCTGCGTGAAGTTAGCAACTACAAACAATATTAGCACCCTTATTTCATTTTCTTCGATTTCTGGCCTTATTTTTGCAGAATTATTGTTCTTTTCGGCCAGGAACTCTAGAACTATGCTTTTTCTACTCAGAACTCTAAGGATTTACTCAATTTTCCAAAAAAAGCGGTGCTAACTTCACATAAGTCCCCGATAGAAAACCTTAAAAAAATCGCTTCATACCTAAATGGTCAATTTATCGAAATTTCATTTTTATTTTCGTGACGTCATATTATTTTCAGAAGAAGAGTTCCGATTGAAAATCTAGAAATAGCCTGGAGGTCCTGAAGATGGCCCGAGTTCAAAGCCGTTGAGACCTGAGAGCAAAAGAAATTAATGTTTGGATTTCCAATTTGTAACGAGACACTCACTGCTGAGTCTATAGTTGAAGTATTAACGAATTTTCAGCGAATCTTGGTTTTAAAAAAAATTTGCAGGATTGAAATCTTTGAAATTTTAGGGACCCAAGAGAAAAGATGGATGGCTCTTCTGAAAATCCAGTGGAAAAAATCATCTGGTTAAGAAAGTGCTGTTTTTCAACAAATTCGAACATTTTTTTAAATTCGTATCTCGGACCCTATTGATCATGGATTAAAAAAAAAGAGTTTTCATTTTCCTTCTGCTTGCCCACCGCATCGTCAAAGTCCCGGTTCCTGATATCCAAGTAGAAAGGCTCCGGAACATTTTTAAAGTGTGGATGTTGGAAGAAAACCTTGAAATCGCGAAAATTGATACTTTTTCAAACGTCGAACTAATACTATAGCGGATTGGAACTTTTTTTGTAGATTCTTCAACTTCAAATATTAAAAGTTGGGGTGAAACTTGCACTTAACGAAAAAGCACCTTTGTTCCTTTTTAATATATTATATTTGACACAATTTGAATCCAAACTATCCAAACATATATGAATCTAAAACTGCTATAAAATTGAGATCACCAAGATACTGTAGGATAAGGCAAAATCGAGAAAAACGAATTTTAGGGATTATCTAAATTAAATCTAGTTTAAAAAAATGTATGGTCCATCTCCAGGCGTTACTAAGCGCGTGTTTGGGAAAATTGTTTCATAAATTTTTTGATGGTCCTTTTAAAATTTTTGCCGGTCCAAAAATCAATGAAAAATTTGCAGATCTCAGTCATTAACTGACATAACTTTTGTGATATGAATCTTATCTACGACTAATTTAGCGACAAAAGGATTATTTTTTATCGAATGAACACGTTTTTTATAATAGAAGCTTTATAGACCAATTCAATATGTATAAAGCTTCTATTGTATTAATAAAAACTTGGGATTTTCTTCGACATTGATTTTTTTATTTAAGCGTGAGCATGATATATTGTGGTCGAGGAACGATTTTCGTGTTTTACCAAATTACTTCGCCCATAAACAAAGAGTTCGTTCTACAAAAAAATAATAAAAAATACCTTTTTTTGCTGAATTCCCAGATTTCTAAAACACCTGAGTATGTTATTTCTTATAGAAAACGAAAGATCCTTTTGAGTTTAAAATCTTTTGGACATATTAATTCCTAAAAATTTTATAGTTTTCACTTCAACTAATCTTTTCCATTTTATAGTTTTAAACTATGAGTTATGAAGGATAATAGGGACAAGTCCCTTTTTAAAGTTAATAATTAACTGAGGAGATCACACAAATCACAATAACCACATTTTTTATTTATACAGACATGCTTTCGTTAAAATTATGTATATTTTTCTTATCACATTTAAAATCGTTATCATTTATCCAACAGGTTTCCAAGACGACCTTTTTCTTAATACAGGAAATAAAGATATAGCAAATAATATGATTTATCCCATCAGAAGATTGTTGTAGAACGTTCAGTTTAACGTATTTAGATGCCTAAACCTTCATGCCTATATGAGAATTGAAATGCGTAGAATGCGTGTCGCCTCTTGAAGGCGTCTCTATTCTACATCCAATTTAAGAAACCGAGAAACATCTCAGCAAACTCATGTCAGTTACAGACTTCATACGAATTTTTTTACAGGGGATTTCGTCCCACTGTCGGATTTTACAGCTGTTTTAATGAATTTTCTACAGACAACGCGTGGTACATCTGACGCATTGAATCTATTAAAAACGTAAAACATATCACATAAATTAATCAGCTTCCAAAAAAGTAAAAGCCTACACAGATAAAAAAAAAAAAACAGAACCACATATTTATCCACGACATTGCCAGTGTTTTGTTTGGGACGACTAGAAGTTTTATTTAAATTATGGAACTCAAGAAGAAACATTGATAACACCGATTTGAAGATTCTTTTTTCTGTCTGACATATATTTTAAGTAGCTACTGAAATGGATCAGAAAATCAGTAACGTTTAGATTTTTTATACGTTTTATACGTTAGACGTTTTTACGTTTAGGTATGGTTTTGTCTAATAATTAAGATAAACTGTGTGATACAGAAAAAAACTTGTACTTGTTGAACGTCATGCTGACCAGTGGTGATTGTGATGTGAAAATTGGCATATTAATATTCATTAGGTTTTAAACTGATGAAAGGAGTTTTATATTGGAAGAACTTTAGCACAATAAAATGTCATGAAAATGCTATGCTATTAAAATTATATTATAGAAAACGCTGAACATTTATCAGTTAAACTGGATTAATATAAAAAAAAGGCATTAATATCTGGTTTAGTGCTAAGGTTTGTTCAATCATTTTCATCCTTTCTAATGTTCACTGAGTAGCTTAATATCAAAATGAAATAAAAGCACTGAAATAATCGTTTAATTAATTCAAGACCCTTTAAAGAATACTGCAACCAATATCCTGGTCCTTCAACTAATTTCACTTAAACAGGATTAAAACCTATTTAATCTTGACATAAATTATACATCAACTTGATGTAATTTGTTCTGTCAAATGCTTTGGAGGCAGGTCACTATTAACTCAGGGTCCACTTAGCCTTCACCCTTTAGAGGTCCATATATACAGAGAAATTATAAGCAACATCATAGGGAAAATATCATTAGGCAGGGTCATCGGACGACTAAATTCATTCCTCAGTGCTTTGACCAATGCCGCTATTTAACTAAAGAAAATAAACTTTTATCAAAACGTGTGACCCACGAGAAGAGTGACTAGAAGTAGAATATCGGAGAATAAATAACGAATTTATAGATGTGGTCTGTTTAACCTTGGGATGAAAAAGTGCATCTTTAGGACAAGTTATGCGGCGATGCAAAAGTGATTTTGGCTGGTCTTTTTGGTTGCAAATTGAGTGATTTGAACCTTCTACGAATTATTAGATTGCTAATCGCGGTTTTTGGAAGTTACAATTTGAAATTAATTCCTCAGGTTTTGGAGTGCAACAAATTGATTATCAATATTAGTTGTACAATTTGACCGACTGGAGGATTTTCCTTGTCTACTATAGCGTAATTTCAAATTATCGAAACAAACTATAAGAGTCGAGGAAGACTTGTCCTTTTTTATTTATATCGTACAATAAAAGGTTAAAAGAAAAGTTAAGACTGTGAAGCGATTTTAGACTATTTATTTTTACAACTAGTACCCTCTGGTAAGTATTTTAAAGCTCTTAGAAAAAGTATGCATCACTATAATTCCCTCAGGAATTACTTTCTCTATTTCTCGTAAACCCATAGCAAAGTAATGAACGTACTCTCGATCGAGCTCTTCAAGAAAACGTATTGAAAATTGAACTCAAGACAGAAGGAATTGCAGTCTAGCCTTTCGGTCAATTTGATTTAGACTTTTATTAGATTGCCTACGGATTAAACCCTAATTCAACCTCAAGGAATATGTACGATTATATTTACCTTGGTGTTTTAATTTGTGGGCCATTAAACGTCTCTAAAAGGGGATAAGAATTTTATGTTGCCGTTTAGTCATTCTATAAGGAGCGCTTAAGATGTAGTAAAAGGAGTTAAAACCATTAATTACATAACGAAAGGAGGAAATCCCAAATTAATTGTATTCTCCACCCGATAGATGTGAAATTTTAGATAAGAGACATTTTTATGGTTATGAGGTTAAGTTAAATGGGAGTTTCCCGAGTAGTTGACTGGTATAAGTGTTGTTGTTTAATTTGTTCAAGAATGTGTTTTATGCAATATTTCTCTATTCACATTGTAAATAATAGCCAGCATTAAAACTCAAATACTTATTAAAAAGTAGTACATTTACAAGGATTATTTTACTCAGAAATTATTAACCAATGAAACTACTACAATTTTTAAATTTGGACCAATGACAGCAGTATTATATCGATAAAATCCCTGAAACAGTTTTATCAACAGTAAAAACACAAGAGCTTTTTTTTTTATCGGATAAATTTCTCTTCGTAACGAAACAATTTTGCCAAATAGTGATTTTAAGAGAAAAACTGACATGAAAAAATCGCGAGACCGGAGGTCGAGCGATATTGTCAAATGTCAGTTTTTCGAGTAAAATTACTGATTGGCAAACTTTTGAGTTACAAAGAAATTTATCCATAAAAAAAAAGCTCGAGTGTTTTTTGGCAAGATAAATTAACGACAGAATATGTGAACGAACAACAACAATAATTATTTTTATTTATACAATTATTTGAAGGAACAGTTATTAAAAATACAGTTGTTATAAATGGTTTGGTTTGGTGTACTGATTTTAAAGTGACGTGCGACTACTAGAGGTACACTGATTTTGAGGAGCAGGCATTTTTATCGGTGATAAAAAACGATGCACCTTTTCACCTTTTTTATCGCTGTCAAAGTGACAAAATGTGACTGTCAAATAGACTTTTTCATATAGGAGTTAATTTATCAACAGTAAAAACACAAGAGCTTTTTTTTTATCGGATAAATTTCTCTTCGTAACGAAACAATTTTGCCAAATAGTAATTTTAAGAGAAAAACTGACATGAAAAAATCGCGAGACCGTAGGTCGAGCGATTTTGTCAAATGTCAGTTTTTCGAGCAAAATTACTCATTGGCAAAATGTTGAGTTACAAAGAAATTTATCCATAAAGGAAAAGCTCGAGTGTTTTTTGGCAAGATAAATTAACGACAGAATATGTGAACGAACAACAACAAAAATTATTTTTATTTATACAATTACATATTTGAAGGAACAGTTATTAAAAATACAGTTGTTATAAATGGTTTGGTTTGGTGTACTGATTTTAAAGTGACGTGCGACTACTAGATGTACACTGATTTTGAGGAACAGGCATTTTTATCGGTGATAAAAAACGATGCACCTTTTTTATCGCTGTCAAAGTGACAAAACGTGACTGTCAAATAGACTTTTTTATATAGGAGTTAATTTATCGCGATTATTTCACTCAGAAATTATTAACCAATGAAACTACTACAATTTTTAAATTTGGACCAATGAGAGCAGTATTATATCGATAAAATCCCTGAAACAGTTTTATCGCGATAAAATCATTCTTTATGTCAACTGTCACTTAATACGTTACTTTGACATTTCGGCGTTAAAGATATGTTTTTGTATTTAAATAATTTATTCGTGAAATATTCTCCGCAAATACCATTCGTGTTTGAAAATTTTACCTATACATTTTTTCTCGAGCGATATTGCCAACAGTAATATTACTCGTGTAAATTGGTCACTTTATTATCAAAAATTAAATCCCTCGCGCTAAAGCGCTCGTGATTTAATTAGATAATAAAGTGGCCAATTTACACTCTTAATATTACTAGGCAATATCGCTCTCGAAAAAAATTTATCGATAAAATTTTAAGCACTTATGATATTACATACGATAAAATTAATTTAAATCTCATATAACTAGTCATTTTTGTCATTAGCTAGTGTTTTGTGTATGTAATAAAGTAAAAAAAGTTTATAGAAGAAAATCTGAAAATCGTCTTAATAATTAAGTATAGTATGGACAAAATTATATATTTTGTAAATAATTTTGGCAATTTATTACTGTATCATGTCCCTGTGGAATTTTTACAGAAAGGCTATTTCACTATATGAGCAATTTTTGAACCCAATACGCCAGTTTGTAAACTTATAATCCTTCGCTGACTGCGCTACTTCCCAGTGCCAATTTATTGTGAATTTATATTAATGACAAATTACTTTTAGTACAGGAAATGCTGTTTGCTCCTTGCTGTCTTCTTTCGGCTATCTGCTTAAAATATCAGCAAGTTCAAAAGTTGTGAATATGATTTGCGTTGAGTTTTATGCGAAGCATTCAGACCATTAGGATTATTATCGTGAGAAGGAAATTGCATTGAGATAAACTCCGTGTTAAACTACAGTCATTTGAGAATTAAAGATACCAGAGCCAGCGCGGATTAAAAATATTCATGTTTATAATAGTTAAAATGCTTTCTATTTTTAATGAGGGTTGTCTCTGTAGTAAAAAGTAAATGAGGTATGGCGGTTAAACTATTTTTAATTAAAAGTGCGCTAGAGATCCGACTAAGAAAGAAAATTTGTGGAAGGTGGAACATTGTATTTTCATTTTGTGCAACTTTGAAATCTAGCATAATAAAAAACTCATCTAGAGATTGTGAATAAATATTTTAATCATCGTAAACAAGTTTAATATGGAATTTTACGTGAATACCTAAATTAATCAAGTTCTTTTCGAGTCGCAAATTTAAAGAGTGCTTACATTTTAAAGACATGACGTTTGGAGTATTTCAAAGTGAAAAAAGTAAAACTTTATTCATTGTAGTAAAAGTTGGATTGAAAATCCGCACCTTCTCTAAATTCGTAATGTATGAACAACTTTATAACCACATTTTTATACGAGAAATTTGTCTAGAATAGCGTGCGAATTCGAGCACATTATTTTATGTTAGTTGTTGAACTTTGCAATATGGAACGTTACCAAATACAATATTGAAATAGCTTGACGTAACAGGATATTGTTAATAATCTCTTTATAGATTGTATACCACGCGATAACATTTCAATTACAATTTGAGATAAACTAGTACTCAAACAACAGCTTTAAATTTTAATATCGACTAAGATAGAGTTAACAATATTTAAGTTTTATATAGGCATAATAATAACAAAAATATCCAATTTGATTTTATTTATATTGATGCTTTACTTCTGAACATGGACGTAAAAATTATTGAAACCACTTTAGAACGCAACTGGCCAACTGGATTGGAATCTGTGTCACGCCCAACATGGGTAACTCCTTAAAATTAACAATAAATACTGAACTAAAATCAATGATTTTATTTTGATTGTGACTGTTTTGATATTATCACGTTTATGGGCTAGAGGAATTGACTGTGAATAGTATTTACTACTATTTTCAATATTTCATATGATTTGAACGAATTTGGAATAATTGGAATTGGATGGCAAAAACTTTGTAGAAGAGTTAAATTGCTTACTTTATTAAATATTTCTATCGTATTTTTCTATTGTATTTCAATGTATAAATATAGTAGATTTGCAACACTAACATATTGAATTATTTGAATGTCGTAGTTTTGGAAGTAAATAGAATAACGATCCTCATAAGCATCCCTGGAGATAAGTCACAACAAGGCATTTGAAATTCCAATTCGCAATTTAAGTTTGTATGTCAATGTGAAAAATATCGTTCCTAAAGAGAGTTTTTAATACCTATCCATAAAAGTTACTGCCAAAACATATAAAAAGCTCCAGGAGATTGAGTACATAAATATATATCAACAAATTAGAAAACTGCACCCACGGCAGTGACTGCATTCGTAAATTCTTTACCGTATATATCAGGCAAGGAATAACAACATATCACAATTTGTAAAGTAAATTAGCAAAAAGGTACAAACAGAGTATAGAAGCAACATCCATAGGTTTACCTCGAAGCGCATTAAAACTAGAATAAATGTTTATTGATGATGGCCTGTGCCAGAAACTTAATAGTTTGTATAGTGCATGGCATGCGGGAAGTTTAAAAACTTTTCTAATTTTAAAGATTGTAAATAAAGATTATGGCTAACGTACTGAATATGATATACTTAACTAGTTCTAAACAATTTTATGAAGGTAGTAAATAAGTGGAACGTAACTGATATAAAAGTAACTTAACGTCTCCCAGTTGGTAAATAAGTGTGGAGTAATCGTTGCATGCATGTGCATAACATAACAGAAAGTGCAGGAAAGTCAAACTTTCTCAAATTGTTTCTCAAAAGAACAGATTTGAGAAAAAATAAGTTGTTTTATTAATCTCGACAGCGGGACTTTGCTTTTAACTTTGGAAAACTTACTCAAATATCTTGCCAAATAGTAATGGATTTCAATCTGAAATAAGAGATCTTCGTGGATATATAGTATTTCATTCATAAAATGAGTTAATTTACCCGATGGCTCTATAAATAACAAAATTATCGGTTATATGTATGTGACTCAATGAAAGTTTTTCACAGCTGCAAACGGTTTTCGATTAAATAATTGAAGAGAGCGAGACGTGTGCTTTTAGAAACAAATTGAAATAATTCCTGTAATATTTATTGAGTCAAACAAAAAAGCCATTTTAAAGAAGAAATGAACCTTCTGCTTCTTTAGATAATATTGAAATTAACAACTTTTAATAACTGTAAAATGCATTATTTACAAAATTATTTACAAAAAATGCTTTTTTGGTCCATATTACCCAATTATTATGATGACTTTCAGATTGAAGTTTACTTTCGTAAACTGTTTTTGTTTCATTATATTATTATGTATATAGGGTGGTCCGAAATTAGTGGTCATCATTTTACCCGCGTATTCCTCGATCAAAAATAACAACATGGCCCCGAAAATGCTTCCTAAGGGAGCTACAGCCCTTTAAAGGTGCATCATTGACGATGGTTTTTATTTAATATTTTCGAAACTGGTAAAAATAAAGACATGAAATTTTGGTCAATTACTAATCGTTTTATGGCCAATAAGGTGATGTGATAATGATCCAAAAATTTCACTCAGGGGTGGATCAAACAGGGAGGGGGTGGAGTAAAATGCCCCACAACTTTTTCGCATGTACGGCTTCCCAGATTTTGATAGCAAATTATGGAATGCCAGAGTTATTTATGCAATAAAGGTATTCTAGTTGAACTTTGATAGGACGCACCGTTTTCGAGTTATTTGAGTTTCTGAAAAACATTAATCACAAAAAAAAATCAAAATGGAACGAGTAAGATGCACAGTTCTCTAGGTAGGTACTTAGTAATTAATAATAAAACTATGCTATTATTATTTTTATTATTATTATTATTATCATTATTATTATTATTATTAGTTTCGAAAATATTAAATAAAACCCATCGTCAAGGATGTACCTTTAAGGGGTTGTAGCTCCCTTAGGAAGCATTTCCGGGGCCATGTTTGTAGGAACTTTTTAAAATGATGACCACTAATTTCGGACCACCCTGTGTACAAAACTAAACTAAAACTAGTGCAGAACATACACATATAATTTTGTTAACCAATTCTATGAGGATTTTAATTGATTTCATTCTTTGAAAAAATGCACTGAAATAGTCAATATAATAAGAGTTAAGAAGAAACATATTAACATTTGAAAATATTTAAATTTTTGAGTCCGATTATACTTTAGGAAGGTAGGCAATCCTGTTATTTCAGCTGAGAATTGTGCTTTAAACAATCAAATTGTTTCTGTTCTAATTTTTAACACGCTTTTATTATTATTTTATTTATTATTTTATTATTATTATTATTATTATTATTATTATTTATTAGCTTTACCTGTACCTATGTTTGTTTGTATGTAACGGAATCTTTTAACGAGATTTTCACCTACTTCAAAATGTCAGATTAAATTGAAACTTTGCATACTTATCAAGGATCGATGACAATACAATAATTTTATAACTTTGTCTTAATGTCCTTACCAGGACCATCAGGATAAAATAAAAATAATTTTACAGGTTAAGCATATGCCATCTACAGATTGACCATAAATGTTATCCTTCTTTATCGACATAGAAAAAGAAATTTGAATTCAAAAATTTTGAAAAAAATTTAAATTGAAAAATGTCAAAAATTGAGAAATTTCGAAAAAAAATTGAATTGAAAAATGTCAAAAAAATTTCATTAAAGAAATTTTGAAAAAAGTTCGATTTCAAAAATTTTGAAAAAAAAAAAATTAATTGAAAAATGTCAAAAAAAATTGAATTGAAAAATGTCAAAAAAAATTAATTTCAAGAATTTTGAAGAAAATTTGATTTCAAAAATACTTATAAAAAAACTAAAAACTAAACACGCTTTAAAGGCAAACCGAACTAATAAGTAAAAAATAATGTTTATCTATTAAGAATTTGTTCAACAGTGATAAATATTCCACTAACTCAATATAATTAAATGCTTTTTACTAAAAATAAGAATAAAGTAATTGACAAAAAATAATTTTATTGTAAAAAAGCGTGGGGTGCTAACTCTACTTTAATCAATAGCTACCTATGAAATCTATAACAATTGATATCATGAGTTGTGAGCTGAACTGTGATGGTTGGTAAATAATGATGGCACATATTTGTAACAAATGAACTAAATGTAGAAGGTTCACTTCCGGTTAAATATTTTGAAATCTTGATGTTCCCACCATTTCGTCGTGGTCTTCCTTTGAAGTGAAGACGCTGATTTATCAGCTCGTTAACGACCATTGGGCACATTCAAGAGCACAAAAAGTCCTACATGGATATATTTAAAACTCAGTATCCTACGGTTAGTTTAAAATTTCGATATGAGAACGCGCCAGTAGCTTTAAAATGGCTAAATTAGGTGCATAAACCTGCGGTTTTCAAATAAATCAACAAAATTTAGCTAATCATGGATTCTACGATGCCATTCAATTATGCTGGGTAAGAATCTTATTTTTTTTGTAGATAATTACCAAATTCTGCATCCCTGGAATACTGCAATTTTTCTGTATGCGAGGATTAACTAGATCACCTTAGTGTGCTTTGACACTGATATAATTTGAATTTACTGAATTAGCATATGCAGTCAATATTCTTCACATTCAATAAGTTGATTAGATGCTATTTGTTAATATTGTATGTAATTCTTAATGTTTATTTTAGTAATTATTTGTTTATTAATTAATTAATTAATTTGTGAGTATTACCTTTTGGTTTATTTCATTTTCTGAGGAAATTTTCATATCGTAAATGTTCAGATTTAATTTAATGTAGGTAGATATTATATTTGTTCAATGTTAAAATACATGACAGTACAATAAATGTGCACTGACTAGAATCGTTATACTTGTTTATATATTGACAAGTTATTGGGATATAAAATACGTTATGTAATTTTCAGTGATTGGAAAATGGCGGATTTAAGGGCACAATCAATTCTAAACGTATTTCAAATAGTGTTAAACACTATCTATTATGTGAAATATTTTATGATATTGACATTGTTTTTAAGGAAAGCGGACAGTATGTACCAGACTTCATAGTTGCAACAACTAAAACGAGTAAGATCTGTATATTCATTATCCATTGTTTTAAATTGTAGCTACAGGTTGGACGTTATTATTCACTGCGCTTATATTTAGTTTCTGCTGCCCCAATATGTATAGAACAAGATTGTACAACAAATAATGGTGTTGTGTCAGATGAGGCACAATCAAGGTATGGAGTTCCACAAGGAACAGTCTTAGGCCCATTGTTATTTGATTTGTATGTTAATGATATGGTAAAATGTGTAAAAAATTGTGATATATGTATGTTCGCCGATGATACTATGATTTATTGTGTAAGGAAATGACATAAATTCAATAGATACTATTAATAATGAGCTAGCCAGATTATACAGTTGGTTGTGTGATAATAGTTTAAGTATTAATGCTAATAAGACAAAATTTTTGGTTATAGGTAGTAAATTTAAACTAAGTAATATTGATTATGATCATATTAAAATCAAAATTGAAAATGATGAAATTGAGACAGTTGATATGATTAAATATTTGGGTGTTATGTTAGATAATAATTTAAATTTTAAAAAACATGCTGAATACATAATGAACAAAATGACTAAAAAAGTTTACTTTTTAAGTAGAATAGGGAAAAACTTATCCACATTTGTAAAATTATTATTATATAAATCTTTAATTGCACCCCACTTAGAATTTTGCTCTACTATCCTTTATAGCTTAAATCAAAATCAACTCCAGCAAATTCAAAAAATACAAAATAGAGCAATGCGAACCTTAAATGTAATAAGTACACTCCAGTCAGAATTATGCTATCGACACTAAATCTAATGAATGTAAAACAAAGAATTATATTTAAAACATTATTATTTATATTTAAAGTCAGGATGAACTTACTACCTTCATATTTAAGTAATAAGCTAACTTTAATTCATGATATTCATAATATGTATGAAACTAGAAATAGGTATTATTTTGTTTGTGTGAAGTTATCCACGAATTTCCAGCCACGGTTGCTGACGTGAAGAAACTTTTTATTGATATAGTATAGTAATAGTAGGCATGCGTACATGCGGCACATAGTGCACAGTGCAATGCTGAAATTAATGTATTCGTAGCTAGCAGATAGCGCGCGCATGGCTATGTGGGGTGATATACATACTGTAGCCACTAGCCGCTGTTAGAGAATTGGTTTGGCGGTTTGATAATCAACAAATCATCTTTCATATTGTATTTTGCTCTGCGAATTAACGTTCACAAAAACTTCAAAAAAGGATTGGAGGGACACATTATGTATATGTATAGATTACCAAGAAGCTAATGGAACATACCCCCTGCCTGTCTAGGTGCTCCAAAATAAATAAAACATTCGAAATATACAGTTATCGAGTTTCCAAATATATTCGTTATAAGTTACTGTGCCCAAAAATTTCAAAGTCGGTCCTGTACTGGAATGTATATAGATCACCATGATGGTAATAGAATCTTTTGCCTGCCCGTCTAGGTGCTCCAAAATAAATAAAATATTCGAAATATACCTACAGTTTTCGCGTTCTATCGAAATATCTTCGTTATAAGTTAGCGTGCACAAACATTTCAAATTAGGTGTTGTACTGGAAGGTATATAGATCACCAAGGTGGTAATAGAATCTTTTGCCTGCCCGTCTAGGTGCTCCAAAATAAATAAAATATTCGAAATATACCTACAGTTTTAGCGTTATATCGAAATATCTTCGTTATAAGTTAGCGTGCACAAACATTTCAAATTAGGTGTTGTACTGGAAGGTATATAGATCACCAAGATGGTAATAGAATCTTTTGCCTGCCCGTCTAGGTGCTCCAAAATAAATAAAATATTCGAAATATACCCACAGTTTTCGCGTTATATCGAAATATCTTCGTTATAAGTTAGCGTGCACAAAAATTTCAAATTAGGTGTTGTACTGGAAGGTATATAGATCACCAAGATGGTAATAGAATCTTTTGCCTGCCCGTCTAGGTGCTCTAAAATAAATAAAATATTCGAAATATACCTACAGTTTTCGCGTTATATCGAAATATCTTCGTTATAAGTTAGCGTGCACAAAAATTTCAAATTAGGTGTTGTACTGGAAGGTATATAGATCACCAAGATGGTAATAGAATCTTTTGCCTGCCCGTCTAGGTGCTCCAAAATAAATAAAATATTCGAAATATACCTACAGTTTTCGCGTTATATCGAAATATCTTCGTTATAAGTTAGCGTGCACAAAAATTTAAAATTAGGTGTTGTACTGGAAGGTATATAGATCACCAAATTGGTAATAGAATCTTTTGCCTGCCCGTCTAGGTGCTCCAAAATAAATAAAATATTCGAAATATACCCACAGTTTTCGCGTTCTATCGAAATATCTTCGTTATAAGTTAGCGTGCACAAAAATTTCAAATTAGGTGTTATACTGGAAGGTATATAGATCACCAAGATGGTAATAGAATCTTTTGCCTGCCCGTCTAGGTGCTCCAAAATTAATAAAATATTCGAAATATACCCACAGTTTTCGCGTTATATCGAAATATCTTCGTTATAAGTTAGCGTGCACAAAAATTTCAAATTAGGTGTTATACTGGAAGGTATATAGATCACCAAGATGGTAATAGAATCTTTTGCCTGCCCGTCTAGGTGCTCCAAAATAAATAAAATATTCGAAATATACCTACAGTTTTCGCGTTATATCGAAATATCTTCGTTATAAGTTAGCGTGCACAAAAATTTCAAATTAGGTGTTGTACTGGAAGGTATGTAGATCACCATGATGGTAATAGAACCTTTTGCCTGCCCGTCTAGGTGCTCCAAAATAAATAAAATATTCGAAATATACCTACAGTTTTCGCGTTATATCGAAATATCTTCGTTATAAGTTAGCGTGCACAAAAATTTCAAATTAGGTATTGTACTGGAAGGTATATAGATCACCAAGATGGTAATAGAATCTTTTGCCTGCCCGTCTAGGTGCTCCAAAATAAATAAAATATTCGAAATATACCTACAGTTTTCGCGTTATATCGAAATATCTTCGTTATAAGTTAGCGTGCACAAAAATTTCAAATTAGGTGTTGTACTGGAAGGTATATAGATCACCAAGATGGTAATAGAATCTTTTGCCTGCCCGTCTAGGTGCTCCAAAATAAATAAAATATTCGAAATATACCTACAGTTTTCGCGTTATATCGAAATATCTTCGTTATAAGTTAGCGTGCACAAAAATTTCAAATTAGGTGTTGTACTGGAAGGTATATAGATCACCAAGATGGTAATAGAATCTTTTGCCTGCCCGTCTAGGTGCTCTAAAATAAATAAAATATTCGAAATATACCTACAGTTTTCAAGTGTAGACGTCTTGTGTATGTGACAGTAGGCTAGCCAGGCTAGCTACAAGTGCATGTAACTGGGCTTAGTAACTATACCAATGTAAACCCGCCTTTACAACGCAACTGGTGTGGCATATTCTTTGGCAACTGTTACATTTTACAATATTACCATTTGGTTTATTGCCACAGTATAAACAATTGTCATGTACGTCGCTTGATTGTGTAATTAATATATTTTATAATTAAAGAAAAAATTATTCACTTTTTTAAATGTTTCAAACAGTATTTATTAATCTCTACACGTGTTTCGGCTTTCTAGGCCTTTCTCAAGAGTACATACAATACTTTACTTAAGTTTGTACTTAAGCAGAAAGGATTCAAAAGGAACATCAGCACTTCTTCTTCTTCTTCGTCTTCTTCTTCTGCTTCTGCTTCTTCTGTGTTGTATCCCACAAACACTCATAATCGCGATAAAGTTCTACAAACTTTATAGTATCTCCTTCGGACTACCTTTTCATTGTTAAATTTCTTTATAATCGAAATCACACTGTTTACTACGATGGCTCTGAAGGGCCAGTAAAAATTAAAAAAAACTAGAAATTTCTACTTTAAAACTAGAAATTTCTACTTTGAAACTAGAAATTTCTACTTTAAAACTAGAAATTTCTACTTTGAAACTGGAAATTTCTACTTATAAAGTAGAAATTTCTAGTTTTCAATTTTCTACTTACAAGTAGAAATTTCTAGTTTTAAAGTAGAAATTTCTAGTTTTAAGTAGAAATTTCTAGTTTCAAAGTAGAAATTTCTAGTTTTAAAGTAGAAATTTCTAGTTTTTTTCAATTTTTACTGTGGCCCTCAGAGCCATCGTAGGTTTACTGTCAACGCAGATACTAGCGAGCAAGTGTTTACATTGGTGTAGTAGACACGGCAGCCGGTAAACAGGTGCTGGAGACGTTGGTAGGGGAAGGACAGTGACTTTCCTGTCCTGATTACTTGTACCAGTACTAGTACAAGTACTTTCCTATGTGGTTTACATTAGGTTAGTTACTGTTTTGCAAGTAACTGGTGCAAGTAACTAACCCATTTACTATACCAATGTAAACCCGCCTTAACTTGTAACCCTCCCTGATGTAGAAACTGATTTTAAATACGAGACTGGTATTTGTGGACTGTGCATGAGATATTAATGGGATATTACAGGCCTACAAAAAAGTTTTTCCGCGCTACACCTGATTATATTACACATAATAATTTTTTGAGGTTAGAGAGGATTGATAACCAGATGTGGCAAAACTAACATGTTCGATTTCAGCGACTCAAAAACCATAGGAATATATTCCTCAGGTGCGCCGCGCATATACTTCTATTTAATGAACGCTTGCGTAATTATTCCAAATATCTCTTGCACATTTTTTGTTTATTTGCACGACTCCCTACGGACATTACCTATCAAAATAGCTGCCAAATTATTAACTGGCAACATTTCCTAGTTTCAGCATTTTCATCGATACAACGCGAATACTGTATATTTCGAATATTTTATTTATTATGGAGCACCTAGACGGGCAGGCAAAAGATTCTATTACCATCTTGGTGATCTATATACCTTCCAGTACAACACCTAATTTGAAATTTTTGTGCACGCTAACTTATAACGAAGATATTTCGATATAACGCGAAAACTGTAGGTTATATTTCGAATATTTTATTTATTTTGGAGCACCTAGACGGGCAGGCAAAAGGTTCTATTACCATCATGGTGATCTACATACCTTCCAGTACAACACCTAATTTGAAATTTTTGTGCACGCTAACTTATAACGAAGATATTTCGATATAACGCGAAAACTGTAGGTATATTTCGAATATTTTATTTATTTTGGAGCACCTAGACGGGCAGGCAAAAGATTCTATTACCAATTTGGTGATCTATATACCTTCCAGTACAACACCTAATTTTAAATTTTTGTGCACGCTAACTTATAACGAAGATATTTCGATATAACGCGAAAACTGTAGGTATATTTCGAATATTTTATTTATTTTGGAGCACCTAGACGGGCAGGCAAAAGATTCTATTACCATCTTGGTGATCTATATACCTTCCAGTACAATACCTAATTTGAAATTTTTGTGCACGCTAACTTATAACGAAGATATTTCGATATAACGCGAAAACTGTAGGTATATTTCGAGTATTTTATTTATTTTGGAGCACCTAGACGGGCAGGCAAAAGGTTCTATTACCATCATGGTGATCTACATACCTTCCAGTACAACACCTAATTTGAAATTTTTGTGCACGCTAACTTATAACGAAGATATTTCGATATAACGCGAAAACTGTAGGTATATTTCGAATATTTTATTTATTTTGGAGCACCTAGACGGGCAGGCAAAAGATTCTATTACCATCTTGGTGATCTATATACCTTCCAGTACAACACCTAATTTGAAATTTTTGTGCACGCTAACTTATAACGAAGATATTTTGATATAACGCGAAAACTGTGGGTATATTTCGAATATTTTATTTATTTTGGAGCACCTAGACGGGCAGGCAAAAGATTCTATTACCATCTTGGTGATCTATATACCTTCCAGTACAACACCTAATTTGAAATTTTTGTGCACGCTAACTTATAACGAAGATATTTCGATATAACGCGAAAACTGTAGGTATATTTCGAATATTTTATTTATTTTGGAGCACCTAGACGGGCAGGCAAAAGATTCTATTACCATCTTGGTGATCTATATACCTTCCAGTACAACACCTAATTTGAAATTTTTGTGCACGCTAACTTATAACGAAGATATTTCGATATAACGCGAAAACTGTAGGTATATTTCGAATATTTTATTTATTTTGGAGCACCTAGACGGGCAGGCAAAAGATTCTATTACCAATTTAGTGATCTATATACCTTCCAGTACAACACCTAATTTGAAATTTTTGTGCACGCTAACTTATAACGAAGATATTTCGATATAACGCGAAAACTGTAGGTATATTTCGAATATTTTATTTATTTTGGAGCACCTAGACGGGCAGGCAAAAGATTCTACTACCATCCTGGTGATCTATATACCTTCCAGTACAACACCTAATTTGAAATGTTTGTGCACGCTAACTTATAACGAAGATATTTCGATAGAACGCGAAAACTGTGGGTATATTTCGAATATTTTATTTATTTTGGAGCACCTAGACGGGCAGGCAAAAGATTCTATTACCATCTTGGTGATCTATATACCTTCCAGTACAACACCTAATTTGAAATTTTTGTGCACGCTAACTTATAACGAAGATATTTCGATATAACGCGAAAACTGTAGGTATATTTCGAATATTTTATTTATTTTGGAGCACCTAGACGGGCAGGCAAAAGATTCTATTACCAATTTAGTGATCTATATACCTTCCAGTACAACACCTAATTTGAAATTTTTGTGCACGCTAACTTATAACGAAGATATTTCGATATAACGCGAAAACTGTAGGTATATTTCGAATATTTTATTTATTTTGGAGCACCTAGACGGGCAGGCAAAAGATTCTACTACCATCCTGGTGATCTATATACCTTCCAGTACAACACCTAATTTGAAATGTTTGTGCACGCTAACTTATAACGAAGATATTTCGATAGAACGCGAAAACTGTGGGTATATTTCGAATATTTTATTTATTTTGGAGCACCTAGACGGGCAGGCAAAAGATTCTATTACCATCTTGGTGATCTATATACCTTCCAGTACAACACCTAATTTGAAATTTTTGTGCACGCTAACTTATAACGAAGATATTTCGATATAACGCGAAAACTGTAGGTATATTTCGAATATTTTATTTATTTTGGAGCACCTAGACGGGCAGGCAAAAGATTCTATTACCATCTTGGTGATCTATATACCTTCCAGTACAACACCTAATTTGAAATTTTTGTGCACGCTAACTTATAACGAAGATATTTCGATATAACGCGAAAACTGTAGGTATATTTCGAATATTTTATTTATTTTGGAGCACCTAGACGGGCAGGCAAAAGATTCTATTACCAATTTGGTGATCTATATACCTTCCAGTACAACACCTAATTTGAAATTTTTGTGCACGCTAACTTATAACGAAGATATTTCGATATAACGCGAAAACTGTAGGTATATTTCGAATATTTTATTTATTTTGGAGCACCTAGACGGGCAGGCAAAAGATTCTATTACCATCTTGGTGATCTATATACCTTCCAGTACAACACCTAATTTGAAATTTTTGTGCACGCTAACTTATAACGAAGATATTTCGATATAACGCGAAAACTGTAGGTATATTTCGAATATTTTATTTATTTTAGAGCACCTAGACGGGCAGGCAAAAGATTCTATTACCATCTTGGTGATCTATATACATTCCAGTACAGGACCGACTTTGAAATTTTTGGGCACAGTAACTTATAACGAATATATTTGGAAACTCGATAACTGTATATTTCGAATGTTTTATTTATTTTGGAGCACCTAGACAGGCAGGGGGTATGTTCCATTAGCTTCTTGGTAATCTATACATATACATAATGTGTCCCTCCAATCCTTTTTTGAAGTTTTTGTGAACGTTAATTCGCAGAGCAAAATACAATATGAAAGATGATTTGTTGATTATCAAACCGCCAAACCAATTCTCTAACAGCGGCTAGTGGCTACAGTATGTATATCACCCCACATAGCCATGCGCGCGCAACCTGCTAGCTACGAATACATTAATTTCAGCATTGCACTGTGCACTATGTGCCGCATGTACGCATGCCTACTATTACTATACTATATCAATAAAAAGTTTCTTCACGTCAGCAACCGTGGCTGGAAATTCGTGGATAACTTCACACAAACTATTATTTTTATGTTGATAATTTTAACAAAACTCAAACCACAAAAAGTGTATTTGTAAATGGTCTGAAACTTTTTAATGAAATACCAAATGAAATAAAAACCTGTGACAATTTGAATAAATTCAAGAGAATGGTAGGTGCTTTTGTAAAAAACAATTATTAATAGTATGCACAGATTGTATTTTTTTTTTACTCATTTAGTTACATTGTTATTATATATAGATAGCAAATTGCTAATAAAGATTATTATTAATTATGAAACCTTTTCATGGGATCAATGAGTATATCCGATAAAATGTATTTTATTGTTTTACCACTTCACTCAATATTCCATGCTTATTTGGATTCAGTCAAGTCACGATACCTTTTATTAATAATTTAGTGTATTCTGATATTTGAAGCGAAAAAAATGTTGACCCTTTCAATTAAAAATTGTCATAAATTTAAACAAACATAACTTAACATCAACCTCTTTTGTGTCAATGTGTCTTCACCACATCTCATGGGTGTGTTTATAAGCTATATTTACGTTATGGAGATTGAAATTTATCGCCACTTCATGGAAACCAAACATCCAGAGTGAAAAAAGGCCTAAAGGCGTGTTGCGTGTCGATGATATAAATGGCGTTCCTTTCTACAAATACTGCTGCGTATGATTTAATTTCTCCCTTTGATTTAATTTATTGGTTTGTCTGGTAAAATAAAATAAAATGCCCCACAATCGATGGAAAATATGATTGGAATTGGAAACCTTGCAAATTATTTAACTCAATTCAATCCCCCTTCCGTTTATTGAAACCCGTTCAATTGACAATACAGCTATTGTGACCATTTTTATTTTCTACGTAATTAAATTATATACAGGATGTTCATTGTTCAGCTAGTGAGTATTTTTTATAACTCTATAAATTTTATGCTACATATGTCATTAATGTTAAGAAGATGAGTGCCTATCTATTGATTTACAAAATGATTTCCAAAGAAAAAAGACAAGGTTGGGAAACTGACCTGCCTCAGCTAAAAATTGAACAATCTTAAAAGTTTGGCTTTTTGTGCCCATTGTTTTTCGTGTATATTGCAAGCCGACGAGGTGGTACATAGGTCGTGGGGGGCTTGTTAAAAACAAGTCGTCTATTGTGAAAGACCTCGAACTATGAAATCTTGCCGATAGTACTGTTTATTGCAAAAATATTTGTAGTCCTGTAGATATTATTATTTAGGCTGGATAGTACACAATTTTATTTAAAAAAAACTGTTTATGATTTATGATGGTTTCGTAGCTGACAACGGCGTCAAAAAATAAGAAATAAACCGTGTATAATAAAATAATTTCTCTGCGCGTATCCGTTGGAAGCCATATTTGATTTTCACAATAAAACCGATGCCTAATTGTATGGCTGTATCCATTGTTATGCAAATATACAAATCAAGTGTCAACTTTCAAAAGATGGCAGAAGCGCTTTAAAATATTTCCTTTGTATAAATTTGTCCTCTATTACGAAAAAGCCAATGAAACCAATTTCAATTTCTCTCTTTAACGTTTCCTATTTATTATACCTTCCTGGCAACCGGAATAAATTATTCCTAATAAAATTCGCCCTTTTTTTGTAGCACAAGCAAATGAGTGGTTTGAATACTTCTTTTTCGATTCGCTGTAAAATTGCGTGATGTATATTCTAATATTCAAATGACCTACATTCGTATGATAGAATATTATCGCAGTATTTTATATTAAAAATGTATGAAATATTTATACTGAGAGATAAAAAACAGCTACCTATGGAGTAAGGGACTTACAGCTCAAAACTCACATTTTATTATTGATTCATTATTATTTCATATGTACCGTGAATTAGTTGATATCTGAAAGTAAATATTTGTATTTCAATTAAAATAATCTAGTAGATATTTCTAATACAATTAAAAATATCTACTATATATTTTTAAACTATATTTTGTACTGTTTTAAAAATATCTACTGATATATAAAAATATTGAAATACATAATTATGAAGAAAAATAATTTCACAAGTTTTTACTGCCAAATCATTTGTTAAGCTGTATGTGGTGCCGAAATTCGATGTCCCACTCTCAAAAACGCTCAATTTTGACGCTTAATGATGTTTTTTGCTGATTTCTTTCCAGTTATTTGTATAAATTTAATCTACAAAATTAGGCACTATAAGTATCTACATAAAACAGTCTATAAACATAATTAGAAAAATAGACCATAACTTAGACACAGGGTGGCGAAATTTCAGTAAAGGAAGATTATAGTTTAACGGAATCTACGACGAAGCGAAAGATAAAAGCTATGCTTTTCAATTTGGTACACCATGTCTCTACATAAATTTATACCTACAGTTCAAGTAAAAAGATACAAGATACTTTTTCTAAAA
This sequence comes from Rhagium mordax, assembly GCA_963680705.1. NCBI lineage: Eukaryota > Metazoa > Arthropoda > Insecta > Coleoptera > Cerambycidae > Rhagium > Rhagium mordax. The sequence goes on from OY796661.1 coordinate 18,768,413, forward strand.
ACATGTAGTAGGTAAACCACTGGATATTTTTTGAAAAAATACTAAACCATGAATTCTGAAGAAAATTCTGAGTAATAAAACTATGATAGATTAAACAATTCCGATTTATTAGTAGTTAAAGTCTTTTGTACTAGCGTTTTAAATAATCTCTCACAAAATATTTTAACTACAAATAAATGGGGAGCGGCGGTTTGTTCCATCAACATTTTACAGAAATTTTCAGAATTTTTATGACATTTTAGTGGTTTTATATTTTTTTATCCTGGAAACTTCCGCTTTGGAAATTGGACCGTTCTGTATATAAAAAAAATTTACTATTTGGGGTTGTTTTGGTCTTAGTTCTTAGATATATTAAAAATTATTTTTGCAATTTATCAAATATTTTGCATCCAAAAAGTATTCTTTGAAGTGATTTTTTGTGGATTTTTAATTTTATTGTAAATTACTGAAATAAATCGACATCGACATGTTGAAATAACTTCGAAATTGAGTGGTTTCGTGATCTAAACTTTGGGCTTTGATAGGGCTTATCAGTTAAATTAAAAATATTTGAAATTTCTTGGAGATACTATGTATTTCTAACAAATTTTAGATATCCTTAATACATCCTGGAATATATAGCCGTGCCGACTTTAAGTAAAAATATTTTTTTCTTTAAATATAGGGCGCAACAATAAAGTTATGTTTTTTTAAAAAAAGTCAAAACACCCTGTGGGAAAAAATTAAACTCCAGTTCAGACCCAATTTTAGCTTCACCTTTTCTTAACATTTGCTTTTTTGGTACACTTTTATATCTTCGCTATTAAAGGAGATATACCGAGTGGGTTAAAAAATTAAAAATTTTAGTTTTTTGGATGCCATTTTTTTGTTACTTAACCGGTTCGAATAAACTTGATGTTATTTAGTAGGCTACAAAACCTATAGTTCAAAATGGCAGACGTGAAAAGATCAAAATGTTAGACACCTTTAAAAATTTGTGTTTTTCTACACTCTCAAACTAAATTTAAATAAATTGGTTACGAAGATAAGACCAATTAAAAAATGTTTGCTCTGACTCTTCCTTAGTGTGAATAGAACTTTTCAGCTGGTCGTAATGTTATAATTATTGAACCTATTTAGGTTTTCCACAGCTATCCTTTATAATTTTAAATATATGCTTTTATATAGCGTTTACTAGCATTTTTTAATTGTTCATATCTTTCGTGGACAGATTTAGCTCAATCAGATTTTGATAAAGGACGAGGATAGAAAAACATTAATTTTTAAAGGTGTCTGCCATTTTGATTTCTTCATGTCTACCATTTTGAATTCTAGATTTTGTAGCCTACTAAATTGCCTAGGTATCTAATGACGCCGAGTTTATTTGAATCGTTATTCAAGAAACAAAAATTTAGGATTTTTTTCCCACTCGGTATATCTCCTCTAATAGCAAAGATAAAAAAGTGTACCAAAAACGTAAATGTTATGAAAAGATGAAGCTACAATTGGGTCTGAACTGGAGTTTAATTTTGCTGCTGGCGATCCCACAGGGCGTTTTGAATTTTTGAAAAAATTTAGCTTTATTGTTACGCCCTATATTTAAGAAAAAACAACTCTCACCTAAAAGCGACTATATATTCCAGAAGAGTTAATCTACAAACCAAAATAAAACATATTAAAACCAGACAAACGGTTTAGAAAAAAATCATGGCACTTCAATTTTGGGAGGTGCGTTAATTTTGGCCGTTAGTGTATAATGATAAATAAACATGGCATTAGTTTCAAAACTAATCCTCGAGAAATATGTAAAAAATAGGTAAAACGTTTGTACTGCTCATTAACACAATAAATATCTATATGGTTCATCTAAGTCACCGAAATATATTTTCATTTGAACTTATATCTTATTTAAATTTTTAAACAAAATAATACTCAAGTGACAATTTAACCAAACAACAAATAATAAAGCATCAATTTGTTATGTACATTAAATTTTGTGATATAAATCAGAGACAAGATCTAAGTAAGTTGTCCATATTATCTTGTAATATTTTCATTAAAGAAGTAAAAAACTAACTTTGCTAGATTATCAAAAATTATTATTAATTTCGACTTTAACTATATCAGTTTCATGGTACAGGATGTGTAAATAAGGCGTATTTTTTCTATATCTCCTGTCTCTTTAGACATGGAGGCATTTTTAAAATTTTGAATTACATATATCTGTAGCTATATGTATTGGCCCAGAACGTCAAAAAAATACAATATGTGATGAAAATATATTAGTTAACGGAATACCAATAGAATGGGTATCCTCAGTAAAAAATCTGGGTGTATACATGGATAGCAGCTTATGCTTTAATGAACATGTTAAACACGTATACCAGTTAGGGTTTTACAAATTGAAATCGCTGTATCACTTAAATTATAATCTCAATGAGAATATAAAATTAAAGCTAATTAAATCTCTAATTTACCCACATATTGATTACTGCAGTATGGTCTATTATTATTTTTTGCCAAACTATACCCAACAAAAAATTCAGAGATTACAAAATGCGTGCATACGGTTTGTGTGCAATGTTCCTTATAGAAGTCATATAACTCCGTATATAAATAGATTGTCGGAACCTAAAATTTGTAATAGAATAATGTATATTTCATTAATTTTCCTTTATAAAATGATCATCTCTAAAATGCCTTCGTATTTGCACAGTTTGTTGATAAGAAGATCTGACATTCATAATGTCAATGTAAGGATAAATTATTTCACTATTCCGCAACATACAACTAGTAAATACGAGGGATCATTTTCATATGTAGCTCCTTCTCTTTTAAATAGAGTTTTAATGGAAATTAATCTGCCGTACCCACAATTTGTTAGACATGTTAAGGCACTAACTAACCATGTAAATATTTGATAATTATTGTAATATTTCTCTTATAGTGTGTAAGATTCATTTTTCAAAATATTTGTGAACATTTAAATATTATTTGTCATTATAGGTGGAATGGAAGAACGCTATGCCGAATTCTCACCTTTTGTGTGATTCTCTTGTGGCACAATAAACATTTATTTATTTATTTATTTATTTATTTATTTATTTATTTATATATTCAAATGTACAGTTTTTAAAATTATTATCAATAATACAGGATGACCCGTTAAAGGGGTAATTAGATAAGAAATAATACAGATATAAAAATATTAAAAAAATATATGACCCAATTTTTAATATCCTCATAATGGCTTATTTATGAGATTATTTCACTCAGAAATTATTAACCAATGAAACTACTACAATTTTTAAATTTGGACCAATGACAGCAGTATTATATCGATAAAATCCCTGAAACAGTTTTATCGCGATAAAATCATTCTTTATGTCAACTGTCACTTAATACGTTACTTTGACATTTCGTCGTTAAAGATATGTTTTTGTATTTAAATAATTTATTCGTGAAATATTCTCCGCAAGTACCATTCGTGCTTGAAAATTTTACCTATAAATTTTGTCTCGAGCGATATTGCCAACAGTAATATTACTCGTGTAAATTGGTCACTTTATTATCAAAAATTAAATCCCTCGCGCTAAAGCGCTCGTGATTTAATTAGATAATAAAGTGGCCAATTTACACTCTTAATATTACTAGGCAATATCGCTCTCGAAAAAAATTTATCGATAAAATTTTAAGCACTTATATGATATTACATACGATAAAATTATTTCCCCGAAAAATTGACTTCACGGGTATCATTTGCAAAATTACTTTTGTACTTATTTTTACAGTTTATTTATGACATGACATTATAGTAAATTATATCATATGTTAACAATTAGTTGATGTAGAAAATATTTGTTTTATACAAGGCGTTTATAAAACTTCTGCAAGCTTGTAATTGTAAATAATAAAATTACCAAAATTTTATTTCGTCACGTGGAATACACTGTGCCTAAATTTCTGTAAAAAATTTTGTTTCCATTTATGTTTTATGTTCTATATTTAACACGAATAGTTTTCGTAAGTTTGACATTTATGTGCATGCCTCTTTTGTGAAAAAGTTATACGAATACAAAACTACTCTGCAAATAGATACACCATTATAGCAGAAACTTTGAGAAATGTACAGTTTCGATATAATTGCAAACCTGTTGCCTAATCTACTAGCAAAAGCCTCTCTAACAAATAAACTATGTAGGAACTTTACATTCCCGTGTCTATCATCTGCTCCTGGTTATTATCTATTTATAGCCTTTAGTGCTCAAAACTGTCTAACTATTAGAAAAATATCCAAAGTTGTTCAAAATATTTAATAATATAATATGATTAATGCTCTTCCTGGGCTATTTTTACAGTGGGAGTGGGCCTTTCTCCAAAAACTGACAAACAGTTATAGATAAATCTAATTTTATTGCCTGATGATGAGGAGTATAATCAATACTTTTACAATTATCATGAAATTAAAGTCATTGGTTGCGAACTATATTTTAGGCATACAGGTGTGCTCCTATCTGCTCATAATTTTTTATCATGACTAGCGCAACTGTAAAACTTATTTAAATGACCCAAATATCACTTAATAAAAGTTCGAATTTACGCAAAATTAATTTATTTGGATATATCATAAAACGATTTTGGACTTTAACAGCAACAATTAATTGTTTTATTCAGAAATAAAAGTGTTATGGGTTTCAACTAGTTTCAAAAGACTCAAACAAATATTTTAAGTTTTGGTTCATGAGGGTTGCAGTGAAATTGTTCCTTTTATCTTATGAATCCAGTTTAGGTTACAAAAGCCAATGAAATCCAATTCATTTTCTGTTTTTAACGTCTGGTATTTATTACACCCTGTTCCGAGGACAAAACAAATTATTCCTAATGAAATTCTCTCCTTTCTACTGACGCAAATTAATTGGCGGTTTGAATTCAAATACAATTTTATTCGTGTCTTTAATAATTGAATGCCGAATAACTTATGACGAAAATGGCAGTGCGTTATAACTTCCCCTGCATTATAATTTCCATTGAGGATGGTTTTTGATAATTATTTTATCCTTTAACTGTGTTTTTTGAATTAGATACAGTAACACTTATTTATAATTCGTTCTGATCGTATTATGACATTTTTTAATAGATCGTATACTGGCTTAAATTCTACGAGAAAACGTAAAAAATTACCCTGTCTTACTTTACTCTGCTCCGCTTCTGCTGTATTCTATATTACTTTTCTTTATTCTATTCCATCAGCTTAACTAAGAACCTTACTGTTTAAATGCAGCCAGAGAAAACATTTTAGTGTGCGTTTTGTATATCCAAGTTACAAATTTTCAGCAAGAGTTATTCTCATAATTTATTTTTCAATTTAGAAACGGCGCTTAAATGAAAACTATTACTTCAAACACAAATTTCATATGAAAGCGTTCTGCTGTTAAACGTCCAAGTACTTAACGTTCGTTATCTAGTTTTCTTATAGTTTCTAGAGAAGTGCAAGAAAAATGTGAAGTGAAGAAAATATTGCATATAGAGATAATGTTTACGACATTTTTCATTACTTTTATTACTAATGGTTGGGCTCAAAGTACTATTTCAATTTTATGCCGAATCATAATGGACACTTTAGTTAATAGATAATTTATCTTATCGCAGAATTATCTTTACGTATTATGGAATATTGACAAAATAATAAAAAATTGTCCATATGAACTGACACAAAATTTAGTCCTCGATTTTAAAACACTTGTGATATGGTATGGGATGAGTTAAAAACAATATTAAATATCAAGAACTTTATAATATAATTTTTGTTTATAATACATTACGTTTGAGCAATACTACGAGAAGCTGCAAAAAAATGAGAGCTAATGGTAATAAAAAATAATTACACTGAGTGTTGTCTCAGGTGCTTAAGTAGCTCAGATACTCAGATTCTTTAATTGATAGAAGTGATCGATACTTAAGATAGACAAAGAATTACAGACGTATTCCGACCAAAACATAACTTCATTATTCTAAGTAAATAACAATCAGCGTTACAGCATTCGCGTTGACCCCTGTCACTTTCTTTTGAATTTGATTAGATCCGCGGCGTGATTTGAATCATTTTCTTAATTTGATAATACTTTGAAGTGCAATATGTGAAATATAAAAATGATAAAAAATATGTTGACGTTAATATTATCAAGTATCCGAACTAACATAATGTATTCGCTAAGAATTGCTTCTGTGTTAACTCTTGTCGTCTTGGCAAACGCCAATCCACATTTAGGTAAGTAAAACGTAATGCAATATGCTTAAAAGAGGTTACCTAAAAATATTCCACTTTATATCAGCAATGCACTATGCAATTTTGTGTGCTAGGTTCATGGTGAACTAATTATTGGCCTACTAAACTTTGAATTAAAAAAACTGATTCGACATCGACATAAATTTTAAATGTTATTCCAGGGTTAAAAGAGGAAAGTGATCATGAAGTTCTGTTTCGTGAATTTATCGAGTGTGCTCGATTGGCTATTATTAGTGGCATACCAGAAATTGGCCTTCCCAGCCATGACCCTCTTGTAATCCCTCATAATTTAAGTTACGAATATTCAACAACAGGTTTTAGGTAAGTAGTTTTGTGTTAGTAGGTATAATAATAAAATTCCTCTTACATTAGCAACGTTAACAACCGTAAAATATTATGAATAATTTTAATTTTAAATAGAAAGCTTTAATTTCTTGTTACATGATACTCACTGATTAGTGATTACTAAGCTCTCCTGTGGATAAAATTACTTTAAAATTTTGCAGTATCTCCATTTCCATGGACAACATGGTCATAACAGACATTCCAGTTTGGGAAGTTCGCCAGTTTGACGAGTTAAGTTCCAATGACGGTATTGATATTTTCAATTATACAATTTATTGGCCAAAAATGGTTTTCACAGGAGACTGGAAATATGATGTTACCTTGTTAGACGGGGAAATTGCAAACGAAGGATCTTTAACGTAAGTGTTTGGTTATTGCAGACTCTTTAACTTTGTTTTTAGTCCCTCTATCCCTAAAATAGTTAAAGATTAATAAAGTGTGTTTGTAGTATTGAATTGGATCATATAAATTTCGTTGGGATATTCGGTTTTACAGAACCAGGAAACGATAGAACTGAAACAATTAATGAGCTGCAATTGCAAGTCAGTACTCAGGAAGTACAGGTAAGATAACATAAATTACATTAAATTTGTTGAAACTTGTTTCCAGCTGTTTTAAAATGGTTGTACTTAGAAATATTATTTCTAATCTATATTGGTCGCTTTATTTTGTTGTAGATTGATTTCACCAACTTTGATGTGTTGCATGGCCTTATTCCTGGATTTGATAAGGAGCTAGCCGATTTAATAAATAATATGGACTATACCGAAGTGTCGGAAGGTATAAAAAATAAATTAATAAATGACTGGATACAAAAGCAGGAAAGGCTCGACGCCATTATTGCACAGTGCCAAAATTAAAAGTATCTCCAATTCCACGTTTATGAATTTGTGTGAGTGTAGTAGTAGAAGTAATTTCGAAAGTAAATTTGTACCATTTTAATAAAATTAAAATTAAAAATCAGGTTGTCCTTTGTTTTTAAAATTTACATTATTTATACACATACTTGTGATTATTATCTATTTATAGCCTTTAGTGCTCAAAACTGTCTAACTATTCTGTAGAAAAATATCCAAAGTTGTTCAAAATATTTAATAATATAATATGATTAATGCTCTTCCTGGGCTATTTTTACAGTGAGTGGGCCTTTCTCCAAAATCTGACAAACAGTTAAAGATAAATCTAATTTTATTGCCTGATGATGAAGAGTATAATCAATACTTTTACATTTATCTTGAAATTAAATGCATTGGTCGCGAACTATATTTTAGGCATGCAGGTGTGCTCCTATCTGCCCATAATTTTTTATCATGACTAGTGCAACTGAAAAACTTATTTAAATGACGCAAATATCGCTTAATAAAAGTTCGAATTTACGCAAAATTAATTTATTTGGATATATCATAAAACGATTTTGGACTTTAACAGCAACAATTAATTGTTTTATTCAGAAATAAAAGTGTTATGGGTTTCAACTAGTTTCAAAAGACTCAAACAAATATTTTAAGTTTTGGTTGATGAGGGTTGCAGTGAAATTGTTCCTTTTATCTTATGAATCCAGTTTAGGTTACAAAAGCCAATGAAATCCAATTCATTTTCTGTTTTTAACGTCTGGTATTTATTACACCCTGTTCCGAGGACAAAACAAATTATTCCTAATGAAATTATCTTCTTTCTACTGACGCAAATTAATTGGCGGTTTGAATTCAAATACAATTTTATTCGTGTCTTTAATAATTGAATGCCGAATAACTTATGACGAAAATGGCAGTGCGTTATAACTTCCCCTGCATTATAATTTCCATTGAGGATGGCTGTTGATCATTATTTTATCCTTTAACTTTGTTTTTTGAATTAGATACAGTAATACTTATTTATAATTCGTTCTGATCGCATTATGATATGTTTTAATAGATCGTATAAAAGTTTGTCTACCCTGTCTTACTTTACTCTGCTCCGCTTCTGCTCTATTCTACTCCTTACTAATCATATTTCTTTTCTTTATTCTATTCCATCAGCTTAACTAAGAACCTTACTGTTTAAATGCAGCCAGAGAAAACATTTTAGTGTGCGTTTTATATATCCAAGTTACAAATTTTCAGCAAGAGTTATTCTCATAATTTATTTTTCAATTTAGAAACAGCGCTTAAATGAAAACTATTACTTCATACACAAATTTCATATGAAAGCGTTCTGCTGTTAAACGTCCAAGTACTTAACGTTCGTTATCTAGTTTTCTTATAGTTTCTTGCAAGAAAAATGTGAAGTGAGATATTGCATACAGAGATAATGTTTACGACATTTTTCATTACTTTTATTACTAATGGTTGGGCTCAAAGTACTATTTCAATTTTATGCCGAATCATAATGGACACTTCAGTTAATAGATAATTTATCTTATCTCAGAATCGTCTGTATGCATTACGGAATATTGACAAAATAATTAGACAGAACGTTTATTAAATTTTACATATTTTACTGAAAGTATAACGTTATTCGGTTACGGTGGTTGGGTGGTGAAGGGTTGTGTGTCCACTTTGCTTCAAGATTCACAGATTTTGATGCTGCCTAATTTACGAGCTTTACAAAACTCTTATTTTGTTTTATACCTCTCTTAATATTTTTATAATTTTTCTGTATTTCTCATTTTATTTTCACGAATTTTATTATCAATAAAAAATTCACAGTCCTTCGCAAATATGCAACCGGAGGAGACATTGGAAATGACGAAGTAGAACGCAAATCTTGTGATATTTCGGATGTGATAAAAATGAAAATTTGTTGCAAATAGTTATTTCATTAAGTAACACAAAACATTTTCAAAAAGTAAAATTAAAATAAAAAGTTATTTTATTAACAAAAACATTCTCATAATGAAAACTTAAATGCTATTATACAAATTTTTTTCACTAACAAACATTTTTAATGTTAAAACTGAAATAATTTAATATAATTTCGGGAAGATGAAAAGTGATTCCTAACAATTACAAATACCGATGTTGATTAATCGCAAACTATTAAACGCAGCTAATAGTACAGGAAAAGTGTCCAAACTGAACAAGTACATAGTGAATTCGTTGAAACTTGACATATACGTTTAAAAATATATACCTATGTTTTAAGAAACTGCTGCCTACTTGAAAAATCGTGGGATGAACTAGGTTTTTCACATGCATAATAAAAATTGGCAATTGAACCATGAGAAATTTTCAAAAAATAAGAATATTTTCATTTATAGAGAAATATTAATTTTTGACTTTTTTATTAAATTTTTTTACCAATTTTACGTTTGTTTCCTTCATTTTCTGCTTGTTTATCTGTGAGTATATTCTGCAAAATGAAAAAGTATATAATCATTGTTTGTACAAGTGAGGATTATCGAGTTGTTTAAAATTTTATATATATTGAATGAAACACACTTTGTATCTAAAGAAGATCGGAATCGATAGCATCTAAATCTCCTGCGTCGTTTAGATCCTCGATAATTTTATCCATGTACGAATTTAGACATCGCACTCCCTGACAATTTCCGTAAATTTGTGAGCATCTTCAACCTGCTTTTCTGTTGCGGTTGCAGGAGATAAGCTGCAATATTGATTCTGCTGTTGGCACAAAAAGTGTTGTCACAGTTTGTAAGGAGCCGTTAATTTTTTTCTATCCCCACTGTTGTGGATTTTTTACATTGCCAAGCCATTTCTGAATTTTGTAGAATACTCGTAATGAATATTAAGCGACTGCCTCTGAAGTTGGTGGTAATAATTCCAACTTTGATTTTTGTTTGTGCAGCGATTTTTTGATTTGATTAAATCTGTATGAGTTGAGTGAGACATTTGTGATTTTCCTTGCACCGTATACAAGTAGGAAAAGAGTTTCACCAGCCTATTTTACTTGTGAGGGGGTTGAATTCCTGCCATTGAAAGTTCTTACTACATTAACTAACTGCATTTCTTTCTGAAGAAGTTTGATGACTTTTAATTTTTCTTTCTGAAATATTCTAGACGTGGTATCATAACCACTGAAGGCATGAGTCAGTAAAATTGTATTTTTCTACTACCGTCTATATATAAATGAACTTTGTAACCCTAGCAACACGCGCGATAACGAAAGTAAACATTCGAGTTACCTGGTTGCTAAGGCGTTGCTATCTACGAAAGTAAAACTTATGCGGCCAGGACAGAAAAATAGAAAAACAAATTTTAAACGAAATTAATTCGTCCTATTTGAACAAATTAATAAAACTAAACAAATTTGTATTAATAAAGAAAGTTCTTTCTAGGAAGTACGCCAACATTTTTGTCGGCACGTATTACCTACCTACTCCATTTTAAAAACGCTTCATCATAAGTTTGCATATACCTTGCTTTGGATTTCTTGGGGTAAAACAAGGCACAAGCAATATTCCCATTTATATCGCCACAAAACATATGTATTTGTTTATTTTAGTTTGAAACCACCAGAAATTAAAATGTGTAATATTTCGTTGCCATGGAAACAATTTTCACAGGCAGCCTCCTAAACTATAAAATTTATTAAAAACGTCAATTAATTTCATGAAATAATGAGTTTTAAATTAGTAAATCCCATCATTTTTTTCGGTATAGTAGAAAAAATATAATACATTTCACGATGCGAAAACCCTTTTAAGTATTCGGTGTTTTTTATATATAATCACCTCACACCTTAAAGTAACCTTTCGCATCTAGTAATGTAAATAACTATTTTTATACGTTCTTGTCATTTCTGGATTTCTGACGAAGAAAAAATTTTCCATATAATTTTTCCTGTTCCTGGCCTTATGAAAAGTATATCTTTTTCTTCTGGAGTTAAAGCGATTAATAGAACAAGGAGATCAACGTCCTCATCAACTAAGTACAAATTTCAATTGCTATTTTAACAATAGGTGAATCCACATCATCTACAGCTAGTTTTACAAACAATCCTTTGTTTTAAAGAATTTTTGGCAACATTGAAATTAATCGGATTTCGTTTATATCATTTGACAAAAACTTTTCTTGAGGGAGGGCTACGATTACTGAATTTTGCCTAAATTTGGTTTTCACGTAGTTAACATACGTCGTACAAATGTGGATGCAATAAAAATCCACCTTCAAATTACATAAATAATAAGTATAGAGTTACAAAGATTTCGCAATTTTCTTGCTTATTTGATTAATTTTGGTATATTTTGCCTGTACTGTAACCGTGTGACATATCATTGGATCAGGCATTGAGAGAGGAGTTAAACATATATTTTATTTTCCTTCAAATCACAGCTATCTTTGTAAATTGCGAAAAACGACAAAATTTTAAGTTACTACATATGGTTTTCGGCTGTACATATTAAAGGACCCATTCACGATGAGACGTACCTCGCCGCATGCGGTGATACACAGTCTCACGTGAAACGGTGTCATAAGTACACGAGGCACACACACTGAGGCGGCCTCATGTTACCGCTAGAATTCAGTCTATTTGTCAACTTCATTATGGCGTGTTCCTATCGACTTTCCAACGAACAAAGTGTTGCAGTTGGTGTTGCAATTGGTGTTGCAGTTGGCTTCTTTGATGAGGAAAAGAAAAGGCCAAAAAAGAAAAGGCCAAAAAAGAAATGGTCAAAAAATTGGCTATTACAAAGGAAGACTTATTCTCACATGAATTTGATTCGCGAATTGCGACAAAATGAGAAAGGTGACTTCCTAAATTATTTGCGAATGGACGAATGCAGGTTTTATTTGTTACTTAATCTCACCCTGAGATTGAAAAACAAAATACGGTAATGAGGGAGTCTGTATCTGCTGAAGAACGCTTAATAATCATTCTTTTACAATAATATTAACCGGCTCTATTCTATGATTTCTATGTGGCGATGATACCGAGCCATTCACAATGAAACATGTTGAGACTTGTATCGCCGTAGGTCTCCGCCTACCGCCGAAGTCGGTCTCAATGATACCGTCTCAGCGATGCATGAGAGAGCTGATACAACAACATTCACAATGAGATCTGCCTCTGAGACCTGTGTATCGCCGCATGCGGCGAGGTACGTCTCATCGTGAATGGGCCCTTTTACGACGATACAAAAGGAAATAAGCTGTTCGACGTGCATCTCGATGTTAAGTTGTCTTGGAGATTGTTGGGCGTGACTTTTCTAACGCAGCGATACGCAACCCCGATCCTAAATCCACCCCTATGATTTGTCAAATTGCAAGTCATTGACAAAATTGAAAAAAAATGCAAAAACACGAAAACTTCAAATACTATTTCCAAACGAATTTCCGAGAGACTGTTTTGGTAAGAAATCCAAGGTAGAGGGTCGAACTTAGAACTACATCGTGAATTGCACACGGTCACGGTCTGATTTTAGGCTCAATAGGAGTGAACGAAAAAGTGTAATTTTGACGTCTATCGTTCTGAAACCACTGAAATCTCACGCGTTACGTCATTCTGCCTTGAAACTGATTTTCGACCCCCTACTAGGAAACTAAAAACATTTGTTTAATCCTGCTCTTGAAACATGCAGTTTCTTACTTGGATACAATACTCGATACAATTAAATGTCAATGTGAAGGAAAGGCACTATCGAGAAACAGAAAATTGTTTCGGGGTGCTGAAGTCGTCCCGAGTCCGAAACTGTACTCGGTTCCGTCCTAGGACCGATATTAAGAAATCATTAAATTTCGCTGGATCGACTATAAAGTGTATCTATCGGACGCACTATGGATTTTTTGGCGAATTTTGCGAAAACACGAAAATTTTAAACCTTATTTCCAAACGAAAACAGGCCGCCGGGCCGCCGTTCTGGCAATAAATCCAAGCTCGAAAGTCCAACTTGAAAGTACCGCTGCGATTTTGAGGTCAGCAGATCCTAACTAAAAAGTGACATTTGTGACGTTAACGAAAAATTTTAAAGTTTTGGCAAGACCTGCACGCGCATGAAATTTGGAGGGTTCTGCGCGCGCATTCGGCCGTTTTAATTTCGCAAAATTTACAAAACTCTTCGACATGGGATATTGAAACGCTAATAACTTTTTAAATATTCAAAGAATCGCAACGAGATATAGCCGTTGGGATTTTCCCTATAAAAAAATAATAACATAACTGCCGGTACCACGTGATTTAGACAACCAATCAAAAATTGGTCACTCTGTTGTCGCCACTGTTTCTATAAGTCATGCTTCATAATATGCAACATGAAACTGATTTTCAACGAATACGAAAACAAAAACATTTCCAATGTTAAAAATTTAATATCTTCGTGTGTTCATATTACTGACACATGGTTGACGGATGATGTGGACGATGTTGCTATGTTGCTCCTTCAATATCAGGTTTCAAACTGTTCAGGTTGGATCGAATTCGCACACGTTGTGATCAAAATATTGCCGTGGATACACTTGAAAATGAAAAACTCTAAAATTGTTATTGGTAATTTCTATAGACCACCATCTGGTGATTTCCAAAACTTTACTTTATCGCTGATTATTCCCACATGGGATAAAATAAAATGTCTGGATGACATATGAATGTAAATTTGTTAACTCCTGATAACGTCTTGACTAAATGTTTTGATGTCTATGGATTTGATTAATTAATAAGGAAACCCACTCGAATTACTAATATATCATAAATCTTTTGGATCTCATATTTATTGCAACTGCAAAGTTATTTTGATAGAGGGTTTCTAGTAAGTTTTTTACAAGGACCATAACTAATTGGGTTGTCTACCTGTTCGTAATAGTCCTCTTTATCCAAAATAACAACCTTATTACCTTTATCAACTTGTTAAAAATAAAGTGTCTTCTGTAAAAGTGTCACATCTGATGTACCGCAAGGAGCCATATTAGGGCTACTTCTATTTTTACTTTACACTAGTGACATTTTGAGGTGTTTTAAATACTGCAAAGTACAAGCATTTGCTGACGACACTCAAGTTCAGTATTCAGTGTTGCAATATCAGAGACGCAGAAGAGGCTGTTCTATCTATCTAGATATTTTCAAAAAAACCTATGTATTATATTTGATAGTAATGTAAAATTTCTTCTTCATATAAACAGTGCCTTAAAGAAAACATATAGTACACTGAAATCACTCGACTCCTATAGAAATTGTTTAAATACCTCTGTAAAGAAAAAATATCAGATTCCTTGATACTGTTGCGTTGTAATGATGATGATTGCGTTTATGGACTATTTCTTAACTGATTTAGTCAAAATAGAATTCAAGAGATGCAAAACTCTTGTTGCATAAAATAAGTAAGCTAAATTGGTTGAACATGACAACTAGACGTAAACGAAATTACCGTAATTTAATCTATACAATTATTATCAAGGATGAAACAGCTGACTCCATTTTTTTTAAACTATCGAAACGAAACATGCTGATTCACGTAGACCAAATCTGAGAAATAATCAAAATTTTTAAATTCTGCACCACATCAGCCATTTTTTGAAATTTTCCTCATTTTTGGCCGCTTCATTGTTTAACTTCACTATTCCTCTTCAATGGCTGCCGGTGTCGAAAATAAAACATTGGTTTACTTACACCATCAGGTACGAAAAGATTAACTCATGATAGAACAACAATAGAACAAGACTAGTTACCGTAATGTTTATCCTTTATCGTGAGTCAATTCCCTTGGCGATTGTTCGATTGTTGTTGAGAGCCAATTTTCTATTCACGAAACCGGGAATCATTACTTCTATTTTATTGTCCATTTGAAATGATAAAAAGTTTACTCTTCAATTTTGAAATATTTATATGGGGTGATTCAGATACTTACGGCACTAAATATTAAGAAATTTAATTGAAATGTAATTTTTGTTCATAATATCTTACGTTTCAGTGAAATACTATGAGAATTGCAAAGAAAATAGAAGCAAGAGTTAATAAAAAATAATTACACTGAGTATTGTCTCAGGTGCTCAAGTAGCCCAGATAGTTCAGACACTTTAATTGATAGAAGTGATCAATACTTAAGATAGACAAAGATTATCTACAGACGTATTCCGACCAAAAGATTACATTGTTCTGAGTAAATAACAATCAGTATTACAGCATTCGCGTTGACCCCTGTCACTTTCTTTTGAATTTGATAAGATCCGCGGCGTGATTTGATTCATTTGTGTAATTTGATGAATATTTGAAGTGCAATATATGAAATATAAATATGATAAAATTTATGTTGACGCTAATAGTGTCACAGTAGCCGAACTGACATAATGTATTCGCTAAGAATTGTGTCTGTGTTAACTCTTGTCGTCTTGGCAAACGCCAACCCACATTTAGGTAAGTAACACGCAATACAATATGCAAACGGCTAACGGCCTAAAGTGGCTACCTAAAAATATTCCGTTTTGTATCCGTAATGCACTTTGCAATTTTGTGGGCTAGGTTCTTGGTGAACTAATTGGTCTAATAAACTTTTAATTAAAAAAATTGATTTTATATCGACATACATTTTAAACGTTATTCCAGGGTTAAAAGAGGAAAGTGATCATGAAGTTCTGTTTCGTGAATTTATCGAGTGTGCTCGATTGGCTATTATTAGTGGCATACCAGAAATTGGCCTACCCAGTCATGACCCTCTTGTAATCCCTCATGATTTAAGTTACGAATATTCGTCAACAGTTATTAAGTAAGTAGTCTTGTGCTAATAATGATAAAATTCGTGTTACATTAGTAACGTTAACAACCGTAAAATATTACCATGAATAATTTTAATTTCAAATAGAAAGTTTTATTTTCTTATTACATGAACCTCACTGATTAGTGATTACTAAGCCCTCCTGTGGATAAAATTACTGTCAAATTTTGCAGTGCCTCCATTTCCATGGACAACATGGTCATAACAGACATTCCAGTTTGGGAAGTTCGTCAGTTCGACGAGTTAAGTTCCAATGACGGTATTGATATTTTCAATTATACAATTTATTGGCCAAAAATGGTTTTCACAGGAGACTGGAAATATCATGTTAACTTGTTTGACGCGGTAATTACAAACGAAGGATCTTTATCGTAAGTGTTTGTTTATTGTCAGAATGATTACTCTTTAACTTTGTGGCTAGTCCCTAAAATAGTTAATGATTAATAAAGTGTGTTTGTAGTCTTGAATTGGATCATATAAATTTTGTTGGGATATTCGGTTTTACAGAACCAGGAAACGATAGAACTGAAACAATTAATGAGCTTCAATTGCAAGTCAGTACTCAGGAAGTACAGGTAAGATAACAACATTATTATTTTAAATTTGTTGAAACTTGTTTCAAGCTGTTGGTTTACGTCAAGGGTAGCATTTTTATGTGTCTTAAAATGGCTTTAGAGATATTATTTCTGATCTATTGGTTGCTTTGTTGTAGATTGGTTTCACCCACTTGGATGCGTTACTTGATCTTATCCCTGAGATGGATAAGGAGCTAGCCGATCTAATAAATAATCTTGACTATACCGACGTGTCGGAAGGTATAAAAAATAAATTAATAAACGACTGGATTCAAAAGCAGGAAAGGCTCGACGCCATTATTGCACAGTGCCAAAATTAAAAGTATCTCCAATTCCATGTTTATGAATTTGTGTGAGTGTTCCATTAACTATAAAAGTAATTTCAAAAATCCTAAATTTGTACCATTTTAATAAAATTAAAATTCAAAATCAGGCTGTTTGTTATTAAAATTTTCATTATTTATACACATACTTGTGATTGCTTAATGAGGAATATTTGTTAATAAATCCGAAATTTCTTGTGAATCATGAGTTTTCTTTACATAAAATTGCAAATCTCCTATAGGGTGTTCATGAGTGCTAAGTAGGCTAATCTGCATCTGTATCAGATAACTTTAAAATTATGCCACAAAGAAGCTTACCTGGAGGTTATCTTCATCTTTCTATGTACAGGATTATCACGCGAAAGTTCCCAGCCCAATTTTGTGGGTTGTTTCTAAAGTTACAAAAAAATTTTTTTACATAATTCGCGCGAATTTTTATGACGATTCGAATTATGAAAAAAGAAAGACAATTAAATGCCAATTTAAAAATTTATGAACCTAACTTGCATATTTTTAAATGGAACGACCTGTATATTTTTGAATTCACATTTAATGACAGGAGCAATAACAAATGTCAAAATAAATAATTACGTGATCTTTTGTTTTTTGGCATGGTCATTCAAATCTATCCCAGCAAACACCAATGATTGGCCCATTGCTAATAAACTGCATACATGCCTTTACTGCTTCATTGGTAGAGTACTGGCAAGAAATGCTAAATTAATGAATAAAGTGAAACACCGGCCAGCGCTCGGCCACGGAACACTTTGCCAATGATGGCTGTGCAGTGCTTTTTTTACACTTATTCTTTACACGACATGAATGAAAAGTACGATTGTTTTGCCATTACAATATATGCAGTGGGGACCATTGTTGGCACTGTATCGAATATTTAACATTTATGTAATGAGAAAGTGAATACTATCAATGTTTTGCCATTACAATATATGCAGTTGTGGCTACTAGAATTAGAGAGACCTTCCACCCATGCTGTTCCCTAATATGGAAATAGCAAATATAATTAAGGCTGACATTTATTTACATTACACCATCGTAATTAATGAAAAACTGCTCATAATTTTATTAAGATGCGATGGATGGTTTATCATCGATTACCATAAATTGAAATTTTAATGCTATTTTCTCTTTCAAGTAAATGTCAACCTCAGTTATATCTACAATTCCTGTATTTTGGGACAGTACGTGCAGGTGCAAGGCCTCTCAAACTCCGGTAGTCACTAAACTGCATATACATACCTACCTTTTTTTAACCAAAGGACTGTTGTGACAATAACGTGCAAAAGTTTTGGAAGATTTTTTTATCGTCAAAGAAATACCAATAAATTTTAAACAGCAATGAGCAATGATTGGGCGCCTAAAGAGACACTACACTACTACTATGGAACCCAACGGATCCTTAGCACTAGTCTTATTGTTTTTTTTTCCTGTTTAATTGAGATAAATTAGCTAATTTGATTTGATAGTTGTACAGTATTTCAGTAGAGATAAGTAAATAAATAAAAATTCCCAAAACTTTTGCAACATACGTAATTTCCATACCTACCTTGAAACAGTGCTTGTTTTTCTGTAACATCTAAAGTTTGAACTTAAAACATTACTATATTTTTTATTAAATAAACAGAAACGTAAAACGGTTTAATTTTTTGCATATTTTTCAACAATCACAAAACCATTAAAAATAACTGCAATTTTACAACTTGACAGCTGATCTTCTATCATTCTATGCAGGCTACTTCTTATTAATGCTCATCACCATCAAACGTAGGTAGTATTAATAAAGGATACATCTTTTAGTAAAAAGTTAATTTTATTATTATTTTTTTACAAGTTGGTTGGAGTTCTGGATTTAGCTTAAAATAGTTCAACATACGATTTCAAAGAAACACCTGTACTAATTCGATTTTCAAAACTGTATTATTCTTCTCAACTTTCATAAAAGAAAGAATACCTAATTACAGACAGTCTTCATAATAGAAAGTTATTTTTTCAAAACATACTCGGTCTTTTTATTTTCATAATTAGTTTTAATAGTTTATTATTTTAATTCTTCAAGTGAAAGGTAGGTATAATGTACTAATTAAAATATTTTTCAAAAAGTCTATACAAACAAACTTGAAGAAAAGCATATAGGTATTTAACATATAAACCTATTAGGTGACGACTAATGAATAACGCTAAATTGTCGGTATATTAAACTCATATAGGTACTGAAAGATAAAATATATATATTTTTTTTATTAACAGAAGTATAACTGCCAATAGACTTACTTATTATTAAATAAATAGTAATGAAACCATAAATTAATTCTAATTATCCATCTCGTCTTCTTAACCTATTAGTGGTCCTATTTGTATATACATCCTCCTTCGCGGTCCATTGAACCCCGTAACCAAGTTTTTATAATATCTTTAATATTTTTTGTTGGATGAATCTTTACACAAAGGATTTATTCTTACAGAATCTAAAAAAAAAATTGTGTGACAGTTAAGGTGGTGCAAATACTTCAAATCACAATGAAAGAAGGTCTATACCTTCACATAACACCCAACAGGCAACAATCATTCTCTAATAGAACGCGAAAGACAAAAAAAAAATCAAGATTAACGTTACTATACTTAAGAATTTCTCAAAGAAAGGTATTACCTATCTCATAATAAAAATGTAAAAATATGGGCTTATTAGGTAAACATTCGACCTAATGTTTTATAAATAAACTAGTTAAACGAATGTCTTTTTTTAATTGGGATGTTAAATATTACGACACAAAGAAATGAAAAATCCATATTATTTTTGTGTTTGATGAATTATCTTAATAAAATATAAGGCGACTTTTATACACCTACCTAGTATGTGCCATTTTTTTTTGAGTAGTAGATGACTTATCCTTCGACATGTAAAACTTTTCTTTTCAATTACATCTGCACTATTCCACAAAACACAAACTCACAATAAATGAGGAATTCAAACTGGAACTGAAATAACCACAAAACTTATATGATTTATATGAATATTATAAGAAATCAGCCATAAACTATTTAAGCGTGCCTTCACCTTGTCGGTTCTCGTCTAGGCCATCTAGCTGTCAGACGTCAAAAGTTTCGCGGTTCTCATCGCGGGAATTTTAAAAGTAAGGTTACAATACGTTTTGTAAATTGTTGTGCACTTATAACTTGCTTTTTTTGTATTAACAAAATATTACAATTACCTTCTCAAGAATAGAATAATGGCCCATTGATACATTTACCGTATATTGGTTACTATGTATCCGGCCAACAATGAATTATTGTTGGCAAATGACGATATAATAAACGATTTTTTACATCACTTAAAAAACGTTGGTTTGTCACAGACAAAAAAGTGCTTTAACTTGTTTAATGTACCAGCAACGTTAAAGTGATTCCAACTACCCAGTAACAGAAAGGGCATATTTAACACACAAAACCATCAATTCACCATTACAACACGAAGGTTATAATGGTTAGACTGTACTCTATATTCACTTTCCAAGTATTGGCAAAAATTGCCATCACTCTACCAGCAATAACTGTAATGGCCCATTATTTTGCCAGACATTCTGTGTTTGCTGGGATGAGTCCAAGCTATATTGATTTAAAAGAGACTGCATTTATTATCTTAAAAAACACATTTTTAAACAAATAATTTAAATGTATTAAACTAATATATATTTAGAATCAGAATGAAAATATCTTTCAAAAAATTCATAAATATATAGGGTGTTCCATTTAAAAAAATGTAAGTTAGGTTCATACCTTTTAAAATTGGCATTCAGTTGTTTTTCTTTTTTCATAGTTAAAATCGTCATAAAAATTCACACGAATTATTTATAAAAAAAAAATTTGTAACCTAGATACACCCCACAAAATTGGGACGGGAGCTTTCACGTGGTAACCCTGTACATGCAGGATGTACGTCATGGTTCTCCTATAAAAGATATTAAAAATATAAAAAACGGAGTGGTAGAGGGCTTAAAGGTGTGTAGTTTAAAAATTTGTAGAAAAATACATTTAGGCGTGATACTATAAACATCTGTTTTTTAAAGAGAATTCTCGGTATATTATATATTTGGATTCACCCTTTAAACAAAATTTAAATGATATCCCATTTGATGTGTTTGATTTGATGGGTTGGTACCATATGTTTGAATTTAAAAAATACGTCAACTTTGTGCTTTATATCAGTGGAAAGCCTTTTCAAATGATCTTCCTTTACCACAGGAAATGGATGTTCCGTTCGAAAATAAGTTTTGGCATTTGCTGATTCACTCACTATAAAATGGCCGATTTGATCAAAACTGCCAACAGTAGCGTAAACTAGAGATTTTGTGACAATTTTTGCACAAATCACATCTTAAAATGTTTTTCGTACCATCTCACCCATATTATGTTACCAACCCATCGCAGACCCATCAAGTGGATATTATTTGAATTATCTTTAAATCGATAATTGAAATATTCGAACATATAACGAGGGTTCCATTTAAAAGAAAATAAATTCGTGACGTCACGCCTAAATAGATCACCCTGTATGTTTCAAAACATTTTTAAACTATACATCTTTGTCGCAATACTACTCCAATTTTGAAAATTTTCGATAATTTTATAGAAGATCTAGGATATTTGGATGACGCGAGGTGAGACACCCTGTATATAAATTCAATGTGATGCACAGTATAATAACTGGCTATAAAACAGGTAGGTACACTCCATCAAGATTTATTCGTACCACGTTGTTGGTCCTACTGTCTACTAGATTTCTTTTTCAGATTTACTGATCAATTTAAATGCTTTTTGGGCAATTTTAATTTTTGATATATCTTCTTTTGTTTAAGAATTACATGCACGTTATTGTACTTTTAGTAAATTATTTTCCAATACGTTAGGGAATCACTAGATTGACGCCGATTGATTGCCATAATATTTTGAATAATTTTTTTAACCTTAACTACTATTATAACTCATCGTAAATATATTGTAGCTTTTAAAACTGACGGTGGATATGTCTTTAATTCCTGTAAAGTGCAAGGTAAATGAAAGACGAAATACCGGGTGTTCGTAAAGCGCATCACAAAACTTTGACAGGTGATTATACAAGTTAAAAGTATGCGATTAGCTCCTTAAATAATTTCCTAATTGAAATTATTACGAAAAGTAGTGCTGCTTTCAGATGGCAATGGGAAAAGAGTTCTTAATAGTGGTCCAAGTACTGAACCCTTGGGTACATAAGTAATCCGTAAGATACCTACGACTTTATAAGAGAAACTTCTTTATAATATAATAATATGAATTATATTTCAGGCCTTGTTCTTCATAATTACAGTTTTTACATTGTAGTACCACTACTTTCTGCTAGACGTCACCACATTATTTTAAGCTATCGAGAAATAATGCCCCCGTAGCTACCGTATCCAAAGTCTACAGATATTCTAATATATCTGTAGACTTTGCCGTATCTATGTATATGTATTTGTTTTTTCATTACACGTCTTTGTGCGCGACGTTCATCACGCATTTATAAATTGTGATCATTTATAAGTGTTTCATTTAAAATTAAATATGGGAAAATCCGAGGGAAAATCGAAGCGATCACACCACAATGTTGAGGATGTGTTATTGAAGAAATTGAGGAAGCTTGAACACCAAATCAAGAAGAGGAAAGATATTAAAAATCATAAACGAATTATTAGTTCCTCATCTAGTTCAGAGTCGGAAATAGAAGTTCTATCTCCAGTTGAGGAACTTAATTCAGGTAAATTTGAATTAGAAAAAGTTTTTCCGAAGAAAAATGAATATAACTCTCCGTGGGACAAGGCATAGTGGAAACATTTATTTTATAATATAATAATATTATATATGCCAATGTGGAATGTATGGTTGAGCTTATGCGAGATATAAGACAGAGCCGAAAAATACTTTCACATGTATGGTACACAATTTATGGTTGTACTTGTTCTTAAAATAAGTCAAAATCGAAAAATAAACTGTGTATAAAAATACTGTCATGTTGACATTAAAAACAAATTATTATGTGACGGAATTACATGTTATGGCGGATTTAGATGTGCAGCCCTTATAGGATGAGGAAACACTGCAAATTTTGGGTGAAAAGTCTGTTGCATCAGTAAAGAAACCAACGCTGCATCCGGATGTTTCTGCAAGATGGGAATGTATATTAATTTCTGGACTAAATTCTGAGATCAAGGACAAAATTTTAGAAAAGTATCCGGGAGCAGACAACTGTAGTTTGGAACCACCAAAAATAAACCCCGAGGTTGTTTCTTCAGTTTCAGAAAAGGCTCGAAAATGGGACGAACATAGTAAATTCACAAAGTGTAACAGGATCAGCTTCAGCAGCCCTGGGTATAGGTTGCTATTGGTTGAATAACTTAGTGATGCAGGAAAATTAATTGGTGATTTACACCATACTCAGTCCCTCACAAGGCGGACCCTCATATCACCTGTATTAAACACAAATTTTAAAAATGTGTTTGACACTACAAAAATTGTCTCATTTTTGTACGGCGCCGATTTGACGGAAAAAATTAGGGATGCGAAAAATCTGGGAAAAGTGTCCCAGGACATCAAGTCTATACCAGTCAAACCACCCACACGCAATATGAAAAATTTAAACTGGAAAGGCCCACTTGCTCGACATCAGGTGGGCCAAAAAACAAAAGTGTCAACCCAAAAAAAAAAGTTTATTACCGGAAGTTCACCGACAACAAGCCAGAAACCTCAGGGTTTATACCCAGCGGAAGCAGGACTATTATGCCAACAAGAAGTGGTAGAGGGTGTAAGTAAATCAGCTGGGAGGCTTAAAAGTTTTTTACATGTATGGAAATCCATTACAAGCGATAAATTTGTATTGAACTGTATTGTGGGTTACACTATAGCGTGTAATAGCACGCCCTTCCAACAACAAGTACCTACCCCCATAACCAATTAGATCAACATCAGAGATGTCTGACACAAAATTAGCCATTTCAAAGATGTTACTCTCAGGTGCCATACAACCTTGTAACAATGTCTCAGGTCAATTTATATCAACCTATTTCTTGGTACAAAAACCCGATGGTAATAAGAGATTCATATTAAATTTGAAAAAGTTAAATTCCTTTATCGAAACCGTTCATTTTAAGATGGAAGATAGAACCTCAATAAAACTTCTAACCAGAGGAGCTCTATTGTGCAATATAGATTTAAAAGACGCTTATTTTTTAATATCAGTTGCATCAAAAAGTAGAAAATTACTACGGTTTATTTTTCAAGGGCAATTAAATGAATTTACATGTTTACCATTTGGGTTATGTACGAGTCCTTAAGATTTTACAAAGATAATGAAACCCGTTATGCAGAATTTACGAAAGAAAGGTTTTATTTCATCAATATATTTAGATGATATATTGTTGTTTGGGAAAAATTTTCAAGAATGTTTAAAAAATACAAAAATAACTGTTGAATGTCTAAATTCCTTAGGTTTCTTAATAAATTACCAAAAAAGTTATTTTAATCCAAATTTTAGATGCAAATATTTAGGCTTTATATTAGACTCTAATACGCTTTCTTTAGAATTAACTTCCGAAAAAAGAAGTAAATTAATTATTTTATTAAATAAGTTTTTTGACCAAAAGAACAAAATATTGGAGATGGCACAATAAAATTGATAGGCTCGTTAGTAGCAGCATGCCCCGTCATTTCTTACAGTTGGTTATATACTAAAGAAATAGAAAGACAAAAACATTTAGCATTAATTCTTGAAGACGGTAATTATGATGCTCTTATGACAATCTCAGAGAGTTTAAATCCGGATATAGAATGGTGGTTAGAGAATTTGCCAAAAAGTATAAACAAAATAAAATGCCAATATTTTCGTCTAGAAATATTTTCAGACGCATCTCTAACAGGGTGGGGTGCAGCTTGTAGTAATGAATCTGTTAATGGTTTTTGGAGCGCGGAAGAAAGAACATATCATATTAATTATTTAGAACTTCTGGCTGCTTTTCTGGCTCTGAAGTCATTTGCGCCTAGGGTTAATAAATGCGAAATTTTGCTGCGTATAGATAACACAACTGCAATATCATATATAAATAGGGTATCAAATATCCTTTATTAAATAACTTAGCCCGAAGAATATGGCAATGGTGAGAACACAAAGAAATTTGACTATTCGCCTCGTACATATCATCAATAAATAATTTGGTAGTGGATAAACAGTCCAGAATTACGAATATTGAAACTGAATGGGAATTATCTAACAGAGTTTTTTGATGTTATTAAAAATCAATTTGGAGAACCCCAGATAGATTTATTCGCATCAAGAATTAATATAAAATGTAAAGATTATTATTCATGGCATAGAGACCCAGGAGCCATTGCAGTCACGAATTATTGGAAAAAGTTATTTTTTTATGCATTCCCACCTTTTTTCAATGATCCTTAGGGTTATCAGAAAAATCATTAATGACGGAGCAATTGGTATCTTGGTTGTTCCTTATTGGCCAACCTAACCTTGGTATCCATTGTTTACGTCGTTACTTGTTAATGAACCATTATATTTCCAACCCTCCAGTAATTTACTTTTTTCACCTTGTAGGCAACGCCATCATCCCCTGTACAAGAACCTTTCATTAGTAGCAGGGAAACTATACCTTCTCAAGAAATAATATACCAGAATCAACAATAGACATTTTAATATCATCCTTAGCAGGTTCAATGTTGAAACAATACGATAGTGCTTTAGGAAAATGGAAATCGTTTTGTCACGAATTTCAGAAAGATATTTTTGAAGCCTCAATTAATGATATATTGGAATTTTTGTTTCAAAATTATAAATCTGGAGCATCTTACAATACTTTAAATACCATAAGATCAGCTATTTCTTTAATTTCTTCAGAGGATTTAACAAATAATCTCGTGATTTAAATTTTAAAAAGTTGACAGAAAAACTTATAATGTTACTTGCTCTAGTGATAGCTCATAGAGTACAGACCTTTGCATTAATTGAAATTCAAAATATTAAATTTTTCGAACAAAGAGTAGAAATTAAAATTCCAGCTAATATTTTAAAAATCAGGACCGGGTCGAAATCAACCAAATTTAATATAGCCGTTTTTTACAGAAAAACCTGAATTATGTGTAGCCAAAACTATCCAATATTACCTTGGGTTTACTGAGAGTATTAGAG
The DNA here is from genome assembly GCA_963680705.1 of Rhagium mordax. NCBI lineage: Eukaryota > Metazoa > Arthropoda > Insecta > Coleoptera > Cerambycidae > Rhagium > Rhagium mordax. The sequence goes on from OY796661.1 coordinate 18,794,787, forward strand.
GAAAAAATAAGAAACTATTTATTTCTTTAAGAAAGCCCTATAACGAAGTTTCCACTCAAACAATTAGCTGCTGATTAAAATTTGTATTAGCGCAAAGCGGAATTAATACATCTCTTTTTACAGCACACAGTACACGCCACGCTGCAACATCATCTGCTTTTGTTGGTTCTGGGGGTACTTGTTGTGGACATAGATACTATAAGAGACAGGGCTGGATGGACTAAAAATTCTCAAGTATTTGCTAGGTTTTATAACCGGCCTATTATGCCAAGAGCCGATAAGTTTGCTTTTGCTCTTGTTCAGTAAATAAGTTTAGTTATTGTTCTGATTTATTTTGTTATATAAAACTAATTTACTATATATTATTGTTGTGTAATTTTATACATTAAATACGTTGTATTGTTATACCTTACTGAAATTATAAATTGTTAAAAAAAACTTTATAAATAAATGAATCAAAATTGCAATAATGTGCTTTAAACATCTACAATGTAAAAACTGTAATTATGAAGAACAAGGCCTGAAATATAATTAAACGATTAAACGAACTTACCTTAGTGAAGTTCAGTCGTAATTATATGAGGGCCTTGTTCGAAGTAATTACAGTCCCTCCCTTAAATTTATCCCAACCCGAAGTTGCAATTTGGACTTTGAACATAATAAAAAAACAAATACATATACATAGATACGGTAGCTACGGGGGCATTATTTCTCGATAGCTTAAAATAATGTGGTGACGTCTAGCAGAAAGTAGTGGTACTACAATGTAAAAACTGTAATTACTTCGAACAAGGCCCTCATATAATTATGATTGAACTTCACTAAGGTAAGTTCGTTTAATCGTTTAATCATCCAATATTGCGATAGGTACTGTATAAAATTTTTAGTCAGTTCTAAATACGAAAAATATACACTCTAAGAAGAGCTGTACCTTTTACAGATTTAAGCAGTATTAGTTTTCAAGTTTTCGTCAATGTCTCGATTACAGAGTTGTTGGTAAACAACAGAACGTACACTGACAGTTTCTATATTAATACATTTAATATGTCGATTTTTGAATTACATTATAAGTATCTTTACGCGATAACCATCAAAAGTACACTTGATTTAAAAAAAAAGTAGTACAGCTCTTAGATAAGGAAATGGGAAGTGGCCTATTTCTAGTTGTCTAAATTGTTCTTTTGACAGTAAATTATTGAAATTAACTTAATAATGAAAATATAGATGGCAGTCACTTGTAATTATGTAAGTTTATACTGGTAAATATATAAATAATCCTATTTTTAGTAAAAATATATTTTAAAATATAACATTTTGAATAAAAATTTAAAACACAAATAAACAAATTACAACATAAATAACAGTAATTAATATTGAATCATTGCTCCATCCCCATCTAAAATTGCTTGTAGCCTCCTAGGCATTGATAAAATTCTGCAATTTGGGTATTACATAAACTTTCCCATTCATCTTCAATTATGGCACGAAGTTGTTCCGCATTTTGATGACGATAGATAATAAGATAATAGTTATATATCCATCATTACACGACTGGAAAACTTTTGCGTCAGAAAATATGACTTTTGACCAAAAGTCTTCATTGTTCAACAATATTATGGTTGAGTGCAAAAATGATCAGTCCTTGTTTTTTTCCTCCGTTAATTTGTATTTTCTAGCAGCACACTTCAGAATGCTATTTTTAATTCTTCTACAGGCAAGTAGATCTTGATGCAGGAAAATTTGTTTCCAAAACTGCATTCACTAATTTATAAGGGTTTCATCTTGTTGCTCATTACTTCGTTTAGGCCTACCAGATCCATGCTTGGGGGATTGGGGGATATAGTTTCTTTAATTTACCCATATTTTTTTAACTTTCATCAGAGTGGATATATTTATGCTATATTCAGAAGCAATTCCGCACCATCCATTTTCCAATTTGGAAACAATACCTAATCTTCTGAATTTCTGTTAGTTGTAAATATTTAAAATTTTCAAGAATGGTTCCCTAATCAAACTTGAATATTAATAAACTTCAACTTGAAAAAAAATGTGACAGTTGACTTTTAGATGACTTATAAATATTTTTGCAAAAGTCATGGTTACATTGCTAAAATAACGTGTACTACTTTTTTTGGAAATCAAGTGTACATAGTACATAAACAAAATTAGACAATAATAAGATAAATAAGTACAAAGTCCTTCCCTGCGATGCGATTGGTGATAAAACAAACCAACTTAATTTAATTGAACTCACGATATTTAAAATTAATGAGGGGGTTAAGAGTAGCAAAAATAGGAGGAAAAAGGGAAAAAAAATTACAATGATTTACAAAACCAACTCACCTTATATTCAATAATAACAGGGTAAATAATGAGAAACGCGTTTTCTCCGGAACTCAAGTGTCTCAGATGGCTGCATTGTATTTTTATAAATAGAAGCGATCAATACCTAAGATAGTCAAATATCTTTAATGACAAAGCAAAAAATGTTTTGCATTGATTCTAAGTAATCACCAATCAGTATTAAAGCATTCCTGCTAATATGTCGCGTTATTTTAAGCAAATTAAGATCCATATGGCATCAATCGAGTTGTTTATAAGAATTATTGATAATAATTTGAAGTGCAACACATGGAACATTGAAATAGCAAAAAATATGCTAACAATAATAGTACCGAAGTAGCTTCACTAGCATAATGTATTCGATAAAAATTGTTTTTGTGTTAACACTTATCGTGTTGACAAACGCTAACCCGCTTTCAGGTAAGTAACAAGTTCTTGGAAAGAGAAATTTGTATATACATACAGGGGGCATCTCAAATAGATAAACAATTACAATAAACACCATTCATAATATAATGGGGTAACGTTTTAAACAGATTTGTTGATGGTTTATGGCGTGATAACTTAATTGGATACCATCGTCTTCTGTGTTATGCAAGGACCTGTCTTTAGTACAAACTGTAATCCTTGATAGTATTATATATTATAATTATTTATATTATAATATTTGATTTCAGCAACATCTTAATCTTCATGTCAGTTAAAAGTATCAGTTAGAAACTGATACTTTGATCAAAAACAATTGCTAACCGTTAAAAAACAGAATTAAATCTACCATAAGAAATGATAGATATATATCGAAATGGCCTTAAATTCAAATATTATTAAAAAAATTAATATGATACGGCATAAGTTTTAAACGTAAAAAAATATATTTGACTAAAAATATGGTTCTTTTTTTTATTTATTGAACTTACTAATTTTTGCTGGTGTTGCAGAGGGGGCTGAGGAAACTGATGATGTTCTCTTTCTTGAATTAATCGAGTGTGCTCGATTAGCTCTTATTACCGGTATACCAGAGATTGATCTGCCCAGTTATAATCCCTTTATAAGTGAACATTTCTTCAGTTACGAATTTCCATATCCATCATCAAATTTCTAGTAAGTAATCTTGTATTAATAGCAAAAAAATTATACCATATTTTTTGTAGTTTTAAGTCAATATAGGCAAGTTAAATTTAAATATGACACTGCGTTTTATAATTACATTGAACTCATGCTCTGAGATTAAACATCACACCTCTAACTATAATCAGTAGTAGCTAATTTCCAGTCCCATATGATAAGAATAAAACGTATAGAATAGTAACTTAAATAAAATCGTGGGTTTATTTGAAGCGAACATTTGTAATTTATTTACATTATACACCAGTAGGAAGGAGTACGAAGTAAAAAAAAAATATACATCTGCCTCGACTGTTAGACAGTTTAAAAGCGATCTCTTAGGACCAGGTCAGGTTTTATTCACAATATGAAAATCATGATCTATGAGTATTGGCTTGCAGATAAAACTGCTAGATTGGAACCTGCCGAATCCTGCCTTGGACCAGAATCTACGTAGGAATCACAAGAAGGCTCACGGCAAAGTTATAATCCAAACAATTAAACATTATAGGAACGTGTAAATTTAATTTCGGTGTACAATGTTATTATTTTGTGGATCATATGGGTCTGCAATTGTGTTTATGTAAGAGAATTAAAAAAGTTTTTATGCTTCTTCGATTTGGCAATTGGAGGCATGATGATAAATGAAAATAAGGCGCAGATTTTTTCAATTTTTCAAGACATGGTTCACTTTTGTAATATCAATATACAACTCGAGTAATATAAAAGCACACACTCAATCATTTTAGTTGAAACATTAAATGTATTTAATTTGGTGTTTGTTTTTTTTGAGTGGTAATTAAAATGAGACTAAATAAGTTTCATGGAGTGTTGCGTTGCCTAAATTTTTTTAAATGCACATAGTATAATAATTCATATTATATCGAGTATATTCATGGACAATGATTTTGAAATTTTGCAGCATTTTCTTTTCCTTGGATAATCTGGTATTAACAAACGTCCCAATGTGGGAAGTTCACCAGCTTGATCTGATAAGTTCCAGTGATGACGGTGTGGATATTTTCAATTATACAATTCATTGGCATCAAGTGGCGTTCACTGTAGACTTGAAAATTAATTTTACCGATGGTCAATATAAATTCGCAGACGCAAGAACAATCAAGTAAGTGTTTCGTTATCGTTCGAGTAAAAGAAACTCATAAAGTACTCCTACCTATGTATTCAGTAAATTTTGTGCATTTTTATAGTATGGAATTCGATCATTCAACTTTCACTGGGATATTAGACTTTACAAAACCAGTAGATGGTAGAAATGCAAACATTAATGATCTAAGTTTGACAATCAGTACTGAGGCAATACTGGTAAGGTTTATTTATTTATTAACAGTTTTGGTTACTCATACAGAAATCAACAAAGATTTACCGATTAAAGCAACACATTATTAAATTTACAAAAAAAAACACATCTTAATTAATACAGTATACACAGAAAGTGGAAAATACAAAAAAATTGAGAAAAAAACATGACATTATACGTATATAAACCGCTAAGAATTTTAACAAAAGATTGACTTTAACATTGTCTACATTTTAATTTACAAAAACAGATAATTTAAAAAGAGGAAAAAAAAATTTTTTCTAGTGCACAAAACATTCTTGTAAGATACTGCAATATTATTATTATATATGTTACTGACGTAATTTAGATAAACAAAGATTTTTCACACATGGTAAAGATGAGTGAAATATGTGCACATCCGAGAAGTACCTATTATATGAATCAAATATTCTATTTACTCGTGAATTTATCGCATAATTTATTGCAGTTGTTTGCAGTCTAAAATTATATCCAAATCCTTCACGCTTTGAACAAACTGGAGTGAAGTATTATTAATTTGATAATTAAAATTTAAAATAGTGTGTTTTCTTGAGCATATAATATAAGAACATTTTTTTATATTTACATATAACTGATTATGTAAGCAGAAGTCAGTTAGTCCGTCAACATCATTTTGTAAAAGTGTGCTGGACTTTCAATAATCTTCAATAATTTTAAGTCATCGGCATATAGTAAGAATTCAGAATTCTTAACGCAATGATCAATATTATTAATAAAAATGGAAAATAACAAAGGGCCCAGATGAAACCCTTGAGGAACGCCTGATGTTACATCTATTGTTTTGGATGTAACATTATTAATTTTGACCATCTGACTTCTGTTTGCTGGATAACTCAATCCATCTTAATAGATTACCATGTACACCGAAATTCTCCAACTTCACTAACAAAGTTCTATGATGCACCTTGTCAAAAGCCTTGGAGAAGCCGGTATACACAGCATCCACTGTTTCCCGTCGTTCATGGACTTCACTACAGTCTGCACAAAGGGGAGGAGATTGGTTAATGTAGATCTACCTCGGAAAAAACCATGTTGTATTGAGATCAATTTATTTCTCAGATAAAAAGAACAACTCATCTGTTATTATAGCCTCAAAGACCTTGCCAAAGATATTTAATAAAGAAATCCCTCTATAGTTTTCAATTAAATTTTTTCCACCACTTTTGTAAATAGGGACTATATTGGGTAATTTCCATTTATCGGGGAAAATCCTCTCGTTTAAAGATTTATTAAAAATCAGATAAAGAAGCTCGACTAGTGTGTCCAAACAAGATTTTATAAAAATAGCAGGAATATTATCTGGGCCACAACTTTTATTTGTATTTAATTTTTTTAGCTGGAAAGTTATTTGCTGTTTTGATATATATTTAATAGAAATATTTTCAATTACATTTGGTTCCAAAGGAATATTACTAGGCAGGGTATTTGAGACATAAATAGATGCAAAAAAATCGGCATAAGCATTACAGACATCCTGGTTATTAGAAAGACTTTCATTTAGATAGATCATGTTTGCTGGAATTTTCTGTGTTTTTTGTTTACTTGCGAGAAAAGACCAAAAATCTTTTACATCATTTTGAATATTTGATTCAGAATAGGAGACATGTGCGATATAATCAATCTTTAAAGCGTATTATCCTTTTTATTTTAATATTGACTGAATTAATTAATTAATAAAATGTTGTTCTATTAATTATAGGTAATGGTCATTTACACTAACTGATATTGAAAGTTTAATATCAACTTTTGGCACTGTAAAATTTTCAATTCAAAATTCTCACTTTAACCACTATTTTTAGCCGTTTGAAACAGACACGATGTGAACTTGTCTTGAACTTATATTTTGGTTACAACAATAATAACTTTAAATTTGTTGAACTTGGCGAGCAAATGTGTGACGTTAGTTACTCCCTTGATATTATATCAAGCTGTTTATGTGATTGTTGGTTGTAAAATATTGTATTTAATTATTTTGTCGTTTTATATTTTTGTAGGTCGATTCCATCCTCAATGAAGCTCTAACCGATGCAATAAAGAATCCTACGACTTATACAGATTTTGTGTACTATGTAAAAGATACATTAATGAACTTTATACAGAACTCAGAAAAAATTGACGCAATTATCTCACACTGTCAAAATTAGAAACACGCTATGACTCCATGTTCATAAATTTACACGAAATTTAAAATATATTTGTAAAGATTAAAATTAAAAAATGCATTAAATATAAGCATACTGTCTTTTATTATGTGGAGCATGAATGGTGAATATTTGGTGGTAATAAATCTGAAAATTGATGTGATCACCCAACCTTGTTTTTTTATAAAATTGTAACGTATAGGGTGTTCTAACTTGATTGGTAACTAGGGTAATCTGACATATAAGTATAAATTTTAAATAAGAACAGAAAGAAAATAAAGAAAGATGCCACAAATAACTTTTAGACAATATTTATAAGTTTTAAATTATGACACATAGGCAGAGCCTACCTGAATATTGTCTCTACTGATCTTTATACATAAATTGACTGTGATGAACAAGTTCGATGACTGAATATAAAACAGAGCCACAATAGGCAGAGCTACAGATTATTTAAATGTCTTTCAATTTTTAGATATACCTATTTCTTTATTTAAACAGCATACATAATGTTGCGCTTTCGGGAAATTCAACACGTTAGAGAATCATTACACCAACACCGATAGGTTGCATAACAACTGATGATTGAATAACTTTTTTAACGTTAATTGTATTTTTGTATTGGTTTCAATCATCTGCCCGAAGCAGAAACCATCATAAATATATTCTAGTCTTTAAAATCGAAGACTTATTTATTTCACATATGAAGTGTCACATAGATAGTGAAAGACAACCGTGCAGTAATTAAGAAATATACAAAACAAAATAGTGTTTTTTCCTTGACTGTTAATCATGTGATTTTTTTCTTTTCATATTAAAAACATTGAAAAACACTAATTTGAAAAGGAATGGACTCTTGGGGTACATCAAACGTGTAAGTTGGGATTTTATAAGAATAAATCTATTTATTATTCAATAATATTATATGCATAGTTCATTGAATATTGTGACTGATACGTCATAGAATTTTTAATCAGTTATTAATGTACAAGAATGCAAATAAATTCTCAATATGTTCCATAAAACAAGGTAAATAATGAGAAACGTGTTTGGTTTCTAAGTAATCATCTGTCGGTGTTACAGTATTCGATCTACTACCTTGTTGCGTTCTTCTGAATCTAATAATATCTACAAAATCATTTCAGTTGCTTATATGAGCTGATAATAATTTAAAGTGCAATACATGAAGTATACATATGATAAATAATTTGTTAACAAAACAGTGTCAAAGTAGATAGAGTGACAAAATGTATTCGGAAAAAAATTGTTTTTGTGTTAATGCTTGTTGTGTTGGCCAACGCCAGCCCACTTTCAGGTAAGAAACAAGTTCTTGAAAAAAGAAATTTTTATACACATACGAAATGCGTTCGAAATAGACGATAATTTAGATAGACAATTAATTCAATTTTTACCTGTAAGTATTTTAATATGATCAATATGTTCAAATTTACATAGATCTCTAATATTCGTAGTTTACATTTTAATACTTTAAATTGATGTGATGTTGGTTCATGATGTGATAGCTTGTTCAATACCTTGGATTAGTTGGATACAACTATTTGGAGATATCAAATTTCCTACGTCATCATTATTGGAATTTTATCATCCTCAAGAGTTCTACAAGAATCTGTTTTTTTTTTGTCAATTGTAATCCTTCGTATTAACCACTTTGATTAGTCAACATCTTACTCTTCATGTAGGTTAAATTATCAACTAGAAAAGTAACTACCCACGTAGTAGTATCAAAAACAATTAAGTACTAAACGTGAGGCGTGATTGAATTTACCATAAGGTACAATAACGATATAACGATCTATATTGTAAAATCACTTTATGTAAATTACATTTGACTAAAAATATGGTTCTCTATTATGTATTGAATTTAGTAATTTTTGTTGGCATTCCAGGATTGGTTGGTGAGACCGATGATGAAGTTATGTTTGTCAAATTCATTGAGTGTGCTCAGTTAGCTCTTACGGCTGGCATACCAGAGATTGATCTACCTAGTTATAACCCTTTTCTGGGTCATTATGCCAATTACTCATATTCATCACCTGTTTTCAGGTAAGTCAGGTAAGTTACGTTTGTGTTAATGTCACATTATTCATACACATAAAAATATAGTCATGTTTTTTAAATATCAAATATATCCAATTCGATATATCTATATATTGATGTTCTTCTTATGAACATACAAATATATATTCTGAGTCATAATAGCGCCCGCGGGCTATAATAGTATATTATGTATCTAGTTTTATAAAGGTCATTTTAGTCACGAACGAAGGGTGGCGGAGCGAGTGTTTAATAAAATGATTGGCTAATAAGTTTATAAAATGAGTTGCATACTATACTTTTTCTACGACAGCAAATATCTAAATAAAAAATTTGGAAATTATTTTATTATTTAATTTATTATCATATTAATAAACATGGTAACAGTACAGTCGAGTTATTTCGACAGATTGATGACAAGGGACACGGACAACTAATTTGATTTTTGCCATTGAAAAATCGAAAACTAAATTCACCCTATGACTAAAGCGCACGAAGCCACGGCTTGTAAAGATGTATTTAAAAGATCACTTAGCGTCATGGAATCATATACGATAAGTGGCATTTTTAAGATGCGAGTAGAAAAAGACGATTATAATGTCATCGTGCATAAAATCTATCAATAAAAAAATAGTCTGGCCAGGACGAAGAATAGTATTTTAAATAACAAGTTTTGAAAACTAATCTTTTCACACGAGTGAGACAGTTTGTTGGGACGGACGAGCCGAATGAGTGTGAAAAGATGTTTTCAAACGTGTTGTTTACAATATTTTTTCCGCGATTGGAAAAAAACAAACAATTAGATAGATATTTTTATTTAACAAAACCAATTACATTAAAAATTAAAATTACAAGTCGGTTACTATGAAACTGAATAAGCCTAGCCTACCTAAAAAAATACAAATAACAGATGTCCGTTCTGTTTTTGACAGGACTGTATGAAAAACATGACAGTACTGTGTTTTCGGATTTTTGCACACATCATGTGAAAAATGATAGTTTCTAGTCGTGGTTGCTGTGGGTTTTTTGTAATTTTCGAGGGCAGTCGTAGAAAATAGTTATTTATGATACAAGTGTTAAAAGTGAGATTTTATTTTGTGAATGGGAAATATTGCGGAACGAGCGTAGCGAGTGGAGCAACTCCACGAGCAAAATAAAACCACTTTTAACAAATGTATCATACAATATTTTTTGTAAAATTGTCATTAAAAAAAAACGAGTTTGCTGGATGCGGGGCTTGAACTCCCGATCTATTGCTTACGTGTCGAACGCGATTCCACCTCAACCACCTTATCGTTTCATGTACAGGGTGTTTCCTATAACACTATACCCCCCCCCTTATTTCGGTCAATTACCACTGATTTAAATTTTTCAAAAACTGGTCTAACACAGAATTTTCCGTAGATTTTGAATATGCTATTACTTTTTTTCCTACTTCAACCGTGTACGAGGGGCAGAAAAAAGTATGGTTTTTTTAAATGGAACACTATATATTTTTACATATTTGGATTCGCCTCGTTGGTCTGATTACAAATATATATGACACTTATATATTAAATACTGGTAAGGTTTCAACATTAATTACATCATTAAAACTTAGCCAGGAGGTGTTTGACGCTACTTTACACCCCTAGCATTAATTTCAAGCTATTGGTTTATCTGATTGTTGTAGCTGTTTTAAAATAACTGTAAAAACATTGTTTGCCTAATATTTGTGTTGCTTTTTTTATAGATTAATTCCGTCGACTATGATTACACAGTTACCGAGATAAATGATGCGAGCTCTGAAGAGTATAAGTATGTGGCGGAAACTATAAAAGATACATTAATGAACGAATAGATACAGAAAAGAGAAAAAATTGACGCAATTATCACACATTGCCAAAATTGAAATATTTCCAATTGGAATTTGTGTGAAAACTTATATACCTAGTTGAATGAAATATAAAAATATATTTGTAAATATTAAGATTGAAAAGTAAATTTAAAATAAACATACTATATTATTTAAAATTTTCGTTATTTATACAGATAGGGTTATAATATACTCGTGATTCATGAATGAAGAATACTTCGTAATAAATATGAAAATTCGTATCAATCACCTGCATATATTTTACATAAAATTGTAATTTGTATGATGTTTTAACGAATAGGTAAGTCAGCTAATCTAACTGCACACAGACAAGTTTTAAATTATGGCGCATAGGCAGAGCTTACCTGAATATTGTCTCCTTTATTCTTTATACCTATAATATATACATAAATTCATTGTGATGTATAGTGTATAGTACAGAGAAGTGGATAAATGAAAGAATATTAAAAAATAAAATTTACCATTTAATACATCGAGCATCGTCTGAGTAAGATTAATGTCTCACCTTATTATTCACATATAAAAATAATATAAATAGTGCATGCCAAGAATTTGTAGAAAATATTGTGCGGTGTTAGTATTGCCTGTTGTCCATTTGTAAGATGCTACGTAGATTCTAACATTCTTCATCTTAGCGATATAGTGGGTTAAAAAAACTAAGCAAAAATCATAGATAACGGGCTCCACCCAGTCGGAGAGACATCAAAAATGGGTCAGGGATGGCTTCAGTTGTTACTAAATATTGACGATTAATTTTGAACCAATAACAGCAATTAACAAACAGTTGCAGGCACAAACGAGACGGAAACCAACTCTGTACTCCATTAACATTGTCGCATGGAGTTCTACTTCGGCCAAAAATACTTATAATAAAGAAATATCAAAATAATGTTTCCTACTATCGTCATTGAGTAATAATTATTAGGGGTGTATTTCTTCCATTTGTATTAGAAAACCCTGCTGATAACAAATTTATAAAGTTTCTTCTATTATTTAAGTAAAATACGTTTGATTACACACCCACTACTCTACTGTGTAACAGATATCACCTGTTTTAACAACCAAAAAAAACAGTCTGTTTCTCTTTGACATTTTTCCAAGATGATACATTACTTTCTGACATACACTGTTCTTTATAAAATAGTAGATTTTGTAAGGTAATGCTTGTGAGAAGTTCTAGAGATGTGGTCCATATTATTACCATTATTCACATAATGGCGCATAAAAAGTTCTCTTTATTTATATCGCTTCTATTTTTCATCCGTATTCTAGAGCAAATGTGAGATGAATGCTGAGGGTCTACGCGATTTGTCAATATAATGTGATAGAAATACGAAGTCACCTTCTTAAAAAGTTTAACTCCTTGTTTAAGTAGATAAAGACTTCGATAATGCAGTGTTCAGTTTCCTGAAGAAAACATTAATATACAAGATGTGCTCAAAATTTTCATTATGCGTGAAAATTTTATGCTGTCGCGTAAAAATATAGGTTGCCCAGTTGAAAATACAAAGTTGTAGGTATTTTGCACCTTGTACTTTCTAAATTAATTAACAGTTTCATCAACTTGAGACTGTTACGATATCTCGATCACCAGTACGGATTTTAACAGGAGATCTCCTTAGTGTATAAGTTATTTGTATCCACAAGCATAATACTCGAAATCCTTTTTTTTAACTACTTATTTTATGCCGACATAGAAACGTTCTCTGCCAATTTTGGTGTTTCGCAAGGATTCGAACTTTGTTCTTTCAAAACTTGGTACTAACAGATGTTTCATTTTGGAAAGTTCATCAGTTTGATCAGTTAAGTTCAAGTGATAACGGTGTTGATATCTTCAATTAGGTATACAATTTATTGGCCAAGAGTGGCTTACACAGTAGATTGGAAATATAATTTTACCTGGTATTATATTTTATATGCAGACATTGGAACGGTAACGTATCTCGTTGTTGAAAATTGTTAAACTATTTTTTTTATTTTGTTATAAAGTCTTTAAGTATTAGTACTCCTACCTGTATACGCTGTAAGGTTATTAGAACCTTTAAATTTAATAACAATATATCTTTTTATTATGGAATTCGATCATATAAGCTTCGTTGGGATATTCGACTTCACAAGACCAGGAGATAGATGGTAAAAATGCAACAATAAATGACCTTAAAGTAAGACATTTGTTTGTAATTGTTCCCCAAGGGGATAAGTAACTGGAAAATATTGCTTGTGTAATCTTTTTGTTGTTTTATTTTTAGATTTTAGATAGATTAACCATCAACTAGGATGAGATAGTCGCCGAGATGAATAGTGTGGACTTTGCGTACTATACAAAAGTGGAAGAAACTTTAAAAACTACATTCATGAACGACTGGATACAGAAGCCAGAAAAATTTTAAGCAATTATCGTACGTTGCAGAAATTAAAAACATCATAATGTAAACAAAATAAATAAATAAATAAAACGTCTTTATTTATTGATCATATATGAGTGCAAAATTGGTAATAGAAAGTTAGTTCAATTTTTTGTTATTATATGATGCATGATATTGTATTTTTGGGAAGTTTATTATGAACACATTAGAGGAACACTAGGTGTAACATGAAATAAATATAATTGTTTTCACCTGTTTTTAATAACCAATAAAACATCCTGTTTCTCGTCAGCATGTTTTCAAAATGATAAATTACTTTGTGGCAAACATTGTTCTTTATAAAATCGTGGTTTCTGCAAGTTAATATTTGTGAGAGTTTCTAGAGCTTATACAATAACTTATATATGGTTTATTTTGATTATTATCAGAATAAAATATATACTGCTAGTTCGAATAGACTGACTGTTGGGTGCGTCTGTTGGTCATATTTATAACATCGTGTATTGTTAACGTCGGCATAAGCATTCTTGGAAATTAATGTTATGCCAGAGTCTCAAGTGAGAATGGTTTTTGTCCAGGAAGCTGTTATCGCTTTAGATAAGTCACGTAACCAGACGATGGATATTGGATTACCTGATATATACTTATACCTTTGAATGGATTGTAGTTATTTTAACATATAACAAGTCCGGTTATTTTAGCATAATATAACATTCATATAATCTTTATTTATTTATATCGCTTCTATTTTTCATCCGCAATAAAAAAATATACCTATGTGAAATAAATGTTGAAGGTGTATGCGATTTGTCAACATAATTTGATAAAAATATGAAGATATCTCTTTAAAAACTCTAACTCTTCATTTAAGCGTAAATATTACGATTTTACATTAGGTTTTCGGAAATAAACATTTATATATAAAGTGTTCGATTTATAATTTCAGGAGATGAAAGTTTTGACATTTGTGTAACACAATCAGTAGAAATAAATGATTGTTGCACTCTCGTGAAAGTGAGAGAGATAAACACATTTTCCCACGTGTTGTAGATATTATTTTTCTACGGAAAGTCAAAATACACACAAGATTTCAAATAATAAATCCTAATTGAACTGCCAAAGTACGTAATAAATTACTAGCGCCTTAATTTAACTGAACGCAATAATTGCAAAATAAACTTTTACATAAAAGTGAGAGATTCCTTTGTTTTGAATCAAATTGCTTATACAGCACTTGTGTGTAAAACTAATACTTTTCCAAACAAAAGAAAGTGCATGTCTTCTAACTGAAATTATTACCGAAAGTCATTTCCTGTTTGTCACCATATTTCTTTCAACAACCCTGTTCTATTAAAATCTATATAGAAGTTGTACTTTAGATTATCTACTGCAATGTCCAAAGACTAACTGCCTTATTGCTTCGAGAGCTCAGTGGTATAGTAAGTTTAAGAATTGAGTTTTCCTCGTCTAAATCGTCTAAAAGTAAAATCGTTCTCACTTTTTGGTAACGAGATATTTATTTAACCAACAACAGCTGTTGCGACTAATTTGTACCATATTCAATTTTTAATTTGTCCGGAAAGATCCTTAGGCGTATGTGGAATAGTGAATCAACTCCTAGTAATGTTTATGTCGTTCTTTTTTTGTTTCCGGTTATTCATCATCCTTACGACTTCATAAGATCCTGAAAATTGGATTGGGTCACTGATCACTACCTCTTCCTGCTAGATCACCTTTGATGCCCTTTGGTGTCTAGGAGTCCACACCAGTTCGATCGTGTTTACTAGTTCGATATACCATATTAGTTCTATATACCATACTAGTTATGTATTGAAAACGTGTAGCAACTGGTATAGGTATGGAATAATATCTGTATTTTTTTAACTTTGGGTTTAATGGAAAAATTGTATCAGACAAAAGTTGTTTTGGATAACCTCGAATTTTTTTTTAAAATGAAAATCTTATGGTTTCACAAGCAGAAATATGTATTGATTCCAAGAAAAAATAGGGTACTATTTGAAAAATAAAGATACACCAAATGTCAACGGTAGTTGCACAGTAATGAGTAATGTGAGAGTGAATCTTTTGATATTATTATGTGCAAAGTTTGTAACTTTTAATATTTGAATTTAATCATTAGTTTTTTTTAAGTTAATACAGTAAGCAATTTAAAACATGCTGATGCATTAATAATTGATACTATAAAACTATAAAAGAATTCATTCCACGCGTGCACAGATAATTTTATTTGCAAATCTATTTGTGATACCTAATATAATAAAAAAATATTGAGCTTCACAGAAACAGTATTAAAAACATAAAACTATTAGATATAATTTGAAGATTTATATATAAACGAACTAAGATGTAATTTAAGTTTAGTATTAGTATCAATTTAATTGACAAAATGAATCCTAGAAATATTGTTTTTCTAATGCTCTTTGCTCTTGCAAGTGCTAGCCCACGAACAAGTAAGTAACTTTAAAAGCTTTTGAGTTTTATAATAAATTGGCAAGGTTGGCCTTTATTTCTAGTTAACGGGAGCAGTACTGTTATTTGAAGTTGATTGAAACACGTGTTTTTTTTATATTTGAATATTTCAAAAATGTATTCACAATTATTGTTTATCTTCTCTCCAACCGTTCACCTTACATCATGATTAATTGAGTCTTATCAGATACGTTTTCAATTGACTCCAGTGTTTCGCAAGGATCTGTCATATTCCCAATTTTGTTCGTTTCTCATAATAATGACTACTTATCTCACGCAAATATTTGCTCAGTTCACAGCTTTGCTGATGACAGTATTTTGATGTAAAATCAGAGACCAAATATTGCAAATGACTTACTCCTCAAGACTTACCTTTATATTTAATTTGATTGTTGCAGGAGAATCTAACATGACTGACACGAAATTAGGACTTGCTTTTATTCAATTCAGAAAACCAATTTTCACTGGCATCCCTGAAATTGGTGTGTCTTCCAATGATCCTATTGAGTGGGATCAAGTTAGGTAATTACAATTTGTTAAAGTAATTCATGGTGAACTTAAAATAATAGTAATCTTAATCTCAGCACGGAATAAGTTAACAGTAATGTGGAATGCGAATCAAATCTTGTGGTGACAGTAATCGAGTAATGGGCGTACGCCGCGACGTATAGACTACTGATTATAGTAACTATGCGACCTGTATTCATTTTTGATTAAATGGATGCTTCATTAATTAACAGTTTGCCGTCTTCATTTTGCTGATTTTCGACAATATCTGTGAGCAATGGATCAATTGTATTTTCTAAAGTATTCAAATATAATTGACCCGTAAGATTCTCGTTAATGAAAGAAGAACCGATTATAGCATTTCCCAAAATACCTGCCCAAACATTTATTTTCTCAGGCCGCTGTGTGTGGTTTTCAGTGTTCCAATATCTGCAATTCAGTCGATTGACACATCCACGAAGGAAAAACGTACATTCGTCGGCCGTCGCTGAAGCAAATATTCGTTGTAGATATTTCATTGCTGTTAATTTTTTAGTCATGGTTTAGCAGAACTGTACTCTTCGGTGAAAGTAATCTTCAAATAATTCTTGAACGGGAAGCATTTTATATAGATGAAATTTATGCAGTTTTAAGACTTTTTGCACTGAACCAACAGGAACATTTATTATTGAAGCAACTTTTCTCACAGAAGCATTGGGGTCCATGTGAAAACTACCAGAACATCAATTTGAGCACACTCATCCAGCACTCTGGGCGTAACCCTTCTCTTATTTGCAACAGAGTACCAGTGGTTAAATGTTTGTATTAGGTGCCTTACATACATTTTTGTTGGGGTGCCGCAAGTTAAAAACCCGAGAACATGCCATACAAAAGAACTATTTCGGCTCTCTCCGCTAAAGTATACACCATGATGACTAAACTAACTAACAAAACACATACGTACAGACGAAATCGAACTCATCTAATGTCCGCTGGCAATATGAAAAAAAAGGCCCAAGGACTAGACTCTTGGGGTACATCAAACGTAAGTAATTTTTAAGTTATAAATCCTCACCATGTTCCATTATAACAAGGTAAATAAAGAGAAACGTGTTTTTCCCGATTTTTAAATGACTCAGATGGTTCTATTGTATTTTTGTAAGTAAGTCAGATCAATATCTAAAATACCCAAAGATTACTTAAAGACATATTTACGACAAATGTTAACTGGATTGTTTCTAAGTAATCATCTGTCGGTGTCACAGTATTCGAGCTACTCCTTGTCGCATTTTCCTGAATCTAATTATATCTACAACATAATTCCAGTTACTTATATGAGCTGATAATAATTTGAAGTGCAATACATGAAGTATAAATATGATAAAAAATTTGTCAACAAAACAGTGTCAAAGTAGCTGGAGTGACAAAATGTATTCGATAAAAATTGTTTTCGTGTTAATGCTTGTTGTGTTGGCCAACGCCAGCCCACCTTCAGGTAAGAAGCAAGTTCTTGAAAAGAGAAATTTGTATATACATACGAAATGCGTTCGAAATATACGATAATTTAGATAGACAATTCAATTAATTTGTACCCGTAAGTATTTTAATATGATAAATAATATGGTCAAATTTACATAGATCTCTAATATTCGTAGATTACATTTTAATACTTTAAATTGATGTGATGGTGGTCCATGAAGTGATAACTTGTTCAATATCTTGGATTAGTTGGATACAACTAATTGGAGATATCAAATTTCCTGCGTCTTCTTTATTAGAATTTTATCATCCTCTGATAGTGTTCTACAAGACTGTGTTTTTTTTGTTGTTGTCAATTGTAATCCTTCGTATTAACCACTTTGATTAGTCAATATCTTACTCTTCATGTCGGTAACCTATTAACTAGAAAAGTAACTACCCACGAAGTAGGATCAAAAACAATAACTAAATGTGAGGCATGATTGAATATACCATAAGATACCAAGATACCATAACGATATACAGTTCTATATGTATATTGTAAAATCACTTTAAATGCAAATTATATTTGACTAAACATATGGTTTTCTATTATGTATTGAAATTAGCAATTTTTGTTGGCATTCCAGGATTGGTTGGCGAGACCGATGATGAAGTTATGTTTGTCAAATTCATCGAGTGTGCTCGGTTAGCTCTTATGACTGGCATACCAGAGATTGATCTACCTAGTTATAACCCTCTTCTGGGTCATTATACCAATTCCTCATATTCATCACCAATGTTCAGGTAAGTTACGTTGTGCTAATGTCACATTATTCATACACATACATACATTATTCATACACATAAAAATATAGTCATGTTTTTTATAGAAGTATAACAATAACAAAAATATCCAATTTGATATATTTATATATTGATGTTCTACTTATGTTTGGCGAAAGAACAGTATACATTTACATCTCACACACTCTAGTCTTAGATTAGACATTTCGTTTTGTTTATTGTTATGTAAACTCTTGGATGTGCACATAGTATAGTAATGTAGATCATATTCATTTATCAACATGATTATTTTTAAAATTTGCAGTATTTTCCTTGCCCTGGATAATCTGGTATTAAGTGGTATTCCAATGTGGGAAGTTCTTCAGTTTGATCAGTTAAGTGCCAGTGATGATGGTGTTGATGTTTTCAATTACACAATTCATTGGCATCAAGTGGCTTACAGTATAGATTATGACTTTAATTTTACCTTTTATGGTTCAACAGGTGCATACCAAGGAACACTAAGGTAAGTGTTGCGTTATTATTTTTACGGGGAACGGTAGCCGAGTGGAGATAAATGAGTTGATACGTTTTTACTTAGTTGCTAAGATCGATGGTTCAAATCAATCCTGATGCAAATTAAAAATTTTTTGATTTGTGATTTACTTCGGTTTTGGATGGAGAGGAAAGTGTCGCCCTAGATGTGTTCTACATTTACCTAAAAAAATCTTACGATTTTCGTTTAGATGACTTGAGAGGCAGAGAAAATATGTTAAGAAACAAAAAAAATTATACAGTTTAGTCTTCTTATAACGACTTTTTACACCTTTAAATTTAATAACATTATAAATTTTTCAGTATGGAATTCGATCATATAACTTTCGCAGGGCTACTCGATTTTACAAAACCAGGAGATGGTAGAAATGCAACTATTAATGATCTTACATTGAAAATCAGTGCTGAGGAAATACTGGTAAGGTTTCAACATTAATTACTTAAAATTTTTTTAAACTTGGCCAGGAGATGTGTGATATTATTTACACCCTTAGGCATTATTTCAACTAGTTTCAAATGTTTATCTGATTGTATCTCAAGAGCAGCATTTTTATTTGTTTTAAAATAACTGTAAAAACATTGCTTGTCTAATATTGTTTTGATTTCTTTTTTTATAGATTAATTCCGACGACTATGATGACGTAGTTTCCCAGATAAATGATGCGAGCACTGCGGACTATGCAGGGATAGCGGCAGCTTTAAAAGATACATTAATGAACGACTGGATACAGAAGACAGAAAAAATTGACGCAATTATCACACATTGCCGAAATTAAAAACGTCTAATTCCAACTTGTGTGAAAATGTATACAGTTAAATGAAATATAAAAGTATATTTGTAAAGATTAAAATTGAATGGTCCATTTAATATAAGCATATTAATAATAATAATAATAATAATAAAACGTCTTTATTTCTGCAAAGGTGACAAAGTTCGCACAAGAATATACAATATTTTATTATTTGAAATTCTTATTATTTATTCAGATAGGATTATATACACATACTGGATGGTGAATATTCTGTAATACATCTGAAAATTTGCATCAATCACCTGAATTTAATTTTTATATAAAATTGTAATTTATATCACGATTTAATTATGCTAAAAACTATAGGTAAGTCAGTTAATCTAATTGCACACAGACAACTTTTAAATTATTGCGCATAGGCAGAGCTTATCTGAATATTGTTTTCTTTATATACAGGGTGGCAAACAAAAACTTGACATGGGAATTTTGGGTGATAATAGCGTAGACATAAATAAACGATCGGACAGACTATTATTTTGGAGGGGGAAAACTGTTTTTTTAAGTTTCAACATTGTCACTTCAACCTTCGAGCAGTGGGGTGAACAACCCCTAAAATTTGAATAGGGAAGGAGGGGCGAGTCGTATATCACTGGAAAGGCCTTTGTAGTCTGTAAGTCTGTAAACAGTGGTATGCAGTTTTTGAAATTTACATGTATCGTTTTGGAAAAAATAAAGATATATTTACGGAAAAATAACTGTAAAGTACAATCTAGCTACTTAAAATTATCACTTTAGTAACTAATGTTGACGTAAATCTTCCAATGAAGCAGGAGTAGAATAAATTCTACAGAAAGAATTCTAATGAAGAAAGATTTGGTGATCGTGGTGGGCATTCTATGAAATCTATCCTCCCAATCCGGTAACTCGAAAAGTGTTGATTCAAATACTGACAAGCATGTAAAGCATAGTGCGGAGAAGTGCACTTGTTGAAATTTCGACTGATGAATTTTGGTCATTTTCGTTATTAAAGTGTATTTCTATTTGTATTAGAAAACCCTGCTGACAAATTTAAAAAGTTTCTTCTACTATTTAAGTAAAAAACGTTTGATTACACACCCACTACTCTACTGTGTAACAGATATTATTGTTATCACCTGTTTTTAACAACCAAAAAAACAGTCTGTTTACCTTTGAAATTTTTCCAAGATGATACATTACTTTCTGACATACACTGTTCTTTCTAAAATAGTAGTTTTTGTAAGGTAATGCTTGTGGGTAGTTCTAGAGATGTGGTCCATATTATTACTATTATTCACATAATGGCGCATAAAAAGTTCTCTTTATTTATATCGCTTCTATTTTTCATCCGTATTCTAGAGTAAATGTGAGATGAATGCTGAGGGTCTACGCGATTTGTCAATATAATGTGATAGAAATACGAAGTCACCTTCTTAAAAAGTTTAACTCCTTATTTAAGTAGATATAAAGACTTCGATAATGCAGTGTTCAGTTTCCTGAAGAAAACATAAATATACAAGATGTGCTCGAAATTTTCATTATGCGTGAAAACTTTATGCTGTCGCGTAAAAATATAGGTTGCCCAGTTGAAAATACAAAGTTGTAGGTATTTTGCACCTTGTACTTTCTAAATTAATTAACAGTTTCATCAACTTGACACTGTTACGATATATCGATCACCAGTACGGATTTTAACAGGAGATCTCCTTAGTATATATGTTATTTGTATCTATAAGCATAATACTCGAAATTCTTTTGTTTAGCTACTTATTTTACGTCGACATAGAAACGCTCTCTACCAATTTTGGTGTTTCGCAAGGATTCGAACTGTATTCTTTCAAAACTTGGTACTAACAGATGTTTCATTTTGGAAAGTTCATCAGTTTGATCAGTTAAGTTTAAGTGATAACGGTGTTGATATCTTCAATTAGGTATACAATTTATTGGCCAAGAGTGGCTTAACTGGCTTACACAGTAGATTGGAAATATAATTTTAATTGGTATTATATTTTATATGCAGACATTGGAACACTAACGTAAGTATTTCGATATTGTTGAAAATTGTTAAACTATTCTTTTATTTTGTTATTCTTTAGTACTCCTCCTACTTGTATACGCTGTAAAGTTATTAGAACCTTTAAATTTAATAACAATATATCTTTGTATTATGGAATTCGATCATATAAGCTTCGTTGGGATATTCGACTTCACAAAACCAGGAGATAGATGGTAGAAATGCAAGAATAAATGACCTTAAAGTAAAAATCAGTATTAAGTAAATACTGGTAAGGTTACTGGAATAATTACTTTAAATTTATTCAAATATGACAAGCAGATATGCGATGTTACTTGCTTCCCTAACATTATTTCAAGATATTTGTTTATAATAATTGTTCCTAAAGGGTAGGATATTTATTTCTTTTAAAATAACTGGAGAAATATTGTTTATGTAATCTTTTTGTTGTTTCATTTTTTATAGATTAACCCCATCAACTAGGATGAAACAGTCATCGGGATAAATAGTGTGGACTTTACGTACTATACAGAAGTGGCGGAACCTTTAAAACATACACTAATGAACGACTGGATACAGAAACCAGAAAAACTTGAAGTAATTATCGCACATTGCAGGAATTAAGAAATAAAATAAATAAATAAATAAAACGTTCATTTATTGATCATACATGAGTGCAAAATTGGTACCTAATACAAAGTTAGAAAATCAAAATGAAAACGAATTTGTATGAAAATAGCCAAGGAAGCCAATCTTCTCTTCTTTGTCATGTACAAGTACAGTGACTGAATATAAAACAGTACCGACAATAGGCAGAAAGCCAATTTATTCGTTACAGCTCTTTTAGATTTAAAATCTTTTTTCTCCTTTCAATTTTTTGTTATTGCATGATGCATGATATTGTATTTTTGGGAAGTTTATTATGAACACATTAGGGAAACACTAGGTGTAACATGAAATAATAAATATAATTGTTTTCACCTGTTTTTAATAACCAATAAAACATCCTGTTTCTCGTCTGCATGTTTTCAAAATGATAAATTACTTTGTGGCAAACACTGTTCTTTATAAAATCGTGGTTTCTACAAGATAATATTTGTGAGAGTTTCGAGAGAAGTGGTCCATATTATTACCATTATTCATATAATAGCGCATAAAAAGTTCTCTTTATTTATATCGCTTCTATTTTTCATCCGCAATAAAAAAATATATGTGAAATAAATGTTGAAGGTGTATGCGATTTGTCAACATAATTTGATAAAAATATGAAGACATCTCTTTAAAAAGTTTAACTCTTTGTTTAATCGTAAATATTACGATTTTGCAGCATTAGGTTTTCGGAAATAAACATTTATATACAAAGTGTTCGATTTATAATTGCAGGAGATGAAAGTTTTGACATTTGTGTAACACAATCAGTAGAAATAAATGATTGTTGCACTCTCGTGAAAGTGAGAGAGATAAACACACTTTTCCACGTGTTGTAGACATTATTTTTCTACGGAAAGTCAAAACATATACAAGATTTCAAATAATAAATCCTAATCGAACTACCAAAGTACGTAATAAATATTTCCATAAAAGTGAGAGATTCCTTTGTTTTGTATCCAATTGCTTATACAGCACTTGTGTGTAAAACACTTTTCCAAACAAAAAAAAGTGCATGTCTTCTAACTGAAATTATTACCGAAAGCGGTTTCCCGTTTGTGTCACCATATTTCAGTCAACAAACCTGTTTTTTAAAATCTATGTAGAGGTTGTACTTTAGATTATCTACTACGCTGGCCAAAGATTAACTGTCTTATTGCTTCGAGAGCTCAGTGGTATGGTAAGTTTAAAGGTTTAGTCTTTCTCCTCACATCTAAATCCTGTAAAAGTAAAATCATTTCTCTTCGCATCTTGATGACGAGATGTTTATTTAACCAACAACAGCTTATTGCTACTAATTTGTACCCTATTAAATTTTTAATTTGTCCTAAAAGATCCTTGGGCATAGTACGTAGAATAATGCATCAACTTTTAGTAATGTTTATGTTGTTAACTTTTTGGTTCCCGGTTGTTCATCCTCCTTACGACTTCACATAAGATCCTGAAAATTGGATTGGTCAACTTTGATGCCTCTTGGTGTCTAGGAGTCCACACCAGTTCGATCGTGTTTACTAGTTCGATATATCATACTAGTTATGTATTGAAAATGTGTAGCAACTGGTATAGGTATGGAATAATATCGGAATTTTTTACCTTTGGGTTTAATGGAAAAATTGTATCAGACAAAAGTTGTTTCGGATAATCTCGAAATTTTTCTTAAGCAATTCCACGAAAATTTTATGCTTTCACAAGCAGAAACATGTATTGATTCCAAGATAAAGATAGGGTATCATTTGAAAGTTGACATATACAGCGACGTAACTAAGGCAGAAAAAATTCACCTCGTCAGAGTATTTGAAAAAACTAGCAAACGATATTTATTTCGAACATTTTTCCATTAAACAAATAACATACAGATATTATTGCACACTTATGCCGGACATTACATAAAGTGGGCCATTTAGAGCAAATTTATACACCAAATACTAAAGCAGTTACACACTGATGAGTAATGTGATAATGAATCATTTGAGATGTACAGGGTGATGCGTTTTTCTCGTAAACGGCTAAAGGAAACTATTTTCTGTAAAAAGTATTATATTGTTACCGACTGTTACTAAAAACTAGGATAGAAATATAACATAAATGTGCGAATCACCCTGTAGAAAGTTTGTAAGGTTTAATATTTGAATTCAATCATCAGTTTTTCTACAGATAATACAGTAGGCAATTCAAAACATGCTGATGCATTATTAACTGATTAACTGATAAACTATAAAATGATTCATTCCAAGTGTGCACAGATAGTTTTTTTTGCAAATCTATTTGTGATACCTAATATATTAAAAAACATTGAGTTTCACAGAAACAGTATTAAAAAAATAAAAACTATTAGATATAATTTGAAGTATCGCACAAGATGTATATATAAACGAACTAATATGTATTCTAAGTTTAGTATCAGTATCAATTTAATTGACAAAATGAATCCGCTAAATATTGTTTTCCTGCTAATGCTCTTTGCTCTTGCAAGTGCTAGCCCACGAACAAGTAAGTAACTTTAAAAGTTTTTGAGTTTTTTAATAAATCGGCCAGTTTGGCCTTTATTTCTAGTTAACAGGAGCAGTACTGTTATTTGAAACACGTTATTTTTTTATGTTTGAATATTTCAAAAATGTATTCACAATTATTGTTTATCTTCTCTCCAACCGTTCACCTTACATCATGATTAATTGAGTCTCATCATATATGTTTTCAATTGACTCCAGTGTTCCGCAAGGATCCGTCATATTTCCAATTTTGTTCGTTTCTCATAATAATGACTACTTATTCCACGCAAATATTTGCTCAGTTCACAGCTTTGCTGATGACAGTATTTTGATGTAAAATCAGAGACCAAATATTGCAAATGACTTACTCCTCAAGACTTACCTTTGTATTTAATTTGATTGTTACAGGAGAATATAACATGACTGACACGGAATTAGGACTTGCTTTTATTGAATGTGCCAGAAAAGCAATTCTTACAGGCATCCCTGAAATAGATGTGCCTTCTCATGATCCTCTTATAATTAAGAGAAACCTTAATAGAACTATTGAGTGGGATCAAGTTCGGTAATTACAATTTATTAAAATAATGGATGGCGAACTTGAAATAATAGTAATCTTAATCTCAGCACGGAATAAGTTAACAGTGATGTGTAATGCTATAATCAAATCCTGTGGTGACAGTAATCGAGTGATGGGCGTACGACGGGACGTATAGGTTACTGATAGTAACTATGCGACCTGTATCCATTTTTTCTTAAACGTCTGTACGTGGGAGTGTCGGTCCACTATCACGACCACTTGTTAACGCTAAGAAATATTTTGATAAAATTCTGTAAATAATATATAGATCAGAATACCTATTCTCTTGTCTTACATATTTACAAAGAAATGTCGTATTATTTTATTCGTCTTATATTAACTTAAATATCACCATTAACTGTAAGTTACTGACAAATTTAATACTTCACAGGGTTTCTATTGCTATGAATAACTTAGTTATGGAAGACATACCTATTTGGGAAGTAAGGCAATTCGATCTGGTGGAGGCTAACGATGAAGGTATTGATGTGTTTAATTATACAATTTACTGGCCAAGAATGATATTAAAATCACAGTGGCAATTCTCAACGGCAGTTGGTGGTATGCCTTTAGTTGATGCAGAAGGAAGCTTAGCGTGAGTACCAATAATATAATTAAAAATTAAAATTGCAGCTGAAGTTGCTTTTAAATGTTTTTAGTAAAACAGTTTATATTTTGTGGCGAAAGTTTTAGGATATTATACGATGTCTAAAAATCTATTTCAAATGTAGCACACAAGTTAATTTTCGATATCAAAGAGTTTGTAATATTTAAATTTAAAAGAAAATAATATTGTTATGTAATAATATTATTTATATCGTTACAGATTGGAACTCGACCATGTTAACTTTACTGGAGTACTTAATTTTACCAAATCAGGATCTGGTAGAAATCAAACAATTAATGACCTTAAACTGGATATCACCACCGTAGATGCACATGTAAAAATTTAATGTTTATTTGTTGATGAAGCAATAATCTGTAAAGACACACACCGAGAAATTTAAAATGAACGTTTATTTTTTACGGATTTATTTATTTAAAGTACTTTTTCATAAAGAAGTTAACTGGATTAGGCTTTATCAAAAAATGAAGTGTTTAAAGAGACCTGATTTACGATGTTCGATATTAAAGGAATCTTTTTCGGTTTATTAAATATTTGCAAGACTTATGTTGATGACCTGTTCACTTTAATTTTCTGCAGACTAAATTATTAATCATCCGTTGTACATAATTTCTCACAATCTTGTGTTTTTAGGTCTATATTACCAATCTCGGAAATATTGGGGATGATATTAACAGGATTGGTGGTAAAGCCTTAGCATTTTTGGTGAACCACAATCCCGCGAAGAATCTATTGGCCGAGGGACTAAAGATGAAATTAATAAGAGACTGGATACTTAAACCAGAGAGACTTGACATACTTATCGAGAAATGCAAAGAATAGTAACATCCACCGTTTGATTGCGTTCATATATTGTGAATATCAATAAAATTAACTTATAACTAACTATTCTTGTTTAATCATTTGCGCTTAATATTGAATATCACGTCAGATCCGACAAGCTCATGTCATTGAATTTGAAAGCTTGAATTTGAATTCGGATCCCTTGAGTTGAAGGACTGCATGATTTTTATTACCTAGTGTTAAACGCATTTCTACAATTTCTCTTGATTAGTCCACATGTAAAGCTTTAATGCCACCATAAAGTGAACGTGCTCATCCTTAATATAAGTCATAATTTCATCATTGCTGTTAAGGCGGACGTAATATAATTGGATTCACTTTATGTTATTCCCGTGAACATATGAGAAAACACGTGAATATTAAACATACTATTATATTTTTCGATAACGCAATAAGAGGCGCATTCTTGAAGGACTCAGCAATCAATAAATCCACGCGACCCAATGGTATTCTGCCATTGAACTTAATATATGTGCCCTAGAAGTTTTCCAGTTTTTTACAGAATAATTTAATATCTTAAATATGCAAGGGGCCTGCTGACACACGTGCAAATTATCAAGTGCTTTTTCAGACAAAGACAATAGGATCAAATGACACATTAGATATGATGTAATAAAGATAAACAGATATATAGAAGTAAATAGAGTTTATTTATTTATAAGGGTCTCAAGAGCCATTTAAAGAGCAATAATTATTGATTTATATTTTTAGAAGTTCAATGCAGAAAAAATTCGCTTCGCCAGAGTATTTGAAATATATATTTATTGCGAACATTTTTCCATTAAACAAATATTTATACACCAAATACTAAGGCAGTTGCACAGTAATAAGTAATGTGAGAGTGAATCTTTTGAGATGTGCAATGTTTGTAACTTTTTATATTTGAATTTAATCATTAGTTTTTTTAAAGTTAATACAGTAGACAATTCAAAACATGCTGTTGCATTAATAACTGATAAACTATAAAATAATTCATTCCAAGTGTGTACAGATAAATTTTTTTGCAAATCTATTTGTGATACCTAACATATTAAAAAATATTGAGTTTCACAGAAACAGTATTAAAAACATATAAAACTATTAGATATAATTGGCAGTATCGCACAAGATGTATATACATATAGGTAAACGAACTTAGATGTATCCTAAGTTTAGTATCAGTGTAATTTAATTGACAAAATGAATCCGCTAAATATTGTTTTTCTGCTAATACTTTTTCCACTTGTAAGTGCTAGCCCACGACCAAGTAAGTAACTTTAAAAGCTTTTCAGTTTTTTAATGATTATTTTAAAAATGTATTCAAAATTATTGTTTGTTATAATGAGCGTTATACTGTCTATCAAGGATGGAAGGAACAGAGTTAATAAGAAATATTATTATTAGAAATAAATGCCAAAAAATATGAGGTAATAAAAAAAATATGAATTTAAAAAAACACCGATCACTTTTTATTGACTTTGTTCTACACTTTTAAAACTATATTTTTTATACATTTGAAACAGTAAAATATTAAAAAACAGGGTTGCTCGTTTTGCTGATATATTTTCTTATAACTTCGATTTCAGGTTAAATTGCCACTGGGAATAATAATAGTCATCTATACTCTTCAAAGTCAAAAATAATATTCCTACATCGTATTATTTATTTTATTCATACAAATCTAATTCTAAGAAGTCGACAGGTCCTGAAGACCTACAGTTAACTTCAGTATTTTACTAACTTTTTTTTATTTTTCCTTGTATCGACAAGTAGAACATTTGAAATCCATTCTCACCAATCGTTCACCTTACATTATGATTATTGACTCTGTAACGAAGTGATTTTTTCGTTACTAGTTCCTGTTTAAAATAATATTATTTTACACACCCCGTATAGAATTTAATTATTGTTTTCCGCATTGTTATATTATTTTCACCTGTAACCAGTATTTATTTTGATTTATAATATAACCTGTCCTGTTATTAATAAGT
The DNA here is from genome assembly GCA_963680705.1 of Rhagium mordax. Classification (NCBI taxonomy): domain Eukaryota; kingdom Metazoa; phylum Arthropoda; class Insecta; order Coleoptera; family Cerambycidae; genus Rhagium; species Rhagium mordax. Next base: position 18,823,746 of record OY796661.1, read on the forward strand.
AATTAATAAATCCGTAATTAAAGTAAGCGCAAATAAATAATATTCCGCGCCGATATCTGTCCCCGGCAATATCTACGAAGTGAACGGTGAATCCGCATCAAGACCAGGAGTGAAACGCCAGTCTACCTGCCCGAGTCAACGTGAACAGTTGGGACGACGAGAGCTCGCTAGCAATTACAGCGTCGTACTACGTCAATCAGCGCCCAGACGCCCGACGTCCGTAATCGTCACGCTGTGACGTAGCGCTACCCCACCACGCATCAAGAATAGCTGGTCCGACTCGTAGAGGGAAGAACTCAGTACACCGCTGACCGCGCTGGAGATCAGACGTACATTACCGAAAGTAAGTAGCACTTGGGCCCGAATTTCGGCAGAGTCCAGCAGTGACGTAGTTTATTCACTGAGCTGCTTAGTTAGTGTCATCCCTACTACTCTGAATATTTCAGATTAATTATAATACCGATTTCCGATTCAAAAACAGTCAGTAGCTGTCGATCGCCGTTCCTGTTCAGAAGTGTCCAAGGAAGCAGAAGTAAGTAAGGTATACAGGTAGCGATTGTAAGTGAGGACTTGGCTATTGTAGAGTATTAAATTCTGCGCTAATTTTGTATTCTTTTCAGCTTTGAGTAAGCCAGCTGCCGGTATATGTTATATATGAGTGTACGAACATCAAATATAACGTATACGTACGCAGCGAAGCTTAAGGTATTAATCATACTTTACTTTCAGCTCACTCTCGCCGCCCGAAGGAGCTTCCTGTAATATTTTCTTATTCCAGCTTTGAGTAAGTCAGCTGCCGGTCTATGCTATATATGAGCGTACGAACATCAGATATAGCGTATACGTACGTAGCGAAGCTTACTGTAGTAATCATGCTTTCCTTTCAGCCCGCTACTACCGTCAGAAGGAGCTTCCAGTAATCGTTTCTCATTACAGCTTTTGAGTAAGTCAGCTGCCGGTCTATGCTATATATGAGCGTACGAACATCAGATATAGCGTATACGTACGTAGCAAAGCTTACGGTACTAACCATAACTTTCTTTCTAGCCAGAGATATCTAGCAGCCGACTAGATCCAGCATAAGCATAGGTGTTACCTGTTACAATAATAATCATAACTTATTTTTCAGTACGCGAGACCCAGACCGCCAGGAGTATCCTGTTACATCCCATAACTCGACTGTTTGTTAATGCTGTGCAATAAGCCAAGTCTGTACACTGCACATATCCTGTTTTGAGAATTGCATGTTTGTGGTATTGGCTTCTGCTAATCCTGGTATCCGTACACCGCTTTGCTGTTAGTCCGTAACCGTTAGTTAACCGCCTGCCCACCTTGCTTGATATTCGCACCGCTGTACTTTGTGCTTTACCGTAGGCTGTGCTTTAGAATTGTTAGAGTAGATGTACATAGTGTAAATAGCTTTTTCTTAAGCCCTGGTAATTGTAACTGTAATTAGAATAGAAAGCTTGTAGCCTAGTAACCATATTTTAGTCCTGTAAATATCCTGAATAAATCTTATTGTGATATCAAACTGTGCCTTTTAATCCGAAACAAAGTCTAATTTTCCCAACGACCCACTGGAATATTCCGTTTCTTCACTGTAGCTGCCTGAGTAGTGGTGTTTCTGAACTATAAACGGAAACTGGCGCCCGAGTAAAGCACCGCCGTCACCTCGAGTGCCATAGTGACACTTCGGCCATTTTTGCCTACAAACCGAAGTACGTCACAACTCTGGTGTTCCGCAAGGATACGTCATATTTCGTTCTCCATAATAATGACTTATTCCATGCAAATATTTATTTGCTCAATTCACAGCTTTGCTGATGGCAGAAGAGCAGAGACCAAATATTGCAAATTACTTACTCCTCAAGACTTACTTTTACATTTATTTTGATTGTTGCAGGAGAATTTAACATGACTGACACATAATTAGGACTCGCTTTTATTAAATGTGCTAGAAAAGCAATTCTTACTAGCATCCCTGAAATTGGTGTGCCTTCTCATGATCCTCTTATAATTAAGAGAAACTTCAATAGGACTATTGATTATGATTAAGCGAGGTAATTACAATTTGTTAAAATAATTGATGGTTAACTTGAAAATAATAATAAATTTAATCTCAGCCTGGAATAAGTATAGGTTGCTGATAGGAACTATGTGACCTGCAGTCAAGGGATGATATATGAATTTTCAAAAAAAAAAAGTATATTACTGTACCATTTTACCACTAATCTTGATATCGCTAAGAAATATTTAGGTAAATACTGTAAATATGTAGATTAAAATAGCTATTCTCTTAAATATTTACAAAGGAATGTGTATTATTTTAATATTCTTATATACATAATAATATTAACCTAAATATCATCTTAACTTTAAGTTTCTGATAAATTTAATGCTTCCTAGGGTCTTTATTGCTATGAATAACTTAGTTATGATGACATACCTATTTGGGAAGTAAGGCAATTCGATGTGGTGGAGGCTAACGATGAAGGCATTGATGTGTTTAATTATACAATTTACTGGCCAAGAATGATATTAAAATCACAGTGGCAATTCTCAACTGCAGTTGATAGTATGCCTTTAGTTAATGCAGAAGGAAGTTTAGCGTAAGTATCAATAATATAATTAAAAGTTAAAATTGCAGTCGAAGTTGGTTTTAAAAACATGAAATTGAATTAATACAATTATTTTAATGAAACCTTTGTTTATTTCATAATTAGCAGGGTTTTTAATAATACAGTTCATATTTCATGGCGAAAGTTTTAGGAAGGAACAAGGAAAATATCATACGGTGTCTACAAGTCTATTTCAAATTTGGCACAGTTTAATTTTCGTTAAAGAATTTATAATATTTAAAATTAAAAAAAGAAAATATTAGTATAATATAATATTAATTATAACATTACAGATTGGAACTCGATCATGTTAACTTTAATGGAGTACTTAATTTTACCAAATCAGACAATTAATGACCTTAAACTGGTTACCACCACCGTAGATGCACATGTAAAAATTTAATGTTTATTTATTGATGAAGCAATAATCTGTTAAAGACACACACCGAGCAATTTTAAAAGTACATTTTTTTACGGATTTGTTTATCTAAACGGTTTCTAAGGAAGTTAACTGGATTAGGCTTTATCGAAAAATAAATTGTTTAAAGAGAACTGATTTACGATGTTCGATATTAAAAGGGTCAGATGTGAAAATTCCTTTTCGGCTTGTTAAAGACTTGCTAAACTAGGTTGATGACCTGTTCGCTCAAATTTTCTGCAGACTGATGCATTAATCATTCATTGTACATAATTTCACAATCTTGTGTTTTTAGGTTAATATTACCAAATTGGGAGACCTTGGGGATGATATTAACCGGATTGGTGGTGGTGTATTAGCATTCTTGGTAGACCATAATACTGCGAATGATATACTGGGCGTGTTATTAAAGATGAAATTGACAAGAGACTGGATACATAAACCTAAAAGACTTGACATACTTATCGAGAAATGCAAGAAATAGAAACACCCAAACGTTTGATTCCGTTCATATATTGTTAATATCGATAAAATAAACATAGCCAACTATTTTTGTTTAATCATCAGCAATTAATATTCAATATTATGTCAGATCCGACAAGCTCATGTCATTGAAATTTATAATACTACCGAAAGATGTTGAATGTATTAAGTCATCAAAGTCTATCAGTGTTTGACACCTCCTCTAATTTTTTGTGTTAAGGATCCTGAAGGTGGTCAATTCAATAAATACATGAAATTCGACTCACTAACTTACAACTTCAATCTGTTTGAATTTGAATCCGGACCCCTTGAATTGAAGGACTTGATAACTTTTATTACCTAGCGTTAGACGTATTTCTATAATTTCTCTTGATTAGTCTACATGTAAAGCTTTAATGTCGCCATTAAGTGAACATGCTCATCCTTAATATAAGTTATAATTTCATCACTGCTAAAGCAAACGTAAATACTATAATTTGATATACTTTATATTATTCCCGTGGACATATGAGAAAACACGTGAATATTAAATATACTATTATATTCTCCGATAACGCAATAAGAGGCGCATTATTGAAGGACTCAGCAATCAATAAATCCACGCGACCCAACGGTATTCTGCCATTGAACTTAATATATGTGCCCTAGAAGTTTTCCAGTTTTTTACCGAATAATTTAATATCTTAAATATGCAAGGTGCCTGCTGACTCACCTGCAAATTGAAAAGAAAAATAGATGAATTTATTTATTTATAAGAACATCAAGAGTCATTTAAGGATCAATTATTGCGATAATATATATTTTTAGAGAGTTAACGTGTGATATAATACAATAGATCTTTAAAATTTTGAATAGTAGTAAATAAAGGCCTTTAAAATTAACAGACCCATCTTTCATTTTAAATTTTTTAGTACTTAGTAAACTTTGAAAATGTACTTCCCATAGTCTGCTAATAAATCAGTTTGGTCAATATTTAAAATAAATTGTGTGGACATAGACCTAAATATAAAAAATGTACAATACCAAATTTACAAGCACTAATTATTAAACACGAGGTAATTGTTAGCTAATCTTTTCACACTGATGCAATTTACAATTTATTGAAATGTCGACACTTGTTTGAACAGAACGTATCTTTATTTGTAGAACCAATTGAGGGTGACAAGAAAGACTAGATAAAAGAGGTAGATTGGAATTGCAACGTAATGTCGTGGACAAGGTAAAAGTAAAAGAAGTGCATAGAAGTGGATTGTGTGCTGTAAATCACAAATAGTTTCAGACTGTTCAAATACCACTAACTCCGTTCAACACACAAAGGTGTTTAATTTAATTCCTCGTAAATGGAAAAGTAAAACAGAATGTCGCAGGAATAGTATTTTACGTAACAGAAGTGAAAGTGTTGTTTTATTGAACAAGTAGGCAGATTTCAGCTGCAGACCAGTTTTCATATCTTATTTCAGTAAAGTTAATTTTTACACAAGCTACATTAATTTATTCTAAGACTGCACTATTATGCATTGATATACCAGTTCAGTAAAATTATTTTATTGTACGTCAATAGTTACGGGCTGCAAAGTTTCTGAACAGTGCTGTATAACTTATTTACACAGCTGGCTGCAAAGTTTACATTTTTATTAATTTGAACTGCCTTCGGTACATCTAAAAAGCTGTAGGATCAATTTAAACGTTCGTCGTCAATAGCAACGTGTTGCAAAATATGTTGGGAAAAATCTGTCAAAAGTTTGGTTTGTAGTCTTGTCTATTTCTTTGTCAATACCACGAAATACGGTTACAGCTAAAATCAAGCAATTTGGGACGCCATCTACGTACATGAAAACTGACAAATATAGCCGGTTAAGTTTCACAGAATATTGACAATAAATTATTGCATTTAATTAACTTTATTAGGGTATTCATTAACAATATACATTATATGTATATACAATCAATAACAACTCATACAAATAAACTTGATTTTAGTTTTGTTCATTAATAATTTCCAACTAACTTTTCGAAAGCGTTAGTTACACTAGAAATATAATTAATGGTCGTAAATTATGTATTTTGTTTATTCCATATTTTACATGAATGCCTAAAGTCATTAAAGGCTAATGGGTAATTAACTTGCCATTTTGTATTGCAGAATCTATTGACCATTTTCACAACCTACCAGAAAAAATAGTTCAGGGATGGTTAAGTTTAGAATAAAATAGGTATCTTTTTTCTCCTTCCTTGTTTGGGATTTATTACTAGATATAGTCTTCAATATTTTGAAAATCCCGGTATTCTAAAAATATCTGGATTTTTAAAATAACCTCTATGCCTGTGTAATTTGATGAAATATGCAAGTTAAAAAGAATCTAAGAATTGAAAAAGAAATAGATCGAGTTTCCGAAACATCTGCAAAATATTTTTATTTTTAGTTATATTTTATGCAAAAAAACAACCGTTAATTGTTTTGACGTACATATTTTAAGAAAGTTCAGATATTTTTTAAAATTATTTTTTATTTATTGAAAGTACATAAATCAAATAGTGTTATATTCGACTGTGTTGTATAAAATAACCCTTTGTAATGCGGAAGAGGAACATATAAAATAGTGAAGTTCTATGCATAAGTGAATTTCAATAAATAATTTCGAAAATACACTCGCAAGAAGTTGCTGAATATTAAATAAAAATAAAATACTCTGGGGAATTCATCCTCACCGCGACCTTATATTTTCAGACAAATCATTTCTAGCTGGAAATAGCACGAATACGTATCAAATTTGATTTTCGTTTCTAGGTAAAACTCACAGACTAAATTATACACATTTCGTCTTGTTTAAATTCCTGCTCTATCTTTTGCAATTCAACATTTTAAAATATGCATGCAGCTCTTGCCTTTGCATTAAAGGAATACAGATTACGTTCATTAAGATGAAAGAAAAAAATTTGGAAGCAAAACCATATTGAAATGTAAATATTGAATAATTATTAATTCAACCAATTTCCTATTTAAAGACGTCAGTTCTTGAGTCAAATAAGAGATGTTTTCAATAATTATTAACCTATGCATTGCAAATAATTTTATCTACATTGTTAGAGAAGATGAACAATTTTCTTGAACTAATACTATTCTTAGCTAAAGACTAAAACTCAGTTGTTAGTTACGATGCGCTAAAAAATATAAATAATTGTAAGATTTCGGGGTTTTCACTACTTCATCAAAATGTAAGCATATCAAATATGGAATATTTAGGAAATTTTAGGCGCTCGAAAATTAAATTGAATTAACTATTATAATTTCGAAAATTTATAAAGGAGATATGATTTTATAATATTAAAGACAAACTTACCACCATTATCGACGAAGAGGTCAATCATATTGGCAAAATCATCCAAAAGATAAATTTGATAACCCTTATTTCTTTAACTAAGTCCCACAATGCGGTCAGATTTACCAAGAGCGATGATTCTATTAAATCATAATAATCGTGTTCCAAACTGCTTTATTGTTCCAAAAGCTTATCATTTAATAACTAATTTCCGGGGTTTAACCTATTTGCTGAGTCAATGTGCTGTCATAATGATAGCACCAGATGACGTAACTAATACCGTAGAGCAACTGTTTGTTTCTCCATACATTTCTACAATAATCATTATCTTATGACTGGTAATGTGTCCCCAAGATATGCATAATGTATATAAATGACTTTATTTAGGCTTATACAAGCATAATAATAACAAACATATCCAATTTGATATACTTATATTGATGTTTCATCTCTAAACATACAATTATTAAAGTTATTAGACTTTCTTTAATACATGATAAAAATTGAATTAAAAATTGCAAAATTCAAAGCGTCGAATAATAAATTATTGAAAAATTTTTTTTTAACTCCCCACAAAATTTTTTATATGGATATTTGAACCGTACCATGCATTGTTTTAAATAGAAACTAAAGAAACTAATCAGTCAGTCAGCTTTTTTTCAATAACCTTTCAAAATATCGGCAATACCTCTACAATTTCATTCTAATGAAACGCAGGGTAGAAGTGATATTTTTATTTATTTACAGTTCTATTTCATTTTATTACATCCCTTCTAGGAAATTAGCTTCCGCAAAAATTTTATTGATGCGTTTTTATGGTATTATTTACGTTAATTTTAAGGGATTATTCTCTGCCCGACAATTCCTAAAATGCTTGGGATAGAAAATTTAAATACTGGGTCTTATACAAATAGAATTTTTGAACAGGATTCAACTTTAATCTTTTCAATTTAACTGGTAATGGCCCCAATTTTAGTACTTGAAATTTCACTCATTTTCATTTAAAAATCCTTTGTTAATCTTGTGTTATAAAGAAAGAAATATATTAGTTTAGAACCTACAATTTTTTTTCCTAAATAAGCCTTTTCAATTTTAGTCTTCTATTCCAAAGAATGTAGAAAAGATTGAAGTCAGACGACTACCCGCTTCACCCGGTATATGAGAGTAAAACTGATAAAGCATGTACGAAGACAAATGTTACTTTCAAAATATTTACGTCTGTCATAAAGGCGATATTTTGAAAAATGGCATCAACTTACTCTATCTGGTACTCTCATTGTAAACCGTTTTATCTTTTTGCGAACGTAAAAACGAATTTTCCTAAACATGAAACCCGCAGACGAGAAGATAAAACAAAAAGCAAATAGAAAAACAATTCCTATTTGTCAAATACTTTCAAGATAGATCACGTTTTCTTTCAGATCTAATAAAAAAGGACAAATAAGATACTCTACTCCCGTTCTGTTCTCAACTATTCACCCACATAACTCAATTTCAAGGGAAACAATATATCGAGGAGAACATTTTAGAATTGACAGTCAATTAAACAAAATGAGTGTCAGATGTTAAATCTCACACACCGTAAAAAGATTCCTCAAATTAATTGCTCCAAAGGTACATTTATTAAGCACCAACAGTAATAATGTATTTGGTATACACTGTTTTTTACGGAGAGCATCACGTACCTCAAACTCCAAGTTATACTTTTCCGTTTTAATACCTTATTTATAATAATGCCCTGGAAAAGTTTCGCATAGCTACACCACACAACCGATCCCTGCTACATTGTTATCTGCCATAGCTCAGATTCGGATTCAGGGGAGATAATAGGCATTGTCTGTCACAACTTCAATGTACCTTCAAAGCACTTCCACCTCGAATTTAATAATGTATTTAATGTAAAACGTAGAAGTAACGAATTAGTTACTAAAACGCGTTAATTTTGGTGTAAAATAGTCACTTTAGTTGTGGAAGATTACCGAGTTCGTGACTGAAGCAAATTTATTCCGCAATAGATGTATTAGTAAATTTAACTGATCAATACTGACTTGAAAACTTATCCGTGAATGAACTTGACGATTATCATATTCTATATATGTTTTATGGGCGATAAATCTGGTGATCTGACCAAAATTTAAAATGCTTTCACTTGTACTGGCTTTAAACCTAAACTACCAATGAAGTCGGATGATAAAAAATGCGCTAACGCTACGTTTGAGCAGGTTTCAAAAACTTAAAACCAAATTTGTAAGCTACTCAGATTATATCCTAATTGGCATACGATTTGATATTGTAGCTATCGATTTTCTTATCCCACCTAGTATTTAAATGAGAAATGTCTCAAACTTCATCTAAAGTAACCCGGTTCGTACTAATGGATCTACTATATAACAGCGGTAACTATGACACTAATGCTAATTGCGACATATCAACGTAATTATATCGTCTTTCTCAATTAATGTTGAAAGCACCCTAATTCTATGATAAAGGATTTTTTCATTAAATTATAGTGAAATATGTCTTTTGTGTTGAGTATGATTTCACGGAGGACGAAGAAGGATATCATTTAATGGTATATGTGTGTTTTAATAATTCATACTGTCAATACCATGGCAACGCATATAATTATTTGGGTGAAAAAAAAAAAATAGAACTCATACTATTAGCTTATTGTTTCAGAAATGGAGAATTTGACACTGATCTTTATCAACTTCCGCATTTACATAATTTTAGATTATTTAACCAGCTCCAAAAGTTAGTTAGAGAACAAGATAATAAACATATAACTGACGAATACTAAGTGTGTCAATTTTCTAACGTAATGTTTGCTTCTGAAGATACAGAGTGAGATTGCTTTGGGCCATTCTATGGATTGATAGTGTACCCGATGCCTAATGAAATACTGGTTTCAATGTTTCTTCATTTGCAGCAACTTCTTCATTTTTGATTTTTGACCATTAACTTAATTGCACTGATTTCATTAGTCTACCAGAATTTCGAATGGAAAAGCATTAGTTCTTTAAACAAGGAAGACCAAGAAAAAGCAGGTAGGATGAGGTCGCGACTATGAAAGGGTGAGTAAAAAGGGTTCATGTCCAGTTTAGTCTGACGCTAATCTTCCCCAAATACTGCTACCGTTACTATAACTTTACTTTCTTGAAGAATACTCGTTTAGGTGGTCAATAAGGTGGAGGGAAAATATCAAATTACCGGGAGGGGAATGGAATATCTGGGAAAAGTTGTGGAGTGCTTCTAAAAACAACTGTGCAAAATATTTTTTGGCTGGCTTGACGTTTAAAGGTGTCCCAAGATTTTTAAATTTGAAAATTATTGAGAAAATCGAAATTTTCATTTCTTATCCCACATCCTCTAATGTCTTTATTTTTACTCTAAATCTTGAGGAATACCTAGTAGAAATGTTTTTATTTAGATTTCTTGTGTTTTTAGAGTCAAATGTGGTTGCTCTCTGTGATTTATTTTAAGTTTTAATAACTTATTAAGATTAATTATTACATAGAGTCACCTTATTCATTATTTTTAATTAATTGTAGTCCTGTTACGTTTGAGGATGTGAAGCAAAGAATATTGTTCACGAAACCGGTAACGTCCAATAAAGGAATTTTATGAGTAGTATTCTATTTTTTCCACAATATAAATATTCTTTATCTCGATTTTCATTCTGCCAAAATTAATTTTGGTACAACTATCAACTTTTACAGTGTTCTTTGTGCAAAAAGAATTTAGAAATCTGATGGCGCTAAAAATTGTTAAGATCATTTTGGTAAATGATTTTATGCTTTATAAAAATGATATGCATAATTTATTATCCCATCTCCTTTAGTTTACGAAGAATTTGAGAAAAACTTCTAGTAAGTAGCATTTCTTTCATAATTCTGCTTTTATCTTTTGTTTTATTGTTTGAAGCAAAATCAATTCTTATAATACTGTATACCAGATTTACGTAGTGTAGAAAATAAAGGCAATTTATTATTATTGCCCTATTATCAAACGTGTGAGCTTCTTTACAAGAATTCGTTACTGAAATTTATGTGTATGGACATTTTTCTCCAAATAGTAATTTATAATTATAAAGTCCATTCCGCTTAAATATAAACTACTTGATTAAAACATCTCTTTATCGCCCTCGTGTTGTGTTATAGAGATTTATAATACCAACGACAATTTAATGCGATTGTACACGTTTCGTATTAAATTACAATACAATAGAATTTATTCCTGCAGCATATGTCTACGCCAAATATCCATTTCAAAATACGCTGGGTCCGCTATAGAATATGATTTATGGAAACAATTGTTGTAAATAGAACGTGTCTATGAAATGAATCAGTTTGAGAGATACCGATCTCTAAAACGCCACGTATAAATTATATTCAATAATACATAATTGTGTATTAGTTTACGTTGTAAACGATGTTTTGCTTCCACCAATAATACTCATCTAATATTCAACGAAATGTAATTACTGCAATCACTACAAGATACCATCTAGTTGCACATTTCAACGATAATTTAGAAATACTGTAGTGTCAGATATACAGATTGCTAAATCAATCAAAATATATTTTATGTATAACCTACTCGTTAACCCATTGATAACTTATTGTTGGTCTCACAAAAAATAATAATTGAGAAGTGTGATCGATTGAAATTTCACGTTTTATTACCATTTACTCAAGAAACGACTAATTTTTTGGACTGTCATGATTTATCATTCTATACGTGTGTATTACTGTGTTTCTTTTGTAAGAGGTAGATCAGATTCTTCATCTTACTCAAGAATACGCTTTTTGAAGCAATATTATCTAATATTTTATTTGCTTCTTGACACAACAAAACGTTGTCGTGAACTTGATAAAATGTCTTTGGTTGCCCAAGAAAAAAAAAGACCAGTTTGATTTTCAATTAATGGAAAACTTAAATATTTGCTGATTCGAGATATCCCAGGGATTTCACAGCATGGGGAATAGGCCGGCAATTATTCAATTCTGTTGTTTTTCTTATATAAATATTTTAATTAAATAATTAAGAGAAAATAATTAAGTATAAATATATATATATATTATCATGTACTCTCCTTTAATAATTTTTATATTATAGAAAAAAAATTGTTTTGCCCACTGCTAATATGATAATATGAAAATTGAATTTTAATTTATTTAAATTTATTTTATTATGTATGAAAACTCTGTAATCTCAGGTAGTTAAAGTTCTCTATTTCTATACTTGCCTAGTTTACTTATTCACTGAAGTCGATGATTTTATTTCATTTGAATTTTAATTAAACATTTACCTTTTTCAATAATTATTTATTATAAATAAATATTTAAAAACAACAAAGAAAATTCATAAAGATTTACCTAATTACCTACTCCTATTTTTAAAAACCTATACTCTGTCTAACTTATACTCTATTCACAAAATATTTGATGTTTGGCTATGGCTGTGATTATTCTATCATCTATGTTCTAGGATTTTAATTATCAAACATCAATCAATATTTAGCGATATGAAATTCATATAAAGTTCATATAAAGTTTTTTTTAAATAATAATTTATTTTAATATACCTAAACTTTGATCACTTGAATTAGTGTTCTTGGAATTATTTAGTGCAACCAACTATCTCAACTTCTTAATTTTCTTCAATTCTTCCAAACAGGTATTTCTTAATGCGGGCTTGACATACTTCTTGTTCTATCATGAATTATTCCTAGGTTGTTATTCTTTATTTCATTCCCTAAAACTGGAATACAGGATACTATATTAAATAGAGTTTGGGTATTTCCTGGATATTTTTCTTGAAAAGTAAATTGCTTTAATTTAATTTATTTATACAACTTGTTTTTAATTCTCTTCTTCCAATGTTTACTCCAACTAGCTTTATTGTTTGCTTCTTCTTAATAACTGGATACCCTGGATATTGATGATCTCTCTTGATATCAAACCAAATTTAAATTTACTATTGATGTCTTCAATTATCAACCTCATAAATTTCTGAGATGTTGACCCTTCAATGGTTTTAGGACGACTGACTATTTTTCTTGTCAAAATCTATTTATACTCGGCTGTATGGCTAATTTGATATTCAAATCTTGACATAAATTTTGATTAATAAATTTTTAAAAATTATTAATTCTTCTTTCCCAAGTTTCTATTTCACTTCTATCTTGTAGCCCATAAAATTCTATGAATTTTGATATACCGTATGTCCAAATTGGTTCTATATTTCTCCCTTACTTCTTCTACCTGTCATATCTTCATATTCTGTTAAATTCTTGCATTATGCGCTTTTAAATATCACTAAATTTATTTTATATCGCACCATAAATGACTATTCTTATTTTAATTATTTACTCTCTAGTCTCTAGTTTACTTTCTTTATGTTACATATTACCATTCAAGTTATAGGTTTAATTAAATTGTATCTTTTTAAGATTTTCCTTATTCTGATGATCAAGACTTGTGAAATTTATTGATACAATTGCGGTAAATATGTTAACAAGATTTTATCATTTTCTGAAATTTGATTGATATTTTCATAAATTGTTATGCAAAAACATATATTTTCCAAGATCTACTGATTTTATATTTTTTTTAAATACTTTAATATTATCTTAGTTGTATACTATTGTAATTTAGAAACCAATATCTGATTTTGTGAGTCTTTTATTTACAAATTTATAATTTAGGTACTTATTATGTTTTTTACCGTACAAATTAAATCTTCTCTCATTTAACTTTATTTCTTTGTGTTCTAATGCTCGTATTACATTTAATGTTATTTCTAGCTATAAAATTTCATGACAATATATATAAAAGATGTAAGTATAAGATTAACAAAAATTAAGTAGATCTTACGATTTTCCAATCCTTTATCGGAACCTAAAAAGTGCAACTTTACCAAAGGAGCTCTGTTCCATTTAATTTCCTGTTTACTTCCTACGACCACACCATTTCAAAGTGCATTTGCTGTCACATTAGTTCAAGTTGCTTGTACTCAGTTCCTTGTCGTAAACTTCTACCTTTATTAGATATATACGGGCTTTTAATTAGACCTTATTAAATCTGGGATTAATTAACTGTATATAGGTAGGTAACTTAAAACGTTATTTTTATTCGTTGGAGAAACCAGCGAACAAAAGATATCTCTGCATATCTGTGTTTAATTTTTTGTAAGCACGAAAATTGTGAATTAAATACATCATAATAAAATAGCTGAATTTTTAATTGTATCTTCGTACTTTTCGAATACCAATAAGAAAGGTCTCTTCTATGCTTGGTATATATATACCTATCTAACTTCAATTTTTTTTCAATTCTAACTCGTTCAATTATAGACGTTTTACGTATACCGACGGTCTATAAGAAATAGTATTATTGTAATGTATACTCTATTAGCCCATCTCTGCGCTCACTTATCATATTTATTTACACTCACAAAGTATAGTATAACCTTCGAAAAATATGAAGAAAGCTCAAATTTCACTGCCCTGAAGTATTATGTGTATCCAGTTTCAGGCTAAAAATACCGCAACAAAATTAATAAACAATGTTTTTAGGCTGTACAGGATATCATTTTGCAGATACGCAGGGTGGGATAATAGTGCACCCGACTTCTATATTCCTCGTTTTATGTTAGCTAGAAATTTTATAAATAATGGAGTTATCGCCATTATTTGATTTTTTTTAATTTTTCAGCCTAATTTTTATGAAATATACTCGTCAAAATTTGCTTCGGGACACCTTAAAATTGACCAAGATTTACAACGCTGTAAAACTGCCAAAAATGTATGGATTTGTGCCGGGTTTTTAGCGTTTCAAGGGAAATTTAATTGGCTTTCATCTTACCTATTTAACTCTAAGATAAAGTTACAGAAACATGTTTATACAGGGTGTCAAACGAATGCCTGTTATTTCAGTCAATTTTTATCTTAAGCACAGCGTTGACCAAACACTGTATATTAAAATTTTATAATATTAGTTTGTCTTATGTGTCTGCTTTAAAACATTTTTTGAATTTTGCTACTATCCTTTTTGTAGAAAAAGATACAGAGGTACATTTTCACAATAAAATAAAAAATCTCAATCTTTTATACTTTTATAATCATAAGGCCTCACATTAACATTAATATCTTTTACGAGATCTTTTATTTAACAATATTAAACATTAAAACTTAACCGTAATGTCATTATATAGCAATGAGTTGGGCCTCTGGATGTTATAAATCTCTGCAACGTTGTGGCATGTTCTGAACCAAATTATTTATTATCTCGTTTGGAATTTGGTTCCACTCTTCTACAAGGGCTTCTCTAAGTTCTCGCAATGTATCAGGTTTCGACTAGATATTCGTATCTGTAGAACATCCCAAATTTGCTCTGTAGGGTTTAAATCTGATAATGCAGACTGCCACAAGTGGTTTATATCCTCTTGGTAAAAAAACTCGTTTACAATACGTGCTCTTTGTGGTCAATCACTATATACCTAAATTTTAGTAATCAAATCCATCCGTTATTTTATTGTGAAAATGTAACGTTTTACTAAAACCTCTGTATCTTTTTTTACAAAAAAGATAGGAGCAAAATACATTAAAAAAATGTAAAGCAGACACATAAGACAAACAAATTTTATAAAATTCTAATATGCAGGGTGTTTGGTCAACGCTGTGCTCAAGATAAAAATTTACTGAAAAAACAGGCATTCGTTTGACACCCTGTATAAACATGTTTTTGTAACTTTATCTTAGAGTTAAATAGGTAAGATGAAAGCCAATTAAATTTCTCTTGAAATGCTAAAAACCCGGCACAAATCCATACATTTTTGACAGTTTTACAGCGTTATAAATCTTGGTCAATTTTAAGGTGTCCCGAAGCAAATTTTGACGAGTATAATGTAATACAAAAAACACTCAAAACATATTTTGATTTGTCAATTAAAAATTAAAAAATTGTTTCAAATAGATATCTGTCAAAGTTATGTTTTTGTTGAAATAATTCCTCTTTGTGGTTGGTTCTAGGTAAAAAATGAATAGTTTTAATAATGAAGACAGATATAATATGGTTGCCTGCTACATATGGAATTTTCAAAATTCAAGAAATGCAATAAACAAATATCTACATCGCTTTCCAAAAGCGTCCACAGCCACACGAGATAAATTATTAAACAAAAACAAAATTTGACTGATTTGAAATTTTTTTTTACATGGCCTACTTGAAAATTAAAAGAATTTTAAATTTCTTAGTTTTTTAAAAGTCTAATATTATTCGAATGATACGTAGGTACATAATAAGTTTTTAATCAATAAATCAAAATATGTTTTGAGTGTTTTTTGTTTCATTTCATAAAAATTAGGAAGTAAAGTAAAAATAATCAAATAATGGCGATAACTACATTATTATTGAAAATAAACCATTGCTGTAATACATCACTTTAAAGAGAATAAAAATTGGATTTTAACTAAGCCATAGCCAGCTATGACTTGATTTGACAGATGAAAGTTGGTGTTAATATCCCAAAATCTAGAAGAGTTACCAAAAATATTATAATATTATTAAAAACTGCATCAAAATGAGTTCTAAGAAAGAAGAAACCGCATTACCACATTATTATAATTATAAATAAAGGAGTTATAAGGGAAAAATGAAAATGACAAAAATCAGTTTTGTTGCCGACGAAACACAAACGAGTTGATTTTACCAGTAATTTTTACACTACCTAATAGTAAGCCTTGTCAGTTCTACATTTGGGGTCATTTAACCTACCTTTGTATCTCTTACTGTTTCCAAGATAACCATGGTGAACACAATAAGTGAGACACCCTGTATAGTGTACTGTACACGTAGGTATACATAATTTCAACCAAAAAATCAGTACATCTAAGTGATTGGAGGAGTGTCAATAATAATAAAGGAGAGGAAAAGGCTTTAAAAAATGTGAAGATATTCTATTAAAAAAAAATTACCTCTCCCTGCTTACTGCATATTTTTATACAGTAAAATTGTGACGTCATAAGATTTTCAATACTCACTAAACATTGACTTATGAGGACGGAGCACTGAGCCAACCCGTTAAACCTACTGTTCATGCTGACATAACGGCAACGCTTGAGTTTGTTTGCTGGATTTTCCGACTCTTCATTTATTTTGCCGTAATTACTTGCGTTAGTCAGTAGGTTGTTAAGAAATGTTCAATTATTTGTTTTAAAATTTTCAAGTTCATTGTATTTTAATTCCATGTAAAATGAGAAATATGAAAATAACAAATAAAATGTCCATGTTTTGATGAGCGCCAGCTAGTTCAATTAAAAATCTGAAATGGAGAAGTAAGACACCCTCCATTTATTATAAAAGTTGACAAAAGGGACGGATTACCAGGATGTGCTGCTCATACATGCTTCAGCTGCCACTAAACGTGCGACCCAGAAGAAATAATTTAAATGAAAGTGGATGTATAGAACGATTGTGCAGGCGTAAAAATATTAAATGGTAAGATAGCATTCTAACGTATTATTTGAGAAATTGCTCAAAAATCAATCTAATAAAGTTTCCTCGCCGTCTATTTTTTTAATATACCTTGGATTTTGTTTTAACGGATTTACGATCTTTTCACACTTTCTTACTACCCTGTAAACCCCTTACATGTTTATTTTCCGACCTAAAAGTCTAACGGTATAATGTGGAACTCAAACTGAACTTACTTAAGAAACTTAGGTATTACTCTGTGCGTAGAAGAGTAACACGTATTATACCCTTATAGTTTTGAAACTCAATAATGGCTCTTTATAAAGACATCCATCTTTTATGTTCAGACTTTCGACTGAATAAAATTGTATTCCTCCTCAAATTTCCAAAGTAAACCAATACAATATACTTTCTGATGGAAAATGGAATTACAAGTTATAGTCTTAAACTTTTTGAACAAAGGCGTAATATGATCCGACGAAGCAAGTGAAGGCTTGTACTTCTGAAGTACTTTCTATAACCGAGTTTGTTTTGAAATATTGGAAATACGGGAATACAGTTAGTTTAGGATTTGATGCGGTATGACACTGACAGTTTGCAACTGACTATAAAACGTTTAACTCAACCAACTAAGTTGGCATCATATGAGCTGAAACTAGTTTTTATACCGATTATTTCACTCAGAAATTATTAACCAATGAAACTACTACAATTTTTAAATTTGGACCAATGACAGCAGTATTATATCGATAAAATCCCTGAAACAGTTTTATCGCGATAAAATCATTCTTTATGTCAACTGTCACTTAATACGTTACTTTGACATTTCGTCGTTAAAGATATGTTTTTGTATTTAAATAATTTATTCGTGAAATATTCTCCGCAAATTCCATTCGTGCTTGAAAATTTTACCTATAAATTTTTTCTCGAGCGATATTGCCATCAGTAATATTACTCGTGTAAATTGGTCACTTTATTATCAAAAATTAAATCCCTCGCGCTAAAGCGCTCGTGATTTAATTAGATAATAAAGTGGCCAATTTACACTCTTAATATTACTAGGCAATATCGCTCTCGAAAAAAATTTATCGATAAAATTTTAAGCACTTATGATATTACATACGATAAACGAAAAGGATTATTTGCGCTGCAAAGATTAAGGATCGAACTCCAGAATCTTCAATCCAGACATGGTTTTCGGTGTATACAATACAATTATTAACAATATGGAAACAGTATAAAACAAGTCGAAAGATTTTACCTACTATGCGACAAATGCGAAGACAAGCATCTAAAAAGCGACAAATTCGATAACTTACTATATCTTAAAAATCAACATTAAGTACTACATAACTACTCGCCCACGTAAAACAGATAACCTGTAGGTACTTATATGCCATAAATTAATGCACTCAGTAGGTCCTACCGACTGATAACCGGAGGTTTATACAAATATCAGGTAAATTTTGCTATAAATTCATAAGTGATTCTAAAAATACCACTCAAACCGAAACGAACCCAAGAGATGATCCACTTCGTCCCTGTTGGAATTTCAGCATTTTTTATGGCCAATGACTATTCCTTAAAGGCTGTGTCCTCTCGGACGCTTTATTTAGCTGAATTCGGTGTTCGCACATGCGTTAAATAGTATTATTTACGCGTCCCTTGCCAGGATTTATGAAGGAAAGTGTAGCCCAGCCAAAATACATTTAAATCTTTCCTTACTATTACTTTCATGTGGGCGTTGCGTATAAAAAGCATCTTCTTTACTACAAAGCCATGGGCACAAGAACAAAAATTGGTGCGTTAGTCGATCTTCCCGTAAACAACATGTTGAAGCGTTATAAAAAATATGATTGATGATGGTGAACATGATAAACGTAAATCATAATATGATCAAGCATATTTATTTTAGTGACGGATATAGTTTTTGTTAACAGTTGGATGCGTTATTGTTAATCTTGTGTTGGTGAGCAATGTAGATTAACTGTTTTATTCAGTACAAGTCCCTTAAGGTAATTTTCATCGCTTTGCAGCAATACGGGTAGCTTTTAAAATATTTCTCATATACAGGGTGATTCACGAGGAAAGGGGCAAAATGTTATGGTAGATAGAGTTCACTTAGGTGAATTAGAAATGACTATTGAAAAAAGCCTGAGCCTTTTTTTTATTGATCTACAGGGTGATTTATGAGTTTTGCCCAATACTTTTTAAGGTAATATCTTTTAAACTAATCACTAGAATCAGCTCGTATTGTGGGTATATAATATACTATTAATTGTCAATTTACATGCATAATCAAAGAGAGAAAATTCCAGGGCCGGCTCAACTAATTTTTATTTTTAGGGCTCCTATGAAAAAATTCACCCTGGGTACGTGATTTTTAAATTCTAATACTGAATTATGAAACTACATACAAAAATGATCGAAAACATGTATTTTGTTGTTTTGCCACACTTTGGGCGAATTTTAAATAAGCGATCAATTTTCGCCAAAATCGAAGGTCTGCACAAAATAAATTTATAAAATTACATTTTCCTCTCTTATTCAAACTAAAATATTTGTTATAGAAAATTTTATGATATCATGCATGATGAATATGAAGTAAATAATCAAAAATAAATAATTTCAACATCAGATTAAGTAATTTTTATTTCTGAGGTTTCTGTTAAAAAAGCATTTTTCTCAAATTCTGATAATAAATTATGGAACTATATTAAAAAAAACCGCTGCCAGTTATGGGATCAAAACTTCCTCACCGTGTGGTGGAGTTTATAACAAAAGTAATTTTTGACGTATTTTGTTTTTTGACGCATTTTGTTTTTTGTACGTATTTTATTTTTTTGGCGTATTTTGTGTATTTCAACATTTGGACACAATATTATAATGAGTTGTATATCAGATCCTATTTATAATATTTTTTTCATTTTTTTCACGAATACATGTCTTCCTCACTTTTGGTGAGGAAGTAATTAGGTAACGAAATTGTTTATTTTTTTTATCACAGTACATCAATAAACAGAACATTAATAATCCTGTCGTTATTAGGAAAGCCGTAGGAAATTTAATTTTACGACAAAGAAAATGTAGGGAGGCAGATGGCTTTCATTTTGAAAATAAGTTATAAGGTTTTATGTTCTGTGAATTTGTTGTTTATAATGTTCTGTTTATTGATGTATTGTGATAAAAAATAAATAATTTCGTTAATTTTTAAATGTAGTTCCACAATGTGAGAAAAATGTATACAGACTGATGTTTCACAGAAACCTCAGAAATAAAAATTACTTAATTTGATGTTGAAATTATTTATTTTTGATTATTTATTTCATATTAATCATGCATGAAATCACAAAATTTTGTATAACAAATATTTTAGTTTGAATAAGAGAGGAAAATGTAATTTTATAAGACCTTCGATTTTGGCGAAAATTGATCGTTTATTTAAAATTCGCCTAAAGTGTGGCAAAACAACAAAATACATGTTTTCGATCATTTTTGTATGTAGTTTCATAATTCAGTATTAGATTTTAAAAATCACGTACACAGGGTGAATTTTTTCATAGGAGCCCTAAAAATAAAAATTAGTTGAGCCGGCCCTGGAATTTTCTGTCTTTGATTATGCATGTAAATTGACAATTAATAGCATATTATATACCCACAATACGAGCCGATTCTAGGGATTAGTGTAAAAGATATTACCTTAAGAAGTATTGGGCAAAACTCAAAAATCACCCTGTAGATCAATAAAAAAAAGGCTCAGGCTTTTTTCAATAGTCATTTCTAATTCACCTAAGTGAACTCTATCTACCATAACATTTGTCCCTTTCCTCGTGAATCACCCTGTATTTAAAATTTCGATGCGATTTTTATACAGGATTATTCAAATTCGTTTCTCGCTATTATAGGGATATCGGGCACAGTAAGAGATTAATTAGGGCAAAATTCCAAATTTGGTGATCAGGAATATGCCGTTGAAAAATCAAAGATATCTTTTATCGTTCTTGATATTTTTGAAAAAAAGTAATTTTTTTAAAATTTTTGTTTTTATTTTTTCCTGGCGTTATTTGAAGACGTTTCGAAAAACTAGAAACACCTACAAATTGATGATTTTTATTATCTACAAGGTAGCGCAAACAGTTTTTTTATAAGACGTTTATTATTTCACGCCCACTATCAAGTCCTTTATTTTAAGCAAGGACTTTCATTTTCTATTACATTTTTTGTAGAGCACCAACTTGAGAATTCATTGAATTATTGCATTGGTCTTTGTTAAAATTTATTTATTAATTTATAGTGCATTAACTATTGTTTCTATCAATAATTATATTTGTGCGGAGAGAATCCATCCCATGTGAGTAATATGATATAATATAAAGGCAAGGTCCAAAATAAAAGTCTTAATTCTCACAACTCCTTTTTAAACAAGCTACCTGTTTCGGAACCTTTATTTTGTATAAAACTACTTTTTTAAATAACAAATGTAACTATCATAAATAGAAAACGTAAAAATGATTGATCGGCAAGACAATTGGAGTTTTTATATTATTGAAAAATATATAAGTGTGTCTATCTCTATTGTAGGTTGTTGAAGTGAAATAAATTATTCTAAAAGTAGAATTCTGACTTATAATAAAATGTTAATGGAGCACCCTCTAGTGGGCAATAGTAAAATGTCAGAAAATCATAACCTACAACGAAATAGAAATTTGTATTGATTTTTATTGTCTTTTTTTTTTAAAACCGCTCAGAAATCTAGGGATTTAGTCTTTATAATCTCTGGCGGGTTTTTAAAAAAAAGACAATAAAAGTCAATACAAATTTCTATTTCGTTGTAGGTTATGATTTTCTGACATTTTACTATTACCCACTAGAGGGTGCTCTATTATCATTTTATTATAAGAATTCTAGCCTGAAGATGGAACTTAAATAAAGGTTTCGAAACCGGTAGCTTATTTAAAAAGGAGTTGTGGGAATTAAGACATTTATTTTGGACCTTCCCTTTACATAAATTATATTTTTATAGTTTCACTGTTAATAATTAGACAATAAATTAAAAAAATAATAAAAATTGCATTCATTTAAAAAAAAATCATTTCCTTCCAATGGTGATGGTTAACAGCTGTAAATGATACAAGAGGGCAATAAAAATTAGTAAGGGTATTTTTAGTTTTTCGATATTACTTTAAATAAGGTCAAGTAAAAATAAAAAAAGGATTAAAAATTTTACTTTTTTTCAAAAATGCCAAGAAGAAAGGAGATATCTTTGATTTCTTGGTCCTGACTCCATATGGCTATCCG
Organism: Rhagium mordax; assembly: GCA_963680705.1. Classification (NCBI taxonomy): domain Eukaryota; kingdom Metazoa; phylum Arthropoda; class Insecta; order Coleoptera; family Cerambycidae; genus Rhagium; species Rhagium mordax. The sequence continues at coordinate 18,846,361 of OY796661.1, forward strand.
TAGATAGTACGAAAGTTCTAAACTATAAATGAATGGTAAAGTAATTAACAATAACAACTCTTATTTATCCGACTAGAGTTGGCCGTAGAGTTTTAAATTAGAAACCGTCGCGTGGTATAAGAATTTTGTGGTTCAAATGTATAGCCCACTCTTGCACAAGAACTTTTTATTAATAAAGGTACTCTTATAACTGTGCTATTTAATTCCATATTGAAGTAAGCAAAGATAGCTCCTATAGTAAGCTAGTTAATACTATATTTAGGTACATAATATATTATATTTCGTTCTTTCATATTTTTTTTCGTTCTATACCTAAACAGGACCCAGTATATGTAGCAACTCTAGGTAGAGCTTCAAGAAGCGATTTGATCAATAAATAGAATCCAGCAAGAAGTTTAATAAATCTTGGAGCTTGAAAAATTGAACACCCATGCCCGGAACATTTTCAATCCTAATTCGTTTAATCCTGACTAAATTTATGTTGGTAAAAGAAATTAAATAAATCAACTTATTTTCTGTTTTACCGAAAATGGGTCTAACAACGGTTATTTTCTCATGCAGGATTTTTATAAATTTCCCGTCGATGCTCCGATCTGAATTCTTGCTATTTCTGTGTGTTTAGTGAACGACTTTAAAATTTGCCTAGGGTTCTTGATGGAAAACGTAATCGTTTTTGTTTACTTTTGTAAAAGGATCTAAGCTCAAAAACCTTAATACGTTGCGTAAACAGTTTCGTAAAATTGTACGTATAGGAAGATTGTGAAATACCTGCCGTCCGTAACATATCATATGTACAGGGATATCCAACGAAAATGACCACCCCTAATAACTTCTTTATTTTTGATGCTATAAAAAATTTTTTTATATAAAAGTTGTAGGGTTTATTGAAAGCATTTAGAATATGTATTCAGAAAAATAAATGAAAGTCGTTTAAAGGAGAAATGGTTTTAACTTTCATTTTTTCAAATGGAACACCGCATTTTTTTGCATTTTTGAAATCAAAAGTTACTTTTCTCATTTCGAATAAGGTATCAGTTTTACATCGAACATGAAGGGAGTCATTTTGAACAGTTTATGTAGGATAGTTTTAATTGCTTTTATTTATAGTTGTAATTAATATCTAAATTAGCCAAGACTAATGTATTCTAAAAATAAAAATTTGTTCTGTTATTTTATTTCCTTGTTGTTTTCGGACCACAAAATTGCAATAATTAGAAAACCCTAAAAGATAATATGATTTATATCTATATATTCGAAATGAGAAAAGTACCTTGATTTCAAAAATGCAAAAAAATGGGGTGCTCCATTTGAAAAAATGCAAGTTAAACCCATATCTCCTCTAAACGACTTTCATTTATTTTTCTGAATACATATTCTAAATGCTTTGAATAAACCCTACAACTTTTATAGAAATTTTTTTTTTATAGCGTCAAAAATAAAGAAGTTATTTGGGGTGGTCATTTTCGTTGGATATCCTTGTACTACATAAGCGGGGACCATTTGGCTGACGAAGAAATACATTTTTTTACATTGTGTCGTTCCTATTTGAATCAAATTAAAATTATATATCGGGGAAAATTTAATAATTAAATGTTTAATTAAATTTATTTTTAAAATCACAGGTTAATAATAGTCTAAGGAGAGGGATGGGTCAGAAAGAACTATGAACACCGATATAAAATGGATGTTGAGATGGTATGGGAATATGGATAGGAAATTGTAGGAGGAAATGGATATAGGAGTAGGGGTAGAAATAGAGACAGAAAAAGAACAAGGAGAGAGAAATGGGGTCAAATAATGAAACACCCTCCATATTTTAAAGACACCTATACATTCCTATATAATATGAACCCAATAAAAATTAAGCATATTTTGGGGGAAATTTTTGATAAATAAATGCGAGAATAAATGTTTAGTAAAATTTTTTGAAAAGATCAAAGACAAATAATAATAGTTTAAAGAGAGACAAGGAGAGAAAATGAAGAGAAAGAAATAGAGCGAGAAAGAGAGAGAGAAATGAGACCGATATAAAGATGGATATTGAGATGATATGGGAATATAGCGTAATGTAATAGAGGCAGATGAGATTTATCTTGACTTTTGTATAGACTTATTATTGGAATTTTAATTTAATTTTGTATTTATTTTTTTATTATTATTTAATTTAGGAAATATTGTAATTTAAGTTTATTTTAGAATCATATTTCTTTTTTTTATTTATTATTCATCCACATTACATTGCAGTATACAAATTTATTCACCCCTGGTGTAACCTCCAACTGCTATTTCTATAAACGCCCGTGTGCAATTTGAGGCGAACAACTTACTAGTGGGTTTGCTGTAAACCCTCCTTTTCCTTTTCAGGGCGTTCCAGGGATCTTCTAGTAGAGGAAAGTTACCTTACTCAATATTCTGTAATTTTGATTCAATAAAGATTTATTTGATTCAAATTGAGTTCATTGATTTTGTTTTCAAATATAGGTCCTGCCAAATGTGCAGTGGCCTGTAATTATAACTATCTGAACGGTTAAAACAGCGATCATGCACACCTGTGATCTTTGGAACACAGATGCCACCTTTGTCAGTGAAATAATGCTTTAGATAAGGTAGTGTCGATGCATAAAACTTGAATTTCAACTGATCAAACATAGAGGTCTCTCAACTAAACAGCTTTTATTCAATGAATTATCGACAAAGACAAATTAAATCGATTAATAAATAAACTAAGAACCTGCGATAACTGAAGACTACATTTTATCTAAATTACAAATGGTATTATCCTTTTATTTAAACATAAATGTCCAATATTTTTATTTATTTTTATAAAAATGAGTTTCTATCATTAGTATACTCCGTGCTTTGTAACAGTGTTCGCACCGGTTTGAATTTATCAGTTCAATGACATTGAACCTAATATGTGTGCTGGAAGGGGATTGTTCTAGAGTGTCCAATTATACTACATGGAAACAAACCAGCTGTGGATACTCATTCGAAATTAGAAACTATGTGGGTACATGATATTTTATTGTCTATTTTAGTAAATCCCGGGAACATCGGCAAATTATCTCGTTCAATATAAATGGTATGAACATACCTCGGCTATTGAATTGTTGTTTTATATATTCTGCACGACTTTCTTTAAATTTTCATTCCTTTTTTAGGAGCGCCGTGGACATGGGGATGCTTCTTCTGCTTGCCCAATAATAACTCTCGTTTTGTTTACGTTTCCAAGGTACTGCCTTTCGCTGATTTTGAATTCAGAGAAAAGTTTTATTTTGACAATTCAATTCAATTCAATTTTGACTCCTTAAATTTTTTAAGGAGTATTTAATTTATTTTATTTATTCAGAATACATGACAATGGATAGGGAGAGGGAGGGGACAGAGTAGGGGTAGAGGTAGAAATAGAAAGAGGATAGAGAGGGGTAAAAGAAGGGGTGCAAAGAATGAACACATCCTTTATTTAAACAATAAACTTAAAAATGTTTTATTCGCACTATAAGTTTTAAGTCTACCACACCTATAAAATAGTTTTACTCCTTGACATCGTTTTAGACACTACATTCTAAACTGCTATCATATAATACGAGGTTTCTTGGTCTATGAAGTTAGCGAAAATATTTAGTAATTTTTTATGATTAATGAGGCGCTGTTTTTATTTTCCATGATTACTTACTGATCCTAACAATTTTGTTATAGTTTTATTTAGAGACGCGTTAGTAACACAATTGCAGTAATCAATATGGAATCCATTGACTGACTTGTAGTGTCCTGCAAATGTTCTACAAGCGCTTTAACCTACTCTACTAAAATTAACCATGCAGAAAATATAATATATGTATATATTATAAAGGTGTGCTTTTGCCTCAAATTCTAAAAACATTTGTTATCTCTTACACGCAGCGATTTTCTTTACAGATCACTTGTTTTCTTTCCACTAACGCGCTACAGGGGCGCCCCTGGACATCTTTAACTTTTACATGTTGAGGCCTACTGCCTGTTCTTGATATTGATTGTCCTTCTGTCTGAACTCTAATCTCAGCACTATCATATATCATTCTAGCTTTTTTCTTTTTTACTAAACCTCTCTGGTTTATATCAAATTGTTATTGTGATAAACGTGTTTGGCTAGTTTTTGTTTCCACTTGCGACGTTAATGCAATTGGAAACATCATTCCGAGAGCTATGAAAAAAATCAGGAGAATTCGTTCAATATGTTGAACTACAAATAACCACGCGCAATTAAGGACAATTAGGCATATTGTGATCCACTTGACATTTAAATCAAGGCGGCATTCAGTATCATAGACTTTGGATTTTCCAGCAATTTAATTATTACTAACCTTGTTTTCTACAATTCTACCTAGATAATAGGCCTTAATAAGGGAGTTGAAGCCACATGCATACGGTTACTTCAAGAGTTCCTCAGGGATCAAATTCTAGGCTTATTTGGTGAGGATTTGAGTACCTTAATAGGTTTATCTTTATAATCTGTAAAAGTAACATTAGTATTATCGTTACATGTGGAGAAATAAGGTGATTGCCTTTATAGGTTATTTTCTGCTTGTGCTTTTGTTTTAGGAGATTAAAACCCACTTTGTAGGAAGAAGAGTTGCTTTGAAAATATCCTAGACCAATCAGGAGGATCCTGTCATTAGTAAAAAAGAATCTGCTATTGAATTCCTTTAAATTTAAAATCAGGTAAATGATGTATCATTTATTAGAGAATTCACTTGTCTGGGTCCCCAAAGTATTGATATATATCTTTATCAAAATAATAGAATACCGGGTATCTTTGTTAATTATTGGTAGAGATTTTTGTTAATGTTTCTATGCTTTGCCTACTTGAGTTCACTAAAAATCGCATATATTTAGCATAGACTAAATCCTAGGCTTGAAACTGTTTTGTAGTTTTTGTACCCACACGCACGTTGGTGCTTGCTTTACTCGTATAGCTTCATCCATTACATTATAAGTTTATAATTGTAACACAATCTCAAGCGTAGGATGTAACCAATAAGTTTATGTAGAATTTGGATTATCATAATAATTAAATTAAATACACCTACAAACGCCTTTCTTGCTTTATATATAAGTTCAAATTAGTTTATAAAAAAATATAATATAACCAAAGAACTTTAACGAGTAACTTTAACAATCTGTTGTGCCCTCTCAATGTTGGTTTTCATTTTTGTAACAAAATTAGTATTCGAATGCAAACTTTCAAACTTAATTTGGTAATAAATCATTTAGATCGACATTAAGCCTATTAAGAGCATTACAGGTAATTCGTATACATATTTATCCAATTTGTTCTAAGTCGTTTAGTTAAATTACGTGGGTTTATTGTAATGGCATCTGTCAAAAACATGTTAGCTAATGGAACAAAGTTTTGGTAAATTAAAATTATCTAGATTAAATAAATGATGTTTTACATTAACTATAATTTCATATATTTCCCTTTGTTCCGTTTTAAGAGTTTTTTATGGTTACCAACTTGTGCTGTATTTGGCATTTTTGATGTTGGAACTTTTATTAGTCTAGAATATATTAAAAATTATTTCATTAAATAATAATTCATTTTCCCTATATTTTACTCTGTCCATTTTAGACTACATACATATGTATGTTATGATCCTTTCGCTTATTTTGGTTTAAAATTATAATGCGGGGAAAATATTCCGTTGGGATGACAGCACTTATAACGTATAATTGACCTTCGCTTTCCTCTTTATACGACCCTTGTAAAGCAACCGTTTTCAATAAAAAGTTCAAATCGCTGTCGAAAATGCTGAGTACCTATAAAAGTTTACGTTTCCAACAATCAAAAAATGATGCATTACTTTTGTTTCAGTTTATTAAAAAGTGCTCTGGAGCTATTTCGGTTCTCTTAGATCACGATTGGTATGTGGGCGACTAATGTAAGAGTTCGATTGAAACGGAAAAAATAAAGATTGATCTTTGAAGTGTTATGTTCAATCATGGCACAGTGGAAGTTGGTCTCTTTGCCGATCTCATGGAGATAAATCGAGGAATAATATTCAAAATCGACTGTGGGTGAAGTTTGATAACATGTAAGGATAAAAGAAGTGGACTTTGCACTGAGGTTTAGATGTTAATGATTGGATTCAGGGTATAAAGAAAACAAAAAAAAGTAGTAAATTTGAGATCGGATGAACTTCCCTGACCGGATTGATAATGTTTTGTTAATAATTTTTTAACAGGATTATTTTTGGACATATTATGCCAACAGAATAATATAAAATAAGTAATAGGGTAGATACAATTATTTTAAGAAATGTTACTTATTATGGAAATTTATATTATATTAAGGTGTTATTGAAGGCATTAAATATATTGTATATATCTATCAATTTAAAAACGAGGATATCATAGGCTATATTCTTAAAGCTGAATCAATTTCCAGATTTTTAATGCAGTCATAAAACCAGAACTCCTTAAATGTCTGCCGATAAATTGGAAATTATTGAGGAAAATAAAACTGTGTTGGTAAAAGTTTATTCACGGGGCATTAATTTAACCAAAGACGAAGACCATTAGCTTGTGCTTTACGAGAATTGTAACATTATCTGACCGAACAATACAGCTTTTAGATATTTGGTAAAGACATTTACGATACATATATGATCAATGTGGCTGAGTTATGGTTACGCTGTTAAACAGCAATTGCTCAATTCACGTCACCTTCTTCACATGCACATAATAACAGACACTCAAGCATGAAATTGTCACATTTATGTCATGATTTATCTGCGAAATTATTTGGAAATATATACAAGCCAACTAATATGTTATTTTCATTTTCGGGGTATACACCACTATTAAAATACTTATTATATATTACAAAAATTGTTTATGCTTAGGTCAGCACTTTTTCTGTTACTTCATATATTTGAAACTTTGATATCACCTGTTTTTGCGCAATTGATAAATTTGCAGTTTAAAACAATCAACTTTCTTCTACGCATTATTAAAACACCTTGTATATATGTATCTATACCTAATATATTGCAGCTGATATTCATAGTAGGTTCGTTTTTTTATCTGACCAGATTTTGTGAAAAATATAACAATGTGGCAATTGAGAATCAGTGGAGTTATACATTAGTCCTTTAAGCATGTAAGTAAGTACATTTTTGTGGTGATTGATGGTATTTATCCCAAAAATATATTCTGATAACATCCCTGAGAAATGCACGTAGAAGATTCAGTAAATGGTGCATTGAAGTTACCACTAACTTTATTTCTTTTTTTTTTATAATAAAAGATTGTTTACGCCAGGCTTAGTTGCTTAATTAGAATTTTAATTAGTGGCGGTAAAGTTTATCAAGATATTACATTTCACGTGAAATGTCATTGGCAATATTGATCTCCATCAGGCAAATTTAGTATCGTCGATTAGTTCTGAAATTAATGAAATTAGTTTAATAGACGTTACAAAAATTATAAGACTCGCGTTAGTCAGGTAGTCAGTGTGGGACGACTCACAGTGGGGCAACATTTCGGGCGCGATTTTTAAGATAAATTCAAGCTCTTTTTTTTAAATACTCATCATATAATTTCTTATCGATCCCTCTGTGCGAAATTTTGATATAGCTTTCCATTTTTTTTAATACCTATGGCAAACCTGGAAAATTGTATTTTTTCCCTACAAGTATCCTTAGGTGTTTTAAAATAGGCTCTATGGGAGTTTTCAAGGTCGATGATTATATATTAGATGTGAAAACTGGAAAATTAAAAGTGGAAAATTCCGCGAGGAAAATCCAATATGAAGACATTTCAAGTTTTTTTAATTGCAATTTAAAGAATCGTGTAATATGTACAACAATAGGTTTTTTTTGAGGTTGCTGATTCTGAATATTTTGTGAAAATTGCAAAATTTTGTTCGGAAAATCCGCTTCGATGAAAATCTTATGAAATTATAAATATTTTCAATGTTATATATGTATTTTGAAAGTTAATTGATGTATCTAAAACTTTTGAATATTCCTTATGTTTAAGGAAATGAAAGAGACAACGCCTTAAACAAGTTTATTTTGAATAGGGGGTGAATATATTAAACAGAGAAGGGGTACTTTAACTGAGGATGGGTATTTTGGAAGAGAGAGTACCTAATTCAGACTATTTTTAAAACTATTTCATTTAGAAAAAATCCTGAGGAGTTGGACCATTTTTAATGCCGGATTTGGAAGCAATGCATCAAAATTCACAAGAAAATCGTAGCCATATATTAAAGAAAAAAAAAATTCCTTTCTCACAATTTTCATAAAAGTGCATTTTCTGAACTCAATCTTCCAATTCTGACTAAAAAATGAAAATCAGCAACTTCGGAAACCCATTTATATCCTACTACACAATTCTGTAAAACTATTTAAAATAACTGCAAACAAATCCGCCATATTGAATTTTTATCTCAATTTTACAATTTTCATAACAAATTCCTAATCAGTGACCCAAAAACTCCCCTGCATGAGCATTTAAAGTTATTTCGTTAAAAGCTTGAATTTTCAAAAATTTCCTACCATAAGATTTTCATCGAAGCGATTTTTCCGAATAAAATTTTGTAATTTTCGCAAAATATTCAGAACCAGCAACTTTATACAGTGACGGAGTATTCAAGATACTAATTTATAGCTTTGCAGAACGTTTTCTGAACCAATGTTTTGGACACAGCTTTGGGTTATGACAAAAATGCCAAGAATACTTTTTTATTAAGAAATAATTGTAGTTTTTAAAAATGTTAATTTTTTGAAATTTATCCAGTGGCGTATCCCTATTTTTTACCAAATAGAAATAAAAAAATTGAATACTCCGCCACTGTATAAATTAGCGAGTCGAGAACATATTTAAAAAAATATTTTTTTTAAATTAAACTTTGACCCCCTGTATCTCAGAAGTTTATTAAAGAAAGTCCATTTATTTTAACGTACCTACTCTATTATTTCCCGAAGTTTAATCGGTAAATTCTGAACCACCCTGTATAAAAGGCTGTTATCAATCTTCCTCTGTTACTTGTTGTTCTGCGCCTTAAGTTATATCAAATAATGGTGTCCATTTTATTTATTTGATTCTCGATTTAAACTCGATAAGCGGATTATAAAGGAAACGATTTCAATAAGGTAAATCTGTAAGGTAACCTCCAAAGTCGCCGACCTTACACCATTTAATTTTCTGGTAGAATATATAAATGGGTACAGTTTTTCATCAATATACTGTCGAGAATATAAAAGACAGAATGATTTATAAATAACACCCAATTCTTTTATTCGCGCAGCACAAATACGTCAAGTAATCTGTAGTTACTAGAAGTTTTAAAGAGAATAAATAAGTGTAACGAGTTTATATAATTACGTTATGAAAATAAATTTATTCATTTACATCTATTTTGCAAAAATGGTATCGAAGTGTGAAAATAATTTATCAATTCACAACTGTCACTAAAACAGGCTCTCAAATAACTGCTACCTAAGTGCTATTATGTCCAATTCAGCTGAATTTAAAGTGCCTATTTTACACATCGCATCATAAAGCCCCTTGACAAATAAATACACAATTGCAGAAGTCCGCATAGCAATGCCACGGACAAATAAAGTGCTTACCTGTAAACCACGACAAGATACTGCATTAAACAAGAGATTTGCAGTGCTGTTGCAGGATTTCGTGCATTGTGTTGCCTAACTGTTAGCCGCTCTCGGCATATCTTAAATTTAAATGTGTCTAGCAATTATTAATTCCAATTTAGTTCGCGTAGATACCTCGGGAATTCATAAAACCATCCTATTCATTCTCATGTATTTAACTGTAAGCAAATGATGATGAGTATTAGTAATATATTTTTCACAGGACTGATCATAAAAGATACTACAGTAATTAAAATGTACTAGTGTAAGGCACTTTGAACTTTAATGTCAAATATAAATGCATAATTTTATGCAATTTAAAAAAAAAAATTGTTTTCACTAAGCAAATTGTTGAAACTTTTCACCGACTTTCCATAAATAGAAACTCTGCAAATGCGTTTTTCGTTATCCAACCAATAAAGCGTTAAAGTATGTTAGGCAAATGAGATGTTCAATTTCAAATGGATTTAAGAAGCATAATGATTAATCTAAAATAGAGCGCGATAAATGTTTTAGAAGTAAAATGTAAAAGTCTGTTGTTGTTGTTCATTGTGGTCGCATTTTGAAGCCTTGCAGATCTAACTCTGATGTGTCTGCCTCCGGAATTTATCATCATAAAATCTTGAATCCTAGCCCATATTTTTCTTTATAGAATTTCTTTTAATTCATTAGCGCGAAGAAATTAAGTTAGGTATAAAGAGAAACTGTGTTTTCAGTGATTTTTTAATGAAATTCAAGAGGTTCTATCTCGGCATTCTTTTGTTAAAGTGGGATGGATCTAAATTTATTTTATGCATAATTTAATAGAGAACCAATAAGCTTAGAAATAATTTCAACGTTAGTCCCATTTAAAACTAAAAAATGTATTTTCAACGCTTAATAACTTTCACCTCTATCTCTGATTCTTTTTGAACTCAGATTTTAATCAAATGACCAATTTATGGAAAAAAAGTAAGTACCTAAGTAGCATTATTTACTAGTCTACGTGATATTGACCTTGTTTATCACGCATGTGGTGTTAATTTTTTGCCCTAATACAGTCTATTCTAAAGATACAATTTTTTTTCGAAAAACTTAATATGTCTCTATAATGATCACATAAATTTAATGTAATTTATCATCTGTAATGTTTAGTATTTTGAATGTTAATATCTAAGGAAATATAAATGAAGTAAAAATTGCTATAAGTCCGCTTAAGAAATACTGGCGCCTTCGCCAAATTCTATCATGTGCCTTTATGGAGGAATAATTGTATTACCTTTCAATAATTCACCATCTCTAAGCAACAACGAATTATCCATGAAGAACTTATTTAAAATGTATTATTAATTTTAGATTAAACATTATTATTAGTGGTAAATTATTATGTTTTTATAACACGTTAATTACGGATAATGTAGCCACACCAAAGAACTGAGCTTACGGCAATTGTGTTGCGACCAGGCTGGTTCTGACAATCAATGACGGAGCTGTTTGGCTTGTAAAAGCTCTTTGTTGCCGAAAAACACATGATAAAAAAAGTATACTTCTAAAAATTAAGAGCTGTATTATTTTACTAAAAAACTTCGCTTATAGGTAATGAATTAAAACAGTGATTGCGGCTTTGCGGTTAGGGGAATGTGCTCATCAAAGCCGAATTCATCCAGAAAAGTACAGAGTGATTTATGAAGATGTAACTGAAATTTAATGGAATTCGAAGCGAAATTTTTTGCCGAAATAGAAGGAGTTTGGGGTTGGGGATAATATTTATAGTCCATTTACTAAAGAAAAAAGTTCTAACTTCGTTGACCCAAAACCGATTTTTTTTTTGAAATTTCTGAAAAAGTTTATAGAAAAGTTCGTCATATTTGAGAAGATGTGCATTTTATTTTTTCAATTAATTGTTATTAACAATTATGTGTTTTTTTAATGTAGGTACTCTTAATTAAAAAATGTATAAGTTTTATTTATTTAAACAATTGCCTGACATTTCATTACATAATGTTCTTGGGGTTCCAGATTACGATTCTGGCCTCAAAATAGGTCTAAAAACAAAATGGCGTCTACAAAATGGTGTCGAATGTCTAATTTTTCTTTTCTCTTTTTTTAATATAGAATTATTAGATATATGGGGGTTTTTGGGGTCGCTGATTACGAATTTGGCATTAAAATTAAAATAAAATAAAAAATGGTGAATCAAAAATGGCGGAAAAGGGTATCTACATTTTTTTATTGGGATTTTATTTCTTATACCGGGTGACAACTACAATTACAAACCAAAGCAAAAGCCATTTATGTGAATCACAGCCATCTAATTTTGTTTTTAAAAATTAAATAAAAAATAGTTAGTTCCAAAAAAAAAATCCAAAAAGGCAATCTTATATGTAAAATGATCCGCTGGTCACAAAAATGTCAAAACACAGAACGTTCCATTTAAAAATTGAAAATTCTGGTCAATTCCGGTCAAACCGGAAATACTTTGAAATTCAAAATTATCCTAAAAAATGTGTAATATTATCTAATTCACGTCCACCAAATTTTTAATTTTAATCTGAATTAGGAAAGAAATTACAGATGTACCACTTCAGCCGGTAAAGGGGTTTGTTAGGTCGTTGATCTCAAATTTTATCTTACAATTTATCAAAAATGGAAAACGGTGTCTGAAAAATGATAGAAATAATTGATAGAACCCAAAAAACGCGATACCGGGTCGCAAATAAAAGTGGGAACTCCTGTAATTTCGTTTCTTCAGTTAAAAATTTCAAATTGGAGGGACGTGAATTAGACAATATTAGGTATACATTTTTTGGTATAATTTTGAATTTGAAGTTTCTTCCAGTTGGATCGGAATTGACCAGAACTTATGATTTTCAAATGGAACATCCTGTTTTTTTGACATTTTTTAAACCAGCGGATCATTTTACGTATAATAGTGTCTTTTTCGATTTCTTTTTGGGAAATAACTACTTTTCATTTAATTTTTAAAAACAGAATTAGGTGGCTGTACTTCACATAAATAGGTTCTGTTTTGGTCTGTAATATTGTAGCTGTCACCCGAAATAACAAATGAAATCCCAATATAATAAATTGACTCTTTTCCGCCATTTTGGGTCCACCATTTTTTATTTTATTTTAGTTTTAATGCCAAATTCATAATTAGCGACCCCAAAAACTCCTAAATATCTGATAAATATAATAAGAAGAGGAAAATAAAAAATTGCACATTCGACGCCATTTTGTAGACGTCATTTTGTTTTTAGACCGGTTTTGAGGCCAGATTCGTAATTTGTGACTCCAAAAACTTTATGTAATCAAATTAATAAATAAAAGTAATAATTTTTTTAATTAAGAGTGTATTAAAAAATAGCTATTTGTACCACTAGGGAGGAAAGTGCCACTTTTCCTCCCGTGGGTGAAGTTCACTGCCCGACGCGAAGCGGAGGGCAGTGATCACCAAGGGAAGAAAAAGCACTTTGATCCCGTGTAATACATATGATTTTTTCGCCTACCTGTACAATTAACTTATATATGTACCTAAATAGATCAATTATTTGATTTTATTGAAACTATTTATTGAGTAAAGAAATAAAAACAAATCCTTAAATATATCTTAAATACATTATTTTTAGATGTTAGAATTATTGGTTATATTCAATGTGCAATACACTTTCCTCCCTCATATGGGGGAAGAAAATACTTTCCTCCCTAGGGAGGAAAAGTGGCATTTTCCTCCCTCATATGAGGGAGGAAAGTGTGTACTTTCCATTATGGTAGGAGGAAAAAACATTTACCTATTTGTTAATAACAATTGAAAAATAAAAGGCACACCGTCTCACCTAAGGGGAACTTCTCTATAAACTTTTCCGAAATTTCAAACAAAAATCATCGGTTTTGAGTCAATTAACGAAGTTAGAAATACACTATTAACATTATTTAAAAATTGAACAAAAACATTGTCAATTTCTGCATAATTATATATTTCCTTCGCACCTTTATAATATGACGGACGTACATATTGTCATATATCAGCAGAGAACAAAGCGACGTATTTCAGGATTCAACTACATAGTATCTGGAAATAGACATTCTTCTACAAAATGTAACATTGCTCTTTCATATTCTCCTCTACTGTTTTATTCGTTTGATTTTTCTCGTGAAATGTGTGCACCTAGGGAATACGTCGTACATTCGCCTTCAATATTATTCCAAGAGCTGAAATGCTGGATGACAGACAGTTATCCTTTTACTTATGTTGTCATGAAATACTTAGTAGAACTTTCCATTTCTTAAATTTAAATATCATTGACTCTTTATACTTGTATATCAATTTGCCATTGTGAATTCTAGAATGGTATTTTGAATTCAAACTGTGTTTCGACAAATAATTGTAATATACACAGTGACATAATATTACTGTCGATAACAGATATAAATAAAAATAATTGGTCTTCGTTTCAGTTTCTTAGATTCATAAAAAAAATCCTGAAGGGTTCTCAAGGTATTATAACAGAGAGGCCTAAAAAGTTATGAGGTATAAAAATTATTTCCTGCTGAACAACAAAGTCTATTTCTAGTTGTTGCACTAATTACCTAATGAGTAGTGTTTCTTTTAAGAAACATGGCCATATTAACTGAAAAATGGTTATTTCCTTAATACAGTTATAAAATAATATAACTTGGAGAAAATTGCATAATAGACTTCATACGGTTCTTAATAACATTACCGCATGTGCTCTATATGAATATTTTTTAATTGTAGCATGAAACAAAAGGTACAGTCGTGAATGTTAATGTGTTTCGTAAAATATTTTTTGTTAATTGTGGTTGACAGAGCTTTTAGCGAAGTCTGGATTTTATGTGAATACTTTACAGTTAATTAAATTTGTAGACGTTGTTTACGATGTATCGTTACATTGACAAATTAATGAAAACCGTACAGACAGCTTTTATATCTGCACTTTGCACACCTATATTCAAATGTGTCTACTGTTCAAATTTAATTAAGCTGAAACACGCAAACTACAGGGTTTTCGCTAGAATTCTGGATTTCACCTACGAGGTTTATTTCAACAGATGTGTATGAAATAAATCAGAAAATTCTTTTTAACTTAAAAAAATTGCTTTCTAGTACTCAATATGGTTAACAGGACTCGGGGGTGCCAACCTGAAAATCACTCCATCCCACCTTTTAGAGGCTATTGCATATAACGCATACGCAGAAGCTATGCAAGTTTAGCCGAGAACTATGTAGTTGATACACCATCCACTGAAAAGGATGTTATCTTCGCACCACCAGATTCATTCCAGCATGCAGCAATTTAGCCACAGTTCTCCTTAGCCATTTACGTATGGAGATTGAGGAGAGAGTGGAAAAGTATACATATTATGATCATATGTATTAAAAAACGTTTATCACAACGTGTATGTAAAAATTTCTCTACCTAAAAATGAGCCTGTTCTTATGTGGGATGTTCTATTAACTATTTTATTAAAAAAATCGTATTATGCTCATTTGTTTTAAGGACACATACAGGGTGTTTGGTAAATGGGTTACCAAAATGAAATTTAATGTCATATGTATAATCGAATTCTAAGCAAAAAAAGACCATAACTTTTTTTCATATCTGGTTTAGGAAATATTCAGGTAAAAAAAATTACTTTATTAATTTTATTCAACACTTTGTAATGATAACAATAAAGGAAACAAGTTTACTACAACGTAAAAAAAACTAGAGTAGATTTTCAAAAATGCCACTATTTACAATAATAATAATAATATAATAATAATCTTTATTTATCCAAAGATAATGAGATACAGTTTACAGATTACATCGTACTATAGTAAGGTTTCAACAAAATATAGGTTAAATTGATACAAAAAAATATAAATATCTAATAATAAACATAATAAAAATAAAAATAAAATTAAAAATAAAGTACACATAGCATAGAAAACAACTACATAATTGGAGTATTTTTAATAAAACATAACAGTTGAGATTTAAACCGTTGAATGGTTTTAGAGATTTTAATTTCTTGAGGAAGAAGATTGAATTGCACAACTCCTTTGTGAAACAAATTTTTCATTGTACTACTCTTAATTGTTCTTTTTACATAAAAGCTATTTGTATTAGCTGTCCGTGTATTACGCAGGTGTACATCAGTAACAGGCAATAACTGTTGCCCAAGATAATCGGGTAGGATATTATTATTCATTTTAAAGATAAAAATCATAGTTTGAAAATACAGAAATTGTTCAATGTTAAGCCAGTTTAATGTACTTAGCATTAGTTTACTACTTGAGAATCTGTTACATTTTAAAATTACCCGCATTGCCTTATTTTGGAGAATCTGTAGTCTACTGAAATTGGTACAACTGACATATAATACTGAGCTACAATAGAGAAAATGGGGCAATATTAGCGTATTATAAACTGTTAACTTTGTGGACGTAGATATAAAAGGAGAGACTCTGCGGAAAAATCCTATCTTTTTGCCAATTTTTTTTGATATATACTCAATGTGTTTATTAAATTTTAGTTCACGGTCAATAACTAGTCCCAAGTATTTTATTTCCTGAACAAGCTCCACTTTTTCGTCGTTCATTACAATGTCAAGATTCAAATTGACAAATTTGTTGTACAAATAATTATTACCCACAAACATGCATTTAGATTTTAATTCATTTACTTTAAGTTTATTGCTTTTAAATTTTTCTGTTAGAAGCTTTAATTCTAAGTTTACAGTACCTATCATTTCTTCAAAATTTGTATTGTCATAATATATGAGGGTATCGTCTGCAAAAAGATGAATTTTACATTTACTTAATACATTTCCAAGGTCGTTTATATAGAGAATAAACAATAAGGGGCCAAGAACACTGCCTTGTGGTACTCCAAAATTATTTAGTATAGGCTCAGATAATTTCCCGTTCAATTTCGTTATTTGGTACCTATTAGTTATATAACTTTCAATCCAACTTAAAACGGTTTGATCAAAACCATATTTTTTTAGCTTTAATAGTAATATTTTACGGTCAGTAATACAAGTTTCTGTAAGACACAATATTAGAGGTTGATACTTAATTACATACTCTGCAATTTGGTCCTTATTTCTATAATAGCTTGCAGCATTCATACATGACAAAAGTAGTTCACCGTCACTCTGTAGTTGCTATTCCTTATAAGCTATTTTACTTTTAATTGATTTCACAATTTTTTGATAGCACTCACATTCTCTATCAACAGCAGCGGGATGCACATCCAAGTTAAGATTCAACTTTTGATTTACACGTACACAATTAACACACTTCTTATTTTCATTTCTGCAGACATTACTAGTATGTTCTTCAGCACATAGTACACAAGCATTTATACACATCTGGCAAAGCGCAAAACAAGAGCATTGTATAGTTCTGCAAAATTTACAGTATTTTGAATAGTATGTACTGAATTTATTAAAATTATATTTTCTAATTGTTCAATAGTATTAATTGGTTCAGCATAAACTTTATAAAATACTAACAAAAAGTCATGCAACGTGGAGAAAATAATTACATCACAAGCTGTAAAATAATAAACAAACTTTTATTTTCATAACTGTCTTAGTTTTTACATTTTTTTAAATATTTCTTAAACGAAGTCCGATATGAAAAAAAGCTGTTCTTTGTTTTATGCTTAGAATTCGATTTTCCATATGATATTTCATTTTGGCAATCCAGTTACCAGACACCCTGTATACATATATTGTAGGTCAAATTAAGAAACCTCTTTTTGGAGTTAAACTCAAACGTCATATGTTTCAACGAATGAATGAATACTGCCTGATAATTTAAAAAAATCAATATTTTTTATTGCAATTTTTGTCGGCAAAGATAATTAAGTACTAAAAATGAGACAAGATTTGAAGACAAAAATCCGTAAATAATTTTCATCATCCTTCCATTATCTAGTTTGTGTACACATAGGTATTAATAAAATTTTAATTACTTATTCATTAGACTAATAATTATTAGTCCATTTACTTAAGAAAGAAAGTTCTAACTTCGTTGATTAAAAACCGATTTTGATAATTATTTTTTGAAATTTCGAAAAAGTTTATAGAAAAGTTCTTCATCGGTGAGAAGATGTGCTTTTCATATTTTTCAATTGTTATTAACAAATACCTAAGTGTTTTTTTAATAATCATATTAAAAAATTTTAAGTTTAAACAATTGCCTGAAATTTGATTACATAATGTTTTTGGGTAGCTGATTATGAATTTGGCATTACAACTAAAATAAAATAAAAAATGACGGATCCAAAATGGCGAAAAAGTTTATTGGTATTTTTTTTCTTATACCGGGTGATAACTATAATTACAAACTAAAACAATCGCCATTTATCTGAATCACAGCCACCTAATTCTGTTTTTAAAAATTAAACAAAAAAATTGTTCCATAAGAAAATCCAAAAAGGGCACTATTATACGTAAAATGATCCGCTGGTCTCAAAAATGTAAAAAAAAACAGGATATTCCACTTGAAAATTAAAAGCTCTGGTCTGGTTAAAAATGGAATTAGGTGACTGGGATTCACATACATGGGTTTTGTTTTGGTTTGTAATTGTAGCTTCTCCGCCATTTTAGATCCAGTATTTTTGATTTTATTTTAGTTTTAATGCCAAATTAGTAATCAGCAACCCTAAAAACCTCCAGGTATTGGATAAATATAATAAGAAAAAGAAAATAAAAAATTAGACATTCGACGCCATTTTGTAGACGCCATTTTATTTTTAAACCGATTTTGAGGCCAGATTCGTAATCTGTGACCTCATAAACATTATGTAATCAAATTTCAGGCCATTGTTTAAATAAATAAAAGCTTTATACATTTTTTAATTAATAGTGTATTAAAAAAACATTTACTTGTTAATAACAAATGAAAAAATAAAAAGCACACCTTCTGACCTATGGGGAACTTTTCTATAAACTTTTTCCGAGATTTCAAAAAAATCATCAAAATCAGTTTTGAGTCAACGCAGTTAGAACTTTCGCCAACTTTTAACTTTTAGACAATGAACTATATACCTTTGCAGAGTTTCAGTTTCATTTGAAATTAAACACAAGTTATATGCACTAGGTAGCAAAAAATTCGATCCACCTATTTTGACAGGGTTTGATGTTTATTAACATTTTTAACTCTTCCGACGGATTTTAATGATTTTTTTAGCAAATTGTAGACAAATTCATAGAGATTATCTAATTTTAAAAAGAGTTGACCTGTGTCACAATAATATATCAAGAGAAACATTACAGTCATGTTCCAATACGCTTCGTGTTCAACCCACACCCATTCTCAATATTCTCATTTTTGTATCATTCCAATATTTATAAGAAACATATAAAAAATACGGTTTCATTTATGACTTATTCAAAGGTGGAAAGTTGTTTAATTTGTGGATCAAAGGGAGTGTCTTAATAAACTTGGATTCATTTCTCCTACGGCTTTCTCGTTCTCTAAGAAGCTATCAGTGCAATCAAAACCGCAATCATTAAACCCCCAATTTATCTCATAATTTAGTTAAGTCCTTCTAGTTGTATTAGCAGTAGCCACACTTTAAAGGTCAATAAGGTTCATTAAACAGCCGTTATAAAAGCATAAAGGGTGTGATGAGTTATATATTTCCCACGTTTTCTTTTACTTCTTGGATAGTTATAAATTTAATGTAACTATATGGCTTGTGAATTGCTGGCACAGGTAACTTTCAGTTAGATTAGAAATTTAACAGTTTCATAAAATCCAATAAAACACAACAGAATAATAAAGTTGCTGCGTAGTAGGTCCTACCAAGAACACGAGTCTAAGATTAATTGCCTTCACCTAGTAATATAACAAACAAGCAAGTTTTATAATAGCTGTTAAGTATTGTTGTATAGGCATTTTTTCTTGTTGTCATGATTTTGTAAAAAAAAAAAGATTATTGATATCTGTCAACGTTTGTTGAGAAAATATATGAAATAAACTAATTCAAGAAAAATAGTGTTTTTACTGCGAAAACATTAACAAATGGTCCTTCAGAGCTGATACAAGAAGATTTCCAGTGAAATTAGTGGCATTGAAGACTTCTCCACTCCTGGCTATTATCCAGTTCGCCGCCGTATAATCTACGACCGGACTGTCGATCACCAGGTGGGTCGGTTCATTTCCATTTAATTTGAAATTTTATTTGCTATAATACTGTTCTGAATATCCTCATAAGTAATTGTTTATAGAAAATTTACTAATTTTTACGTAAATATCTCTAAATTTTTCATAAAATGTCAGAACTTAAACAATTTCAAATCAAACGATCTTCTATCAAAGGTCAACTGACACGATTTAAAAATTTCTTTGACAAATTTGTAACTGAACAAAATACTGATTTTGTGCAGTTGGAATCTCGTCTTACCAAGATAGAGCCATTGTGGGACGAGTTTAATAATATTCAATCGAATATTGAATTTTTAGCTACCGAAAGCACCGATCATGAAGAAGAACGCAAGTTCTTTGAAAGTTCTTATTTTGATTTGACATCTAAAATCAAAACACATCTACATAGTTCAAATAATCAAAAGGCGCTAATATCAGAAAATAAAGAGAGCCTGTCACAAAGCAAAATAGTTGACACAAACCAAATTAGATTACCATCTTTAAACTTGCCAAGCTTTGACGGCTCCTACAATCAGTGGTTATTCTTTCGCGATACTTTTACCTCTATAATAGACAAAAATACGTCAATTTCAGATATTCAGAAGTTTCATTATTTGCGATTGTCACTTAAAGGCGAGCAGAGGATGTAATACGTTCTCTCGAAATTTCAGCAGCAAATTATAAAATCGCCTGGACTTTGCTACTTGAGCGGTTTGAAAATAAACAACTTTTAATAAGTAACCATGTAAAAGGTCTTTTTAATTTGCCAACTATGGTAAAAGAATCTCATATTGGTTTGCGGCAGTTATTAGACGGAATGTTACGTCATTTACGTGCGCTCGAAGTTCTTGAGCAACCAACTGAGCATTGGGATACTCTTATTATTCATCTAATTGCTACAAAATTAGATGGAGTAACTAGACGAGAATGGGAAGCAGAAAACTCAAAGGGTACATTGTTAACGTTAGATGAGTTTACTATTTTTCTTAAAGAAAAATGTCGTTTACTCGAAACCCTTGAAATTAACGAATCTGAATCTAAATTGTGAATCAAGTCAAAAGCAACAAAATCCTTTATTTCAACAACCGTTCCTCAATGTCCCGTGTGTAAAAATGATCACACAATTTACAATTGTCCCGAATTTCTTAAACTTGATTCAAATGGTAGATTCAATGAGTCAAAGCGGCTAAAGCTTTGTACAAATTGCTTGCGTAAAGGTCATTCATCAAAATATTGTCGATCAGGTTCATGTAGGAAATGTGCAAAACCTCATCACACATTGCTGCACATTGAAACTGTGGTGGAACAATCGTCACAATCTCAATCTGAAACAAAATTATTGCCAATTCCACCAACAGCTGATCATGTTTTGACAAACTATTCTTGTAGAAGCGAGTCTTCGCATATAATATTATCAACTGCTGTTATTCAGGTATTTGACATACATGGAAATGTGCACGAATGTAGGGCATTACTCGATAATGGTTCTCAAAGCAACTTTATAACTGTAGATCTCTGCAACAAATTACAATTACAAAAGACTAAAATTGGTTTATCTATTATGGGTATCAACCAAACAAGTTCAAATGTTAATTTTCGAGCTTTTGTCAAATTTCAGTCACGTATTAACGCGTTCAAAGCAACACTTTCATGTTTAGTTATACCAAAAATAACGGAAACTATTCCTGCAATGTCTTTTAGCCAAAGATCATTAGGTATACCAACCAATTTATTATTGGCAGACCCCACTTTCGACACAAGTAGTCATATAGATATTCTTATCGGTGCAGATACATTCTGGGACCTTTTAAATGCGGGTCAAGTAAAACTGGGTAAAAATTTACCTACTTTACAAAAAACACAACTTGGGTGGATAGTCTCGGGTCCAATTCACTACAAAAATCTTTCTCAAACAAACGTCAATTGCAATTTAATCACCTGTCAAGATCTTGACAAGCAGCTTACTAAATTCTGGGAAATCGAAGACTTTCAAGATATCAAGCATTTCTCTCCAGAAGAAGCTTACTGTGAAGATCATTTTACTAAAAATACTGTTCGAGATAGCCATGGTCGTTTCATCGTTACTATACCACTGAAGGAGGACAGTTCCTATTTGGGCGATTCGAAACAAACAGCACTCAGGAGATTTTACTCCACCGAAAGAAAACTTAATACAAATCCTGATATGAAAAAAGAATATGTAAAGTTCTTGGATGAATATGAAAAACTTCAGCACATGACTAAGATTGAGAATTCACATGATACGTCTTTCTATCTTCCCCATCATTGTGTTATAAACGAATCCAGCTCCACAACAAAGTTAAGAGTCGTGTTCGATGGGTCATGCAAATCCTCATCAGGATATTCAGTAAATGATATAATGATGGTTGGTCCCACGATTCAACAAGACTTACTCTCCATAATTTTACGGTTTAGAAAATACTACGTAGTTTTAACGGCTGACATTGAAAAAATGTACCGTCAGGTACTTGTCAAACCAGAGCAAAGATCACTACAGCGCATATTTTGGCGACAACAACCAACAGATGAACTCGCTATATATGAACTTAACACAATCACATACGGAACGGCGTCTGCTTCATTTTTGGCTATTCGTTGCCTACACGAAGTTGCAAAAAGGAACATACAAACCCATCCAAAAATTTCCAATATTATTCTAAGGGATTTCTATGTAGATGACCTTTTAACTGGTGGTGAGTCTATACAAGAACTGCAAAGTGTTAAACAAGAGATATCAATGCTCCTCAAGAAATATGGTTTTGAACTTAGAAAATGGATTTCTAATTCCCACATTTTAATGAATGATCATGAACATACATCCACTACAACTCTGAACTTTGGAGAAAACGAGCAAACTAAAACTTTAGGATTATTATGGAATTTCAAATCTGATTGTCTAGGATTCACAATAACTAATAATAATACGCAAAAAACGGTAACAAAACGATCAATTTTATCATCTATAGCTCAATTATTCGATCCACTTGGTTTATTGTCTCCGGTTACCATAATAGCAAAAATTATTTTGCAAAAATTATGGCAACATAAACTTTCGTGGGATGAATCCATACCATTAAATTTACACACGATGTGGATCGATTTTAGGTCTAGTCTGCAGCAAATAAATCATTTAGAAATTCCAAGGCATATTATATGCAGCAGCCCAATCTCTGTAGAAATTCATGGTTTTTCAGATTCTTCTGAATCAGCATACGGAGCTTGCATATATATATTGTCATCTAATTCTTCTGGAGACATGTTTAGCAATCTTCTTTGTTCCAAGACAAGAGTTGCTCCATTAAAAAATGTTACTATTCCTAGGCTTGAGCTATGCGGTGCTCTTTTATTGGCTGAGCTTATGAATAAAGTAAAAATGTCAATGAATATTCATTTCGAAAAAACATTTTATTGGTGTGATTCAAATATAGTTCTTTCTTGGATAAAATCATCATCTCATCTTTGGAAAATGTTTGTAGCGAATAGAGTTTCACAAATTCATTCTTTAACTAATCCTAATGATTGGCATTACATAAATACCAAAGAAAATCCCGCTGATCTATTATCCAGAGGAATAAATCCAAATAAATTTATCAATTCCAAACTTTGGTGGAATGGACCAGAATGGTTATATCTACCTGCTGAAAATTGGCCACTCATTTCGAATGAAAATTTGCATCTTAAAAATCTTCCAGAAATGCGGTCCCATTCTATTTCTTGCACTTTAACTGTTGAAGAGGACATAATTACAAATTATTCATCCTTAATTAAATTACAGCGCATTGTTGCTTATTGTCTTAGATTTTCTAAAAACTTAAGACAACATAAAGAAAATCGTCAGTTAGGAGCGCTTACACCTCCGGAATTGAATAATTCTCTGAATTGTTTAATACGGTTATCGCAAAAGAAAACATTTCCACAGGATATGCATAATCTGTTAAAATTAAATGCAGTAAGCTCTACGAGCAAACTATGTAGCTTAAATCCTTTTATAGATAAAGACGGAATAATCAGGGTAGGTGGCAGATTAAAAAACTCTAACTTTGATTATCTAAAAAAGCATCCTGCAGTTTTGTCATCAAAACATCATCTTACAAATTTAATTGCTAAACATGAGCATATTAAATTATTACATGCAGGTCCCCAAGCATTGTTAGCGTCCATACGGGAACGTTTCTGGCCACTATCTGGTCGTAATTTAGTCCGAAAGATTGTACATGGTTGTGTTCGCTGTTTCAGAGTTAATCCTAGAGAAACGAAATATATTATGGCCGATTTGCCTAAAACTCGCTTATCTCCTACAAGGCCTTTCTTAATTTCGGGTTTAGATTACGCTGGACCTTTTCTTCTTAAAGATCGAATAACTCGAAATTATAAAACAATTAAATCATACGTGTGTCTTATAGTTTGTTTTGCAACAAAAGCAATTCATTTGGAGCTTGTCGGAGACTTGACAACTCAATCATTTTTAGCTGCACTAAGACGGTTTGTAGCAAGACGTGGAAAGTGTGCTCAATTATTTTCTGATAATGCTACTAATTTTCAGGGCGCTAATTGTGAATTAAAAAGACTCTTAAAGCTTTCAAATGACGAGATTCGAACTACACTAAATCAAGAGGGCATAGAATGGCATTTTATACCTCCCAGAGCTCCTCATTTTGGAGGACTCTGGGAGGCTGGTATAAAATCTGTTAAATATCACCTAAAACGAGTTATAGGCGATGCAAAATTATCTTATGAGGAATTCTTAACTTTATTAGTCCAAATAGAATCTTGCCTCAATTCGCGACCTTTGTGTCCATTATCAAATGATCCTGGTGATCACAGTCCTCTTACGCCTGGCCACTTCATTATTGGAGAATCATTAACAGCATTACCAGATTACGATCTGTCAAATAGTAATGAAACCAGATTGCAGAGATTTCAACGAATGCAGCAGTTGTTGCAGCATTTTTGGTCTAGGTGGTCAAAAGAATATATATCCGAACTCCAGCAACGAGTAAAATGGAAAAGAAGCCAAGAAATGCTATTAAAACCTGGCGTTCTGGTAGTTGTAAAGGAAGACGGTTTACCTCCATTGAAGTGGCGTTTGGGAAGAATTAGCGCAGTTCATCCTGGGCTGGATGGTGTAATCAGAAGCGTGACCATTAAGTGTTTAAATGGAACCTATCAACGTCCAGTTGTGAAGATATGCATATTACCAAATCAAGATATCAACTAAGTGATTTTTCAGATATACTTGAAACCTTGTGGTTTTCAAGGGCGGCGGCCTATGTTAAGTATTGTTGTATAGGCATTTTTTCTTGTTGTCATGATTTTGTAAAAAAAAAAGATTTTATTGATATCTGTCAACGTTTGTTGAGAAAATATATGAAATAAACTAATTCAAGAAAAATAGTGTTTTTACTGCGAAAACATTAACAATAGCTCTATAACTAAAATTTACGTATTCGTTGGAAAACGAAAAACTTGAAATTCTGTAATAGACATACATGTGAAACATATTCGGATTATTGAAATCTTTATAAAAGGTCGTATAACTATATTATAGAATATAATGTATAACAATGACTAATAAGAGAATCTGGTAAGAGGTTGCGATGTTGTAACCATTTAGTTTAATATTCCTAAACAATTATTTCAAATAAATTAAAATGAGTTATTTTCTATCGACCCAAACAGCATAAAAGAGAAATTTGCATCAATCTAATTAAAATATTTGTGTGGCCAGGCGCAATAAACATTTCAAGTAACCTGCAGTCACTAAAAGTTTTATAAGGGTGTCATAGTGCCAAGTAGTCGGCGAGTTACATAGCAGTTTTATAGCGTGACTATTAGTTAAAGATCTACAAGATGATGAAATATTTTTGATATGGCATAGCATATGATCTAAGGCAAAATATAAAACCATCATGATTCTGATGTTTCCTAGCAAATCGAAAATGTGACAGTAAGATTTTTGGTCAACCATCGGGCAATCGCATGTATAGATATAGATCTTATTGTCGCAATCGCCTCCTTACTGATGTTTCAATCACCATTACTGTACTGCTAAAAATTTCGGTTAAAGGGTGAAAAAGTTATCAACATCAAACTTTTAGGTGGATCGAATCTCTTGCCTGTGAGTGTATACAAGAACGCCATTCTTTATTATGAAAGCCAATTATACTGCAGGTGCGTTGCATTTTAATACTATGAAAGCCAACAATTACTAGAGTGAGATACGTATCAAATTAATTATTAGAAATTTACATTTACATGGCGTTCCCCTGTTTTAAAATATTGCATTAAATTTACGCCCAGCTGCAAAAAATGTTGCATAAAGAAAGAAATAAATCGCTCGCTGTAGGTGTATATGTAAATTTACTGCACTTAAATCAGGCACCTATTATAATTATAGTAAATTCAGATAACAGCTTGCTATACATTATACACATCGTATACAGGTGGCTGAAAAAGTATGGAACATATTTTAATGATGATGTATCTTCGGTGGTTTCAGTATCTCTTATGGAGACTATTCATCTGTCACTGATGCCACTATTTACATCCGTGCTAGTACACAGCTTCTAAAGAATCTTTAATATATTTACTCGAATAGAATTTTATGCCGTAATATAATTACATTTTCATTTACAATAATTCTGCATTCATAATGAGTTACCTACTAATGCACTTTAAGAGTAAGTTTAATCTAAGTAATATACATATATTATGCCATAGTTTATACTACATACGATAAGCACCTTTGGAATGTTCCCATTTACTAGAATTTTTCTTCAATATATTATGCTTTAACTCACGCATATTATTAAGGTTTATGTCTTTATGTAAATAACATTTTTCTCTTTGGTAAACATTGTTCTCATAACAACGTTTAATTGGCTGATGAATAATAAATAACTCCAAATGAATATTTACCATCACATAACGATATAGAATTGGTTATTTGCCTTGAAGCGGCTAAGATTATTTACAAAATCAGACATTTCGCAGACTATTTACGTTTCGGTAATTTTATTTACTGTCACGGAAATAATTCGTTTTATATAGGACGCAACCGACAACGCGTTGTATATATTTTTTGTTTTTAAATCAATTTATCTGCGAAAATTGCCAATTATTACAATTATCAAGAACGTAATATTCGTTGTTAATTATTTGAGTAAAGAAAACAGCTCACTGAATTTTTCTTGATAATACGATGCAAATTATGAATATATAAATTGTGAGATATCTGATAAAGGCGCTTGTACATTTTTAAATTAATTCAGCTTTTAACTAAGTAAATCCTGGGGTATTTGGACCGATATTAGGATTCAAAGGGACAATATTGTCGTCCGTCATTAACGTCATTCAATTGATATAATCACCACAAAGCAAAACACAATTATGGTATAGAACTATTAGAGCAGACCTACAGAATTAATTTCGTACTATGAACTGCAGAATCCTAATTAGCCTCGATAGCAATGCCAGTTTGGAAAGTTATATGGAATAAACTATGTTTTTAAAAAATGATCTTCCCTACTATATTTAATAAAGCAGACTTCTTATTCTTTAACAATAAATTGGATGAAAAGCACATTTTAAATGAAACAAGTGAACAAACATCTCTTATCTGCTCAGTTGTTGAAATAATTTGTTAAGGCGTTACTTGAGCCATCGCATCGTCCTAAAATGCAAGCTTTGCACTCATATTCCTTTCATAAAAACGCTCATTTCTACCTCTCCATACCAAACAAACTCCTTCTATCTGGCTGACACAAAGTGAATCTTGATTCATCCGTGAACAAACATTTATTCCATTCTGCAATTCCTGTGACAGTGGCGTAGGCAAAAGACTTATAACATTGAAAGAAAAACGCCGCGTTACTTGTTATGGCAGATGTCCACAAAAATAATAAAAGATTTTCGGTTGTTCCTACTTTGAAATAAATGATGTGACCTGTTATGTAAAAATTCGTTTGTTTTAAGGAATCGTTTTCTCTTATCAATCTTGATTTATAATTTGGTCTCATATAAAAATTTTTGAAATGAAAATCGCGAAGGCACTGCACTTGGTGAAAGAAGAAATGGAAAAATATTCCTATTAAAATGGGAGTCATTTTGTGAATTGATGCATTTTACACAGCTTTGCTTCTCACATAAACATAAATAAAACACTGTTTTATTATCTATTAGTAATATGATTTTTCTCTGAATTTTTTTATTATCATTCATCTCTAGTACTACGGCCTTAGTTGAGCCTTGATCCTCAAGTTTACCCCGATAGCTGTATCAATCTTTCGCCAGTCGTTGCCAGTTGGTTGCTTTCTTGCGTCTTCACCAAGAATGACCAAGTCTATTTAATTCTAGCCTTCTTCTATGGGAAAGTTCTTCGTTACAACATCAGAATGCCACTTGGTGGTTAGTTTCATTGGTTTTCATTATAAGATCTGTCCATCAAGAATCAAATTTTGACTGTGCTGGTGATGTCTTTACTTTCAGTAAGTTATTTGAATTTGCCGTTCGAAGTTATCTTTGCCAAATACCATTTTAACATACCACAGCTGGTATTTTTCTCATCTAATTAATTTTCCACGTCTTAATAATTATTGTGTGATTTACTCAGACCCTGATCATTGGTTGGAGGGTATCGCATTCCTCTTTGTCTAAGATGTTGAATTTTTGTTAACGAAGATTTCAGGCAAGTGAATTAATTACCTCGAAGCTAAAACCACCAGCTTCGAAGTTTTAAACTGTTTTTCGCCCTGTTTGGTGTTCGTTCCATTTTCTGCCATCTTATTAATTTTCAGATCCTTATTTTTTGCTGCGTTCAAAGTGGTCGTTAACATTTCTTTGGTGTTGCGTTCAGAGGGGACAATTAGGCCTAGCTTTCCACAACAATATCGAAAATTAGTATGCCGGTGCCCATCTCAACTCTGTTTTAGTGTGATTCTCTTCCGATATTTCAATCTCAATCCTTGTGACGTTGGGCTGTGACTAATTTTATTGGCTTATTTGGGATCTAATCTAAAATCCACTCGTAGTCTCATAGTGCTTGATTATTGCGGTACATGCTGCTCCGAAGTCTATTGATGGAATGTTGGTTTTTTCGATAAACTAAACTATAGATATATTATCTGGTACGATGTAGATTGAGAAAATCGGAATCTTCTCTGGTATGTATCAAGCAATGCCTTGGAATAGTGATTTAATCGCTGAAAGATTAACTAATAAAGAAAAACATTGAAAGGATCTTATACACGTAATACCTCTCTAGGTTCTACACTTCAGTTGATCACCCTTCTGGGTACAATGCCAATGTCACTCATCTAGCATCTATGCTTCTGCTCAAACCTTGGTTATTATCGGGTGACATTGATTAGATAATTTTCCACCTTCATGTTTAAGCAGTTCTGCATGAATTTTGTCAGTTTCTTGAGACTTGACTTGACTGACGTCTTGAACTTATATTATATAGTGTGACCTGTGTGACACATCTTCTCTTTGAGAATTTCTCCATTATTGAAAAAAAAAAAATTCTTTACCTACATAACTGGCGGCTTCCCATGGTTGTTAATTACTTTTTTTTATATTAGGTAATTCCCATTAACCAGCTACACAGTTTATCGACACTTGCCAATTCAGAGGAAAACAAACAAAATACACAAAATCCATCAAAGTAAAGGAGCTACCAAGGGTGCAGGAAAGGAAATATCAAGAAAATAAGGAAGTAGGTATATGACAATGTAAATAACACACTTCACGTCACGGGGCCGGTCATGGCGACTCATCACAATAAATAATCAATAGGCCACCGTTAACGGAAGATAGGGACCTATACAAGGGCATTTAAAAAAAAATAAGGATGTTTTTACGTGTTCTTCAATGGTTTCTAAAGCATCCAAGTTTTTACTTGCCAAGATGTGATTGATACAGAACCACATATGAAAGCCCAGCTCTTGAAGACATTGCAATAAACGATTCGCCTCTTGTTTAAGTCTACAGTTAAATAGAATGTGGTTAACATTACCAATATCATTCCCACACTCACAGAGATCGCTATTCACTATTTTAATTTTGTGAAGTTGGGAAGGAAATCGACGGTGATTAAATTGCAAGCGTGTGATGGTAGTGCTTTTATCTCCTTCGTCTAGCAGTTTAAGTCCGAAAGGTGTTCCGAACGGATTTATTCTCTTTTAAAATTATTTATTCAGATGCAAGATTTCAGAAACAGAAGAAGAACATGTACCACTAGGTATTTGAAAAAATATAAACTGTTGCTCTCAGCTCTACTACTGAGATCATATCACATAAAAAAGTTTTGAAGTTATCAAATTGTACGGAAAAAAATCAAAAACATTTAGAGGGATACTCATGGGTATTTTTAAATACTTTTACATATTTGATATATTTTGGTAATTCAGTATTTTTTTGCTATAAAATGTTTTTGCTTTTGAATAGCAAGTAAATTAATACTATTGATGATCAGATCAATAGATCCTTCTCTGCTAGCTTTATTTAACAATTTTGTTCTAAGTACTGCGTTTGTGGTACTAATTGATGATCAATATGCACGTGTCTGTTTTAAAAAGCTTCATGCTGTACCTTCTAGAGGAATAGAAAAAAGGACGCACTGCTTTATTATTATAAATATTTAATAGTTACCTCCATTTGAATTTCTGTATTTTTTTCAAAAATAAATCAATACGCATTAGTGTTAGATAAAAGAGCGATTATTTTAACAATAACTATTTAAAGTGTTGTTTTAATAACTTAAATAATTTAAGACGTAGAAAATAAATATGATGGTGAATGTGCGTTGCGTCTTCGGTTATGAACGATAAAAAGTAGCTGGGTGAAAAGAGCCAGAATTAGCATAATTAAATAATCTTCTTATCTCAGCATATTTTAAAGTGTAAATATGAATAATGAACATTGCGTCCGAGTTGTGGGATTCTTAAGAAAACGTATCGATTCATATTTCACTTATTTTCGTCATGTATATGAAGAATAAGGTGCTTTGGAGTAGCTTCATGAAATTGCTGGCGTGTGATGCATTAAAGATGAGTTACAGATAGGTATAGGAGAAATATAGGTCAGTCTGTCACTACAGATCCCTTAAAAAATATTGATATAACTATGTACTAACCAATGTTTTATTTTACAGATTTAAGTTATGGTTTTATCAGATGTACACATACAATGAATACAATAATGAATGGGATTTTTTTTAAACAATAAAATAATTGTTGTTTTTAAAAATATTTAATGCTGTTTTATGAAAAACTGGACTGGAAAATGTCTTTCCAAAGACTAGTTTTTAGATGGCACCTCACAAAGAGCAGACTTATATACTGCATGGTTGCCGTTTAACTCATTTTTTCTTAATTTAAATTGATGCTAAGAGTTCTGAAATAAAAATTCGTCCATGGTAACAATAAGAAAATTGCAACATCGACAGTTACTCGATTAAAAAACAATTTATTTTTCTATAATATTATATAGTTTTATATATTTTTCAATTATGTTCAATGTTTGTTATAGCCAATTTGCCGTCTACACGCAAATGCGCACTTCTACGCAATTATAGAAAAATTTTTGGTGGATAGGTGGGGTCATTTGTCAGTTTTTGACCCAAGGAACTATTGTCCCAAGTCTCACGGTTATTGAGATACGATTTTATTTTCATTATTTTTGAAAATTACCGAAATCCCGTCTTTAAACATTGATGTCTCTTTTATATGAATACAAAAAAAGTCCCGAGAATGGGTAAAAATATGAAATAATATAATAATAATAATGAGACTTGGGACAGTAGTTCCGTGGGTCAAAAACTTGCAAATGACCCCACCTATCCACCAAAAATTTTTTTTCGGTCCATGTGCCGAACACCCTGTAGAATCGCTAGTAAACAAAGTTCACAAAAAACGAATTATAGTCATAAAAACTGAGAATGATTTGTGCGAGTTCTTAGGAGTATTTATCTTTATGGTTTTAGGGTTGTAGTACCATATTTAAATTTCACCCTGTGTATGCATGCATAAGTATAACTATTTGTCTCATCATACATTAGCATAGTAATTCGTCCAAATTATTATAAAAATGTCTAAACCTGAAAAATCGGCGACATATATTTTTATGGCGAAAAGGACTCTCAACCGTAAAATGGTATACATAATGAGGTC
The DNA here is from genome assembly GCA_963680705.1 of Rhagium mordax. Taxonomy (NCBI): domain Eukaryota; kingdom Metazoa; phylum Arthropoda; class Insecta; order Coleoptera; family Cerambycidae; genus Rhagium; species Rhagium mordax. Next base: position 18,878,340 of record OY796661.1, read on the forward strand.
ATAAATTTCAGCTTCTGGCAATAAAATGCAATAAAATATATTACTAACCACTTTTAGGATCTTACGTTATTTTTCGTCACTTACCCACAATGTTGAAACTCCATATTAAGCAGGCATATCTCTGAAGAAATATTGATGATGAATCTGTAAATAAAGAACAATATAAGTATTACTAGTTATAGACAGATAATAATTTAATTAAAACTTGTAAGTTAAAGTCAATTTTAACACTTGATACACATTTCGTTAGGCAACTTGGCATCATCAAGAGATTAAAATTAATCTCATCAAACGAATAATGCAGCTTCCTTATATCCAAACTATTGCCTAACTAACGAAAAAAACTAGTTATATTACACAGGTTTATTGTCGTACATACAAACATTTAAAAATTTCTGTCTATTCTTTGGCGCACAGATTATTTTAATAATAACTCAACATTTTTGTATGTTAATAAATAGTTAGAAAACAAAATAAAATAAAAAATGATCTACGCTTATTCAGTTTCATTCGAGTTATTTCTCTGTGATATCTTTACAAGCACGGCACCTCCATGCATTAGAGACCATTGCGTGATATTTCTGATTTTAACACAGAACTCAGAAGATCTATTTCAGAGATGAGAAAACATATGAATATATGTGGGTTGGGTGCAATAAAATGAATGGCTACTTGGGGAGAATTAAGCCCTAAGCTTATTCCCAAATGAAACGTAAAACCTGGGTTTTTATTATTAAAGTGTACAATCTGGTATTGTATCATATATAATTTCAAAGGCGCAAAAAAGGATACAAATTCAACAAAACATTTGATACGCAGGAATTGGATTAAGGAATAACAATAATTGATGATATTTTATTAGTCCAAAATTATATAATTTTTACATATGGATACAATGCATGCTTCCAAGGGGTGATTTCTTATTATTATTTTAAGCGTTAAGCATTTAAATATTGAAGTATTGAACCATTGAAGCATTTGTACACTTAAGCATTTAATAATTTAATCGTTCACCCATTTAATGGTTTGACCGTTTGCCCATTTAATCGATTAATCGTTTAATAATTTGATAATTTGATAATTTGATAATTTGATAATTTGATAATTTGATAATTTGATAATTTGATAATTTGATGATTTGATGATTTGATGATTTGATGATTCGATGATTCGATGATTCGATGTTTGTTAATTTGACAATTTGATAGTATGACAATTTGATAAGTGATGAGTTGATGAGTTGACGATTTGATGGTTTGATGATTTGATGATTTGATGATTTGATGATTTGATATAATAATTAGATAATTTGAAAATTTGAAAATTAATTTGATAATTTGATAATTTGATAATTTGATAATTTGATAATTTGATAATTTGATAATTTGATAATTTGATAATTTGATAATTTGATAATTTGATAATTTGATAATTTGAAAATTTGATAATTTGATAATTTGATAATTTGATAATTTGATAATTTGATAATTTGATAATTTGATAATTTGATAATTTGATAATTTGATAATTTGATAATTTGATAATTTGATAATTTGATAATTTGATAATTTGATAATTTGATAATTTGATAATTTGATAATTTGATAATTTGATAATTTGATAATTTGATAATTTGATAATTTGATAATTTGATAATTTGATAATTTGATAATTTGATAATTTGATAATTTGATAATTTGATAATTTAATAATTTGCCGATTCAAGGATTCAAGGATTCAAAGATTCAAGGATCAAGGATTTAAGTTTCAAGGATCAATGATTCAAGAATTCAAGGATTTAAGGAATCAAGGATTCAAGGATTTAAGAAATCAAGGATTCAAGGTTTTAAGTATCAAGGATTCAAGGATTCAAGGATTCAGGGATTCAAGCATTCAAGGAATCAAGGATTCAAGGATTTAAAGATGCAAGGATGCAAGGATTCAAGGCTTCAAGAATTCAAGGATTCAAGGATTTACGGATTTACGGATCTAAGGACTTAAGGGTTTAAAGATTTAAGGATTTAAGGATTTAAGGATTTAAGGATTTAAGGATTTAAGGATTTAAGGATTTAAGGATTTAAGGATTTAAGGATTTAAGGATTTAAGGATTTAAGGATTTAAGGATTTAAGGATTTAAGTATTTAAGGATTTAAGGATTTAAGGATTTAAGGATTTAAGGATTTAAGGATTTAAGGATTTAAGGATTTAAGGATTTAAGGATTTAAGGATTTAAGGATTTAAGGATTTAAGGATTTAAGGATTTAAGGATTTAAAGATTTAAGGATTTAAGGATTTAAGGATTTAAGGATTTAAGGATTTAAGGATTTAAGGATTTAAGGATTTAAGGAATTAAGGAATTAAGGAATTAAGGATTTAAAGATTTAAAGATTTTAAGGATTGAATGAGTCAAGGATTTAGTGATCTAAGGATCTAAGAATCTAAGAATCTAAAATGTGTTCGTACCAGATTATTAATAACAAGAACATTTTCGTTATATTGTCACAAAGAACGCAATCAAAGTCTAACAAAAACGAACACAAAATGTTTTATTGCTTAATAATTAAATTGAGTCTAAGAATTTAAAATCTATGAATTGAAGAATCTAAGAATCTAGGAATCTAAGAATCTAAGAACTGAGGAATCTAAGAATTTAAGAATTATTTAATAATATAATAATTTAAACCGTTAAGGATTTAATTAATTATTTCTAACGATCTAAGGGTCTAAGAATCTAACAATTTAAGAAACTAAGAATCCAAGACTCTAAGAATCTATGAATCCAAGAATCAAAGAATTTAAAAATCTGAGAATTTAGGAATCTAAAAATTTTAGAATTATTTAATAATTTAACGTTGCTTGCGTTCAGGTCGCTGCGACCTGGTCGCAAGCAAAGAATTAAGAATTTATTTAATTATCTCTAAAGATCTAAGGGTCTAAAAATCTAGGAATCTAAGAATCTAAGGATCTGAGACTCTAAGAATCTATGAATCCAAGAATCAAAGAATTTAAAAATCTGAGAATTTAGGAATCTATTTTAGGAATTATTTAATAATTTAATAATTTAAGAGCTTAAGGTTAGGGACAGACTAGCGTTCAGGTCGCCGCGACCTGGTCGCAGACAAAGAATTAAGAATTTAATTAATTATCTCTAAAGATCTAAGGGTCTAAGAATCGAGGAATCTAAGATTCTAAGAATCGAAGGATCGAAGAACCTAAGAATCTAAAAATCCAAGAATCTGAGAATTTAGAAATCTAAGAATCTAAAATCTAAGAATCAAAGAACATAAGAATCTAAGAAATTAGGAATCTAGGAATTTAAGAATTATTTAATAATTTAAACAAACCTTTAAGGATTTAATTAATTGTCTCTAAAGCTTTACGGGTTTAAGAGTCTAAGAATCTAAAAAACTAAGAATCTGGAATCTAAGAATCTAAGAATCTAAAAATCTAAGAATCTAAGAATCTAAGAATCTAAGAATCTAAAAATCTAAGAATCTAAGAATTTAAGAATCTAAGAATCTAAGAATCTACTATTCCAAGAATCTGAAAATCTCAAAATCTAAAATCTAAGAATCTAAGAATCAACTAAGAATCAAGAATCTAATAATTTAAAAAACTAAGAATCTAAAATCTAAGAATCTGAGAACATAAGAATCTAAGAAATTAGGAATCTAAGAATTATTTAATAATTTAAACGCATAAACCTTTAAGGATTTAATTAATTATCTCTAAAGATCTAAGGGTCTAAGAGTCCAAGAATCTAAGAATCTAAAAAACTAAGAACTGGAGAGTCTAAGAACCTAAGAATCCAAGAATATAAGAATATAAGAATATAAGAGTCTAAGAGTCTTAGATCTAAGAATCTAAGAATCTAAGAATCTAAGAATCTAAGAATCTAAGAATCTAAGAATCTAAGAATCTAAGAATCTGAGAATCTAAACATCTAAGTAGAGTAGTAATACCGGACCGCGGGCTCCCCCCACCACTTTTGCTCCCCCCACCACTTTTTTTTTGGGGTGGGGGGCAATTAGAGTGGGGGTAATTTGTAATTGCGTAATTAGTAATTTGTAATTGCGTAATTAGTAATTTGTAATTGCGTAATTAGTAATTTGTAATTTGTAATTGCGTAATTAGTAATTTGTAATTGCGTAATTGGATTATTTCGCTGTAATTAGACTAGTATAATTGCAATATATCTAATAAATGTAATTAGTCTGGAGGGGGGATAATTAAAATCCAATTGTCGCGAGAAATGAAAGTAATTGGATTATTGCGCTGAGAAATGAAAGTAATTGGATTATTGCGCTGAGAAATGAAAGTAATTGAATTATTGCGCTGTAATTGCGTAATTAGTAATTTGTAGATGTGTAATTAGACTATTTGCGCGTTAATTACACTATTTTATATAGTCTGGAGGGGGATAATTAAAACCCAATTGCCGCGAGAAATGAAAGTAATTGAATTATTGCGCTGTAATTGCGTAATTAGTAATTTGTAGATGTGTAATTAGACTATTTGCGCGTTAATTACACTATTTTATATAGTCTGGAGGGGGATAATTAAAACCCAATTGCCGCGAGAAATGAAAGTAATTGAATTATTGCGCTGTAATTGCGTAATTAGTAATTTGTAGATGTGTAATTAGACTATTTGCGCGTTAATTACACTATTTTATATAGTCTGGAGGGGGATAATTAAAACCCAATTGCCGCGAGAAATGAAAGTAATTGGATTATTGCAATTAAACTAGTATAATTGCAATATATCTAATTGAATTGGTACAATTATATATTAATTAGTACATCAATTGGAGAAAATGAAAGTTTATTACGCTGTAATTAGACTAGTATAATTGCAATATATCTAACATAATTTCACGAAACAGGTGCCTATCTGAAAATCAAACCACTCGTATTTCACATACCCTACTGTCACTGTGCCTTTACAAATTATTAAAATTCCAAATTGTAGGTAGTCTTCGACCAGCATTCCATTGACATCGCATTTATTTCCTAATGATCAAAGATTAAATCAGCTTTTTAGTTTTTACTGTCGCATATCTTGAAACAAAATAGTTGGTTAAATTTATAGCTCCCATTTGCGACAGACAATATGTCTGCATAGAGGACCCAGCGCTACGTAGGCCAGGTGGCTCACGCGAACGGTACCTGCCTGAAATCGAGGTAATGCCGCAGGCAGTACATAAGGGTATTACATTGTTATAAGACACTTCTTCTATAATGACTTTGTCATAGGGAATTAACTATCTCGTAATTATTAATATTGTTACATTTTATTGTTTGGTGTCTTTAAATCGGTTGGGGGTTTACTGTTGCTTTTGTATACATTTAATGACTACCTACATAGGGGTCCGTCCTTAAAATTTTAAGTTAGCAAGGTTATAGACAAAAGAAATTTGACGGATTCTACTCGATCAATATCAAAAAAAATTAAACAGTCCGCCTTTGTTGATGCATTTTCCCATGAGATCGAAGATAGACAAGAAATAGTTTATCTTACTAATAGGACAATAATCTATTTACACGATAAAGATCAATAATTAATAATAATTTTATTAATTTATATCCCTTTAGACAGTAAACGTCTTCGAAAATTCTCAATACTACTAAACACAGAAATACTCAGATACAGAATACAGAAGGATAACACTTAAAAATAAAAAATTCTTTTAGTAATTTTAAATAATTCTTCACTCCTGACAAAATGTTATTTATTTCGATACGCAACGAGATAAATATTCTATTGGCATGGTATCTCAAACCAGCTAAACCTCTTAAAACACGTTTCTGAACGATAAAAATAAGAGGAATTTCCCCAGAAGTAGACACCGTGTCTTAGACGAGATTCAAATTGTGCAGGGAAAATAATGCATTTTTTTTTTCAACCTCCGGGTCCTCAAAGTCGAAATGCATTCATTTTTCTAAGGACAAATATATTGCACAAAAGATTAGCCATCTCCTATCTAAACAAAAGATACGTCGATTTTTACAAAACAAAGCCACACAATTACCTGAAATTTTAAACTTAAAAATAACAGGTGAGAGTGTAATTCGAATAGGATGGAAGGTTTAGAACTGCCTACTATAAAGAAGTCATTAAATGTCTTTATTGGTAATAATTAAATAGACAAAAGGCAACCCGCCTTTGTTGCACTGATGAGAAATTTTTTCAGTCCTTTTAAGGCAATAATGTCACAGCTTAATGGACCCATTTGAAAGTTAAAATATAGCTATTAGATTCATGCTTTGTTTTGCTGTCAAGGGTCGATAAACATAAATGTTTTAAATAGTAAAACTATTCAAAAGCCATTTAAATACAAATGCGCTTGGCAAAAATAACAAAAGGACACGGTCAAGATCTTTCAGCTTAAATAAACAATAATAAAATTTTCATTGATTTACAAATTTTAACATACAGGGTGCCCCGAATTGTACAGATCAAACATATGTTAAAAAAAAAATAAAATAGTGCCAATCAGTTGTATTCAACGACAATGTTGCTCTATAAAGAACTACTGATAATAATTGCAGGTAATTGATGTGTAAAAGATGATGGACAATAGGTCGGCAATACACAAAAAAACCATTCAACTCAAACATGAAGTCTGATAGAAGACATTAAATCTGCCATTGAAAGATTGTCTTGTAAACTAGATGACATAAGGAGGGATTCAAATAAAATACACATTAAAAGATTACAATAATTTTATTTCCTATTTTTATTACACAACTAAAAATACCATAGTATAATTAAACAGTTTTATTTTAAATACACAATTACATTTTTGAGAAAATAAACATAGACACTTAGTAGATCAAACTTTATGGTGTGATAAACTACCAAAATAATATGAAAAAAGTTCATATGTAAATGTGGGCCGGCAACACATAGTTCCGAGATACAGGGTGTTAAAGAAACATGCAAAATTTTTTTTTGTTGTTTGAAACACTGAAATGATGGCACACTATATTGCGCTCTAATTAGACTAGGTGCAATTTCTCGAAATTCTATGGTTTATTACCTTATAGAAAAGCAGTATATCTTAAGATATATTTACAGATCGGTATACGTCCAACTTGACGGTGTTTTAACAAAAGCAAGCGGAAACGATGACTACTTTGATAATGCATTAAAAAGCAATATTTTAACGGAAATTACAGCGATGCTTTAATAAAGCTCTGGATAATTATATGCCTCTTTTAATCTGTTTTACAGAATAATGGGGGTGGCTCTCTTCAACCGTCTGTAAAACTATTTAATGAAACCTAGTTAAAAATTCAGTTCCATAAAGAAGCTATGATAATTTATGATATAGTTAATCACGATCCATTTTATTATTCAACTCAAACATGAAGTCTGATAGAAGACATTAAATCTGCCATTGAAAGATTGTCTTGTAAACTAGATGACATAAGGAGGGATTCAAATAAAATACACATTAAAAGATTACATTCAATTTATTTCCTATTTTTATTACATAGCTAAAAATACCTTATTATAATTAGATTTCTGTAATTGCAATGTATACGCTTGTATACTAAAATATAAGGGCAGGTAGTTACACCTTTCAACAAAGCATCAATATTTGTTAACTGTATAATAAATAGGCGAAATAAATCCACAAAAATCACCTGTTAGTACAAAGCCCATAAAATATTTTTTCTTTTGTAAAAGGGACATTAAGGAAGACACGATAGTCAGTAAATATTGATTGTTATCAAATGGAATCCCTGTCTTTCGATCGTCCTTCCCCACGAGATTGATTAGATAAGAAAGATACGTTAAGATACATTTATATCGGTATTTGTTTAACGATCAGATCATTTTTTTTTGCAAAACTTTATTTTCCCATAGCTTAATTAAAAAAAAAAAATGCCTCGTCATTATAATAGATCTACAAATCAGACGGTTTATTGGTAATAATTACAGATGAACTAACTAAAGATGATGGACAATAGGTCGGCAATACACAAAAAAAAACCATTCAACTCAAACATGAAGTTTGATAGAAGACATTAAATCTGCCATTGAAAGATTGTCTTGTAAACTAGATGACATAAGGAGGGATTCAAATAAAATACACATTAAAAGATTACATTAATTTTATTTCCTATTTTTTATTCTGTTAATAAAGAAGTGGATCTTGCTATTTGTTCTTTAAACACATCTAGATAACTACTAACTCCATTATTTTCGCAACTCAAACACACTTCACCAAATAAATTCGCAATTTAATTCTTCTGGCAAGTCTAAACAAAAACTCTCTCCACTTGCTAGATTTCAATTGACAAATTTCAACATTGACTTATCATTTCAATCGAAAAGCATCATAGAGAATACCAAAAATTGAAAATATTGACTGTATTCAAGGTCACTTGTTTTAATTCCAATAACTTGATTTGATTCTAATATCTTAACTTTTACAGAATAGCAAACGGTCATGTTTATTGAAATTTCTGTCAAATATCACAAATGTCAATGTTGACTTGATACTAAAGCGCCGTACAAAACACAAGCAATAAATTCAAACTGTCACCGCGGCTTAACGATTTCGGTTTTGCCTCGGATTATTTGCGCTCCATTACTAAATGTATAAAATCCTAACCCACCAACCGGTGCAAGATATAGGTAGATTCTTTGAATATTCAAAATACAATTTAACTTAACTAATTATTATAAATTGCAAAAGAGCAAATAAGAAAAATCAACTGTATGACTCTAATACAGAGATAACTCCATATATGTGGTGAGACTGGATAAAACTTAGGCAATTATGAATAAAATTTCTAACACGTCGACTTTACATGTGCATAAGGATGTATTACCTTTTGCGGCTTTAAAGCTAATAGATGACTTATATATATATAGATTATTCAGTTTAAGTAATTGTATGTATAATTATGATGATTGTAAAATTATTTTAGATGTAGGTATAGTTTAGTTAAAATAAAACTGTATATGAACACAAAATCATGTAATTTGGGCTATGAAACGCCTAGTTCCGAGATAAAGAAACACGTAAAATAAATTTCAAAATGGAAAATATCAATGGTTTCATAATTCCGACCATTTGTAGTGCACAGCAAAAGACACAGTTTCCCGAAATCCTATGGTTTATTACCTACTTAATAGACTAGAAATATAACTCTTATATATAGATCTGTATACGCCCAACTTTAACAATGACTAATACGGCCAGTGGGTCAACTTTCCGAAAAAAAAAAAGGGTACAGCTACCGAACACTTATAAAGCGTGGCTCTCTAACAAAAGGTTACGACAACCCAATACAAATGGATCATAAGAAATCAACTACGTCAATACAAAAGCACATTATAGGTTCAAACAATAAAATTGTAAAAGGTACTTATTAAAAAGCTATTATAGTGCCAAATAACGATTTATATGGCTAATATGCGTTTGGAATTCTTCAATCCCTCCAATATGAGGATAATAGACGGATCACGCGCAAAGATATATGGTTAAAGTAGGACAAATGGAGAGTTGAAAAATTTGCTGCACCATCTGTAGCACTTCGAAAGATACACCACCAATCGAGGGGCATATTACAAAATTTATTTTCTCATTTTATGTTTATTAAAAACCCTTATATGTTTAGATATGAAACATCAATGCGAGTATATCAAATTGGCTATGTTTTTTTTTTTTTTTTTTAAATAATGTCATTTATCAACAAATGTGTCTAAGAAATTTTAACTTGTGGTAGTTATACCATATGAAGAAGGAATATAATCAGAAAACAATAGATATATATATCCAAAAGCCGGCAAACTATATGTTAATTAGCAATAATGGTGAAAAAACAATCAGCCCCCACCTTTTTTTTGTGTAGTTGGTGTTGGGGGCTGGTGGTCCCGTTGTTCGCCAATAGGGCTGAAGAATGATACCTGTAGAGTGGTGGAAACAGTTTACGTGTGAGTTGATAAACCAACTTAAGTTTCATTCCAAATATTTTTCTGAAACTGTGTGCAAGTGTGCAAAGAAGCTCCCTATTCTCGTCTTTTTTTTTTTTTGTACTTATACTTATATTAAATTCATTATGGTGCGACATGAACGCGTATCTCGTGGTAGCTGTAGCGATGGGGGTAATGCTGCATCGAGTTTGCAGCTGTTAACGATGTTAACAAACATAGTGCCACAAACGATAGAAAATCCTGTGGGTGGCCCAGACTGCACGGGGCAGCCCAATAGGGTTAAATCCAATGCACCGTCTGGGAGAGCTCGTATAAATATTTTACAGGATGTGCGAATCCCCTGCAGTGATACTATCGTAGGCCGCAATATGCCTACACTTGAAGAGGCATCATTACAACCCACATATCGTGACTACCAGGAGCGTTACAATTCGAGCCACCCTGTAATAGACTTACCGGTATTACATCTACAGGAGGATGATTTCAGTAACCATTCTGATGACACGATAATCATCGTCCATGATGATGATATCGGTAGTATTGAATGCGATGTTGAACCGGTCAATGCAACTGTAAATAGTCACAGTGATTTGAGTTCAGAGCATCGTCAGGGTGGCCGAACAGTTAATAAATTTCAACGTCCATCATCATTCTTATCGCTGATGGCGAGTTCGGATGATTCCAATGATTCAGACTTTGTACCAACGAAAAGGCGAAAGAGGCCACAGTCATCATTGGTGACATCGAAATGTAAAGGAAAGAAGAAGGTTCAATCGAAAGCTTCACTATCCAATTCAAAAAAAGCAAAAACTTGTAGAGAAATTTCTCAGGAGAATCGGATAGTGCAGAATACGGTAGATCTGCAGGTTGTTAATGGAGGATTCGAACAGCCACAGGCGGGTTGTTCGAATGCCGCTTTACCACCTATAATGGGTAATAATACCTTGGAGCAACCTAGTTGTTCCAATATAGTATTACCACCTTTACCGGCAACTATCACACTAGAACAAGGTCATTGCTCTAATGTGGTATTACCGCCACCATCGCCGCCAGCGGAATCAGATGATGATGACATGTTCTCCTCACAGCCAGAAATAAAAAATTCTTTTAAATTGTTTATAAATCACTATCGTGAAATAATGAGAAGGCATGAAGAGAATACGAGGGCCTCTGAAAACGATGCGGCGGCTCTCATTGAAGTACAGAATATTCACCTGCAGGCCAACGCGTTAACTGAACAAATTAATGTGTTGACCGCCAACTTCAATGAGAGGCTAAATGAGGCAGCCACAATAATGGCAGACGTAGAACGTCGACGCATCGCTCTTGAGAAGTCCTCGAAAGCGTTAAAATTTATTAACAATTGTTTAAATCCGCGGTAAATAACATTTTTTTTAAATCCGCGGTAAATAACATTTTCTTAAATCCGCGGAAAAAAAAACAGTTGCACACAGTGGGCGGTAACCAAACAAATCATAATTAATAAAGACGTAAGTAGATAACCACTTTAAGATATGCCACTTAAAATAGTTAATACATGTTTTTTTTTATTTATACTAAAAAATCACATTTTCTTTACAGCTATGGTAAGAAAATCAATTCCAAAGATGGCTTTCTCAACCGTATAGTAGATGGTTTTCATCCAAGGATTCGGGATTGCTAAGAAAAATCAGCTGTGTGACTTTAATAAGGAGCTAGAATATGGAAATAACGTACCAAGTATAATAAAACGTAAGTATATACCCACCTAAAATAGTTATTACATGTTTTTTGTTTATCGTCATACTAAAAATCACATTTTCTTTACAGCTATGGTAAGAAAAATCAATTCCAAAGATGACTTTCTCAACCGTATAGTAGATGGTTTTTCATTCAAGGATTCGGGATTGCTAAGAAAAAATCAGTTCCAAAGATGACTTTCTCAATCGAATAGCGGATGGTTTTTCATCCAAGGATTCGGGATTGCTAAGAAAAATCAGCTGTGTGACTTTAATAAGGAGCTAGAATATGGAAATAACGTACCAAGTATAATAAAACGTAAGTATATACCCACCTAAAATAGTTATTACATGTTTTTTGTTTATCGTCATACTAAAAATCACATTTTCTTTACAGCTATGGTAAGAAAAATCAATTCCAAAGATGACTTTCTCAACCGTATAGTAGATGGTTTTTCATTCAAGGATTCGGGATTGCTAAGAAAAAATCAGTTCCAAAGATGACTTTCTCAATCGAATAGCGGATGGTTTTTCATCCAAGGATTCGGGATTGCTAAGAAAAATCAGCTGTGTGACTTTAATAAGGAGCTAGAATATGGAAATAACGTACCAAGTATAATAAAACGTAAGTATATACCCACCTAAAATAGTTATTACATGTTTTTTGTTTATCGTCATACTAAAAATCACATTTTCTTTACAGCTATGGTAAGAAAAATAAATTCCAAAGATGACTTTCTCAACCGTATAGTAGATGGTTTTTCATTCAAGGATTCGGGATTGCTAAGAAAAAAATCAGTTCCAAAAACATTCTTTCTTGGTGTAAAGAAGAGATAAAAAGCCTTTGAAATGATTGTAAAATTATTTTAGATGTAGGTATAGTTTAGTTAAAATGTAATTGTGTATTTAAAATAAAACTGGTCTAATTATGCTAAGGTATTTTTTTAGTTGTGTAGTATAATAAAAATAGGAAATAAAATTAATGTGTATTACATGATTTTATGTTCGTAGTTTTATAAGGTACAATAAATGTTTTAAAATGACTTACAATTAATTTATTAAATTATTGACAATATCATATTGTTTACTGTAGACATATACAATTTTTGGTGTAGTGAATATGATAATAAAATTAGCAGATCACTATTTATTTAACTACTAATGTTCCCTATAACTAGAGCTAGTGATAATTCTTATCGCTTTCTTTTGTATGCAGAAAAAATATCATACTTGCTAATTTGTGGCTCAGCTATTCAGCATGGCTAGATCAGTTTAATTCATCATGATTCCTAGTAATTTGACACTTGCATCTGTTGCTGTCTTGTTACTCGTAGAAAAGATAATTTCCTGCGTTTTTTCATCATTCATTTTAATTTATTAGCAAAATAGTAAACAACTTCTTGCACTATCAATAATTTTTTAAAATTGATAAAATATGTATGTAATAACTAAGTGGGCGATCCTCTGACATTACGTCAAAGGCGTAGATGTTACCCCCCAGTTTTAAACTGTTAATTTTGAATATTTTTTTAGATAAATCAACTTTTTTTTTGGATAGGAATCTCAAAGAAATGTGGTAATAAACCCCAAAAAGAAAAGGAAGGGAAATAATTTATGAAATGCAACAATTAAAATTTAAACTATCATTATAATATTGTGAAAATCACATGTGAAAGTGCTATTGCGATTAGTAAAAATACATCATTGGGATGTAAATATATAGATATATTATGAATATATTCATAAAGTCTCAGTAAAAACACATGTATAATTTGAAATATTCCATTTATTACTTGTAAAATTACCGCTCCAACAAGTGGGAATACGTTATTACTATGTAAAAGTACTAATGTGGCAAGTAAATATCCATAACGTTCAAATAATAAAAAAAAAAAACATATATGCTTTGTCATCTTCCTGTCACCGCTTGTAAAAATCCCAGAGTGCAATTTAAATATACATATTTGGTGTGTAGACGTGCATATCATTTATGTAAATTTGCAAGTAGGAAGGGACATTTACAATAATTTGTAATATTACAATACATTGTAAATATACCGGTCTAATCATTGGTAATAAAAGTTGCCAATGATTTCTTATGTAAAATTACATAAACGCTTTTACAGTGTGCGCATAATCTTACATTTCCTTGGTAAAAGCTAATTGATTATTAATAATTAACAATTACAACACCAATTAAAAGTTGCATGTTTATATCCAAACTACTTTTGTAGCATATTAAAATCATGTAATATTCTTAGAGTTTATTCTGACCCCACCCCCAACAGCTGTGCCTCCTACAAACATTGTTTTACAGACACCCCATATTATCACTGCAATTATAAAAGAAAAAACACAAGTTTAAAAATATACATTTATTTGTTAATTAATTGATAGTAATATATGTGTATGAGACTTAGAAAGCATCCATTTTTTTTTTTTGGATCTTCTTAAACATTGTTAGCGAGTTTATTTGTTAGATCACTTGGTACATGGTTATATATTCGATGATTTAGGAAGATCTTCGTACAATGTTTTTTTTTTTTTTTTTTGCAAAAGATATTACAAATGTCACATCACTATACCCTATACCACTGATCTGATAATTATATAGAATACCAATTTTGTTGTATTTTTTCCAAGATTAATCATGCACAAAAAATTGTCTAATATCAAGAACATTAGCAAGATTATAAAGCTCATCATTGGGGTATGTTATTTTCTTATTATACACAACGTTCAGAATCCATTATTGTATTATTTCTAGTTTATTCATAATGTTGTTAAATGTGATATAGTAAGTATAATATAATTAATATCCTAACAATTTCTTAATATTTATGTATAAAATAGTGTTATATACTACTTATATAGTTATATAATAACTAATTTAGTTAAACATAATGTATCATTCACATTTTGGTTTTATTTATGTTATTGCAGGTACAACAAATCTCCATAAGCCGTAGTTGCTGCATATTTGTGTCACAACTTTCACATTTTAAAAACAATACACCCTCTATCGTCGTTGTCTTATGGATGTCGACGTGTTGATGCCAACCGGTTACGATTCGCGAATAGTTTATGTAACACCCCCCACACAAGAAGTGTTTGGTTTCATCCGGCCGGGTTCTGATTATAACGAACGCCACCGACGTACAATATAACTTCCCCCGACCAACATTATTCCATAGTGTTTTTCCGGAGAAGGCTAACTCCCCGGCTTCGTCCTCTACGTCATCCCCAAAACCCTCATCTACGTTGGTGGGAATCAGGTCGACATCAATCTGATCGGCATCCTCCTGATTAGCGAGATCCTGATTAGCGAGATCCTCCTGATTGGCGGGATCCTCCTGGTTGACGGCACCCACCTGGTCAGCAGCATCGCGGTTCAAGAGCATCTCTCGGACAATGTGGTCTACGCCATCTCGGTGTATCACCATTGCACCGATATCGTTTTCTGCTAACTCATTCAAGAATTTTGTATTAGAAGGCATCTTTAAATGTTGGCACTCAACTGGCTTGGTGTTAAACCTCCCCCGTTTTATATTCCATAGTTCGTAATGGTGACGCCCTTTTGCATGTCTACATTGAAACGCTATGCAGTATTTAATGTCTATTGTTTCCTTTTTCAAATGTCATACATAAATAATACGCTTTATTGTTTTCTTTGATTTTGAATTTAAAAAAATCCGTTTATTGGTCTAACACCCTTTTAAAGTGGTGTCAAGTTGAACGTACCTGCTTAAGGCCTATTATGTCCGTTTACACGGCAATAAATCGACCCTTGAAAATGTTATACTCATAATATGATGGTATACAAAATGCAACAGTAAATAATGCCTTAGAAGTTGACTCTCTCGCATAGTTTGCCGGCTTTTGGATATATATCTATTGTTTTCTGATTATATTCCTTCTTCATATGGTATAACTACCACAAGTTAAAATTTCTTAGACACATTTGTTGATAAATGACATTATTTAAAAAAAAAAAAAAAAAAACATAGCCAATTTGATATACTCGCATTGATGTTTCATATCTAAACATATAAGGGTTTTTAATAAACATAAAATGAGAAAATAAATTTTGTAATATGCCCCTCGATTGGTGGTGTATCTTTCGAAGTGCTACAGATGGTGCAGCAAATTTTTCAACTCTCCATTTGTCCTACTTTAACCATATATCTTTGCGCGTGATCCGTCTATTATCCTCATATTGGAGGGATTGAAGAATTCCAAACGCATATTAGCCATATAAATCGTTATTTGGCACTATAATAGCTTTTTAATAAGTACCTTTTACAATTTTATTGTTTGAACCTATAATGTGCTTTTGTATTGACGTAGTTGATTTCTTATGATCCATTTGTATTGGGTTGTCGTAACCTTTTGTTAGAGAGCCACGCTTTATAAGTGTTCGGTAGCTGTACCCTTTTTTTTTTTCGGAAAGTTGACCCACTGGCCGTATTAGTCATTGTTAAAGTTGGGCGTATACAGATCTATATATAAGAGTTATATTTCTAGTCTATTAAGTAGGTAATAAACCATAGGATTTCGGGAAACTGTGTCTTTTGCTGTGCACTACAAATGGTCGGAATTATGAAACCATTGATATTTTCCATTTTGAAATTTATTTTACGTGTTTCTTTATCTCGGAACTAGGCGTTTCATAGCCCAAATTACATGATTTTGTGTTCATATACAGTTTTATTTTAACTAAACTATACCTACATCTAAAATAATTTTACAATCATCATAATTATACATACAATTACTTAAACTGAATAATCTATATATATATAAGTCATCTATTAGCTTTAAAGCCGCAAAAGGTAATACATCCTTATGCACATGTAAAGTCGACGTGTTAGAAATTTTATTCATAATTGCCTAAGTTTTATCCAGTCTCACCACATATATGGAGTTATCTCTGTATTAGAGTCATACAGTTGATTTTTCTTATTTGCTCTTTTGCAATTTATAATAATTAGTTAAGTTAAATTGTATTTTGAATATTCAAAGAATCTACCTATATCTTGCACCGGTTGGTGGGTTAGGATTTTATACATTTAGTAATGGAGCGCAAATAATCCGAGGCAAAACCGAAATCGTTAAGCCGCGGTGACAGTTTGAATTTATTGCTTGTGTTTTGTACGGCGCTTTAGTATCAAGTCAACATTGACATTTGTGATATTTGACAGAAATTTCAATAAACATGACCGTTTGCTATTCTGTAAAAGTTAAGATATTAGAATCAAATCAAGTTATTGGAATTAAAACAAGTGACCTTGAATACAGTCAATATTTTCAATTTTTGGTATTCTCTATGATGCTTTTCGATTGAAATGATAAGTCAATGTTGAAATTTGTCAATTGAAATCTAGCAAGTGGAGAGAGTTTTTGTTTAGACTTGCCAGAAGAATTAAATTGCGAATTTATTTGGTGAAGTGTGTTTGAGTTGCGAAAATAATGGAGTTAGTAGTTATCTAGATGTGTTTAAAGAACAAATAGCAAGATCCACTTCTTTATTAACAGAATAAAAAATAGGAAATAAAATTAATGTAATCTTTTAATGTGTATTTTATTTGAATCCCTCCTTATGTCATCTAGTTTACAAGACAATCTTTCAATGGCAGATTTAATGTCTTCTATCAAACTTCATGTTTGAGTTGAATGGTTTTTTTTTGTGTATTGCCGACCTATTGTCCATCATCTTTAGTTAGTTCATCTGTAATTATTACCAATAAACCGTCTGATTTGTAGATCTATTATAATGACGAGGCATTTTTTTTTTTAATTAAGCTATGGGAAAATAAAGTTTTGCAAAAAAAATGATCTGATCGTTAAACAAATACCGATATAAATGTATCTTAACGTATCTTTCTTATCTAATCAATCTCGTGGGGAAGGACGATCGAAAGACAGGGATTCCATTTGATAACAATCAATATTTACTGACATTTGAATCCCTCCTTATGTCATCTAGTTTACAAGACAATCTTTCAATGGCAGATTTAATGTCTTCTATCAGACTTCATGTTTGAGTTGAATAATAAAATGGATCGTGATTAACTATATCATAAATTATCATAGCTTCTTTATGGAACTGAATTTTTAACTAGGTTTCATTAAATAGTTTTACAGACGGTTGAAGAGAGCCACCCCCATTATTCTGTAAAACAGATTAAAAGAGGCATATAATTATCCAGAGCTTTATTAAAGCATCGCTGTAATTTCCGTTAAAATATTGCTTTTTAATGCATTATCAAAGTAGTCATCGTTTCCGCTTGCTTTTGTTAAAACACCGTCAAGTTGGACGTATACCGATCTGTAAATATATCTTAAGATATACTGCTTTTCTATAAGGTAATAAACCATAGAATTTCGAGAAATTGCACCTAGTCTAATTAGAGCGCAATATAGTGTGCCATCATTTCAGTGTTTCAAACAACAAAAAAAATTTTGCATGTTTCTTTAACACCCTGTATCTCGGAACTATGTGTTGCCGGCCCACATTTACATATGAACTTTTTTCATATTATTTTGGTAGTTTATCACACCATAAAGTTTGATCTACTAAGTGTCTATGTTTATTTTCTCAAAAATGTAATTGTGTATTTAAAATAAAACTGTTTAATTATACTATGGTATTTTTAGTTGTGTAATAAAAATAGGAAATAAAATTATTGTAATCTTTTAATGTGTATTTTATTTGAATCCCTCCTTATGTCATCTAGTTTACAAGACAATCTTTCAATGGCAGATTTAATGTCTTCTATCAGACTTCATGTTTGAGTTGAATGGTTTTTTTTGTGTATTGCCGACCTATTGTCCATCATCTTTTACACATCAATTACCTGCAATTATTATCAGTAGTTCTTTATAGAGCAACATTGTCGTTGAATACAACTGATTGGCACTATTTTATTTTTTTTTTAACATATGTTTGATCTGTACAATTCGGGGCACCCTGTATGTTAAAATTTGTAAATCAATGAAAATTTTATTATTGTTTATTTAAGCTGAAAGATCTTGACCGTGTCCTTTTGTTATTTTTGCCAAGCGCATTTGTATTTAAATGGCTTTTGAATAGTTTTACTATTTAAAACATTTATGTTTATCGACCCTTGACAGCAAAACAAAGCATGAATCTAATAGCTATATTTTAACTTTCAAATGGGTCCATTAAGCTGTGACATTATTGCCTTAAAAGGACTGAAAAAATTTCTCATCAGTGCAACAAAGGCGGGTTGCCTTTTGTCTATTTAATTATTACCAATAAAGACATTTAATGACTTCTTTATAGTAGGCAGTTCTAAACCTTCCATCCTATTCGAATTACACTCTCACCTGTTATTTTTAAGTTTAAAATTTCAGGTAATTGTGTGGCTTTGTTTTGTAAAAATCGACGTATCTTTTGTTTAGATAGGAGATGGCTAATCTTTTGTGCAATATATTTGTCCTTAGAAAAATGAATGCATTTCGACTTTGAGGACCCGGAGGTTGAAAAAAAAAATGCATTATTTTCCCTGCACAATTTGAATCTCGTCTAAGACACGGTGTCTACTTCTGGGGAAATTCCTCTTATTTTTATCGTTCAGAAACGTGTTTTAAGAGGTTTAGCTGGTTTGAGATACCATGCCAATAGAATATTTATCTCGTTGCGTATCGAAATAAATAACATTTTGTCAGGAGTGAAGAATTATTTAAAATTACTAAAAGAATTTTTTATTTTTAAGTGTTATCCTTCTGTATTCTGTATCTGAGTATTTCTGTGTTTAGTAGTATTGAGAATTTTCGAAGACGTTTACTGTCTAAAGGGATATAAATTAATAAAATTATTATTAATTATTGATCTTTATCGTGTAAATAGATTATTGTCCTATTAGTAAGATAAACTATTTCTTGTCTATCTTCGATCTCATGGGAAAATGCATCAACAAAGGCGGACTGTTTAATTTTTTTTGATATTGATCGAGTAGAATCCGTCAAATTTCTTTTGTCTATAACCTTGCTAACTTAAAATTTTAAGGACGGACCCCTATGTAGGTAGTCATTAAATGTATACAAAAGCAACAGTAAACCCCCAACCGATTTAAAGACACCAAACAATAAAATGTAACAATATTAATAATTACGAGATAGTTAATTCCCTATGACAAAGTCATTATAGAAGAAGTGTCTTATAACAATGTAATACCCTTATGTACTGCCTGCGGCATTACCTCGATTTCAGGCAGGTACCGTTCGCGTGAGCCACCTGGCCTACGTAGCGCTGGGTCCTCTATGCAGACATATTGTCTGTCGCAAATGGGAGCTATAAATTTAACCAACTATTTTGTTTCAAGATATGCGACAGTAAAAACTAAAAAGCTGATTTAATCTTTGATCATTAGGAAATAAATGCGATGTCAATGGAATGCTGGTCGAAGACTACCTACAATTTGGAATTTTAATAATTTGTAAAGGCACAGTGACAGTAGGGTATGTGAAATACGAGTGGTTTGATTTTCAGATAGGCACCTGTTTCGTGAAATTATGTTAGATATATTGCAATTATACTAGTCTAATTACAGCGTAATAAACTTTCATTTTCTCCAATTGATGTACTAATTAATATATAATTGTACCAATTCAATTAGATATATTGCAATTATACTAGTTTAATTGCAATAATCCAATTACTTTCATTTCTCGCGGCAATTGGGTTTTAATTATCCCCCTCCAGACTATATAAAATAGTGTAATTAACGCGCAAATAGTCTAATTACACATCTACAAATTACTAATTACGCAATTACAGCGCAATAATTCAATTACTTTCATTTCTCGCGGCAATTGGGTTTTAATTATCCCCCTCCAGACTATATAAAATAGTGTAATTAACGCGCAAATAGTCTAATTACACATCTACAAATTACTAATTACGCAATTACAGCGCAATAATTCAATTACTTTCATTTCTCGCGGCAATTGGGTTTTAATTATCCCCCTCCAGACTATATAAAATAGTGTAATTAACGCGCAAATAGTCTAATTACACATCTACAAATTACTAATTACGCAATTACAGCGCAATAATTCAATTACTTTCATTTCTCAGCGCAATAATCCAATTACTTTCATTTCTCAGCGCAATAATCCAATTACTTTCATTTCTCGCGACAATTGGATTTTAATTATCCCCCTCCAGACTAATTACATTTATTAGATATATTGCAATTATACTAGTCTAATTACAGCGAAATAATCCAATTACGCAATTACAAATTACTAATTACGCAATTACAAATTACAAATTACTAATTACGCAATTACAAATTACTAATTACGCAATTACAAATTACTAATTACGCAATTACAAATTACCCCCACTCTAATTGCCCCCCACCCCAAAAAAAAAGTGGTGGGGGGAGCAAAAGTGGTGGGGGGAGCCCGCGGTCCGGTATTACTACTCTACTCATCTAAATATGTAAGAATCTAAGGTTAACCTTTAAAAATTTAATGAATCTCGGTTCAGATTCGTATTCCACTAAACTGTTGATATTACATCTGTATTATTTGTGTATCTTGTATTTTCCCTTTCTAAAAAATGGGTGAGGATTTTAATTTTAATTCTACCAACGGCAGAGATTTTCGAGAAATGTGCATAACCAATTTGTTCGTTACCAGACATGATAATATAACTAACGAAAATGTTCTTGTTATTATTATCATAAGAAACACAATCAAAATCTAACAAAAACGAACGCAATATGTTTTATTGCTTAATTAAATTAGACAATGTACAAGAAAACACACAAGAAAGCAGCTAGAACATAACGTGGAAATTCAATTACAAAGTGTGTATTTTACTCGGTTTTATCGCCATGTTGTGTACAACAAATTCTCTCTTAATTGTTTTGCAGAACACCACTGCTTTACTCGTTTTGTAATAATAAAATTTTATATAATGCGTTCTCTCTATTACATGCCTGGGCATTAATTAACTCTGCAACGGAACAAGATAAACTTTTTTTTAGCGAATTAATGTACCATTACGCACACATATTTTGCTTGTTTGCACGTCTGATATTAATTTTTTATCAACTTACAACGTCCATTAAAAGGAGTTGTAAAATAGTGATAATAATGATATTACTGGTTGGACATTTGTTTCATGTCTTAGATAACCTCATATTATATTTTTAACTCTGAGTCTAAGGGCCGGTTTTTCAATGTTCAGTTAACTCTAACTAAAGGATAATATCCAAGGAGACCATTGTTACAATAATTGTTTCCTTCGACATTATCCTCTAGTTGGAGTTAACTGAACATTGAAAAACTGGGCCTAAATATCATAACGTTCTTTCTTTGGGTAAATAAAGAAAACTTCATCATCTACCGGGAGAGAATAATAGATTTTTCTGTTTACTTGCACAAATAATTAGTTTCTACTGCATTTTTTTCCTGCTGCTATTGACAACGGTGTGTAATGTTATAAGTTTATTATACCTTAGTTGACGTTTATACAATTGATTGATATATTATATTTTAATTCTCTTTCTTGTAACAATATGCTTCGATTGAAACGATCGTAGAAAAAACAATTAGCAAGTGCTTTCCTCGTTTGGACGGAAATCATGCAGTTCTTCCCTAGTGAAGTAGATTCTAGGTTTCAATATTTAACATGTACTATGAAGATCCTGGAGCGACAAACCATTTTCGACTAAGAAACACTTGAATATAAACAAAGGAATTTGCCCATTATTTCTCTAAAATAATTTTAACCCTTGAACGTCGATGACCTTTTCTAATTTTTAATTAAAAGCAGCGTTTTAGTTGGACATTTAAACAATCATAACCAATTACACTTTAAAATTATATACTTAGGCGTAATGGAAATCAAAATAAAATAACATGGCTACCTCGATGGCTACATTAAAGTCATTGTCCTTTAAATGTGCGCCGGACTGGGGATGAAATAAATTAAACAACTCTTTATGAATACCCCTTTTTGTATCAAAGTTTTAATTATGATTTTCGTTTGTGACACAGTTTGAAAAAGTTTTAATTGATTTTCTTGTTACCAGAATGAGCGCTAGGAAACATGTGGTGCAGCATTTACTACACTGGGAAATTCCATTAATGTATTTTTAACATCAGATATGAAAAGTTGAAAATGATAAGGATATTACAAAGTTTTGTTTTCTCTTTATGATTTCTCTGTCGTACAGCATAGAGAATGGAAATGTTTTAGATTAGTTTATTTTATGTTGTATTCTCCATTCGACGTATTTTATTATAGTAATTTAATTCAGACTTTTACTTGGAGGCAATATGAGCAATTTTAAAATAATAGAGGCAATGCCAGATTAAGGATCATTGGGGCCGGGCGTAGTAAAAATTAAAAAATTATTCTCGTAGATCTTTTTTTATTTTCCTGTTAAAAATATTATATATTACCACGATGCACGGGGCCCTCGAGACTCGGGGGCCGGGCGCAGTTGCGCCATTGCGCCCCGGTTTTTCCGGCATTGAATAGAGGCCGCTGGTGAAATTACGGTTAGCCTTATCCGAGGGGTAAACCACCTACCCAATTTTGTACACCAAAAATTCTAAATTTCTAAAAAATGCTAATTTTCATATAATTGTTTCAAAAAATTCTACTAATTCTAAAAAATTCTAAAAATTCTAAAAAATTCCAAAAAATTTTAAATAATTCTAAGTAATTCTAAAACTTAAGAATTCTGACTATTTTTCGGTCATTCTAAAACACTATTTATTAACTGCATTTTTATTTTCTTTATGATTTTTACGTTCATAATTTTCAAAAATATATTTATCTGATCTGTGTTTAACCTTTCTAAGATGGAGTAATCAAATATTAAGGAGTCGTACTTCATTTAAGCTTACACCGAGGCTTACACATAAACAAGATTGAGTAGATAAAGGATGTGATCACTGTGATCAGTTATCCACTTTTTGACCTGAATACCTAATATTTAAGCCTATATTGCTATCTATAAAAGGTTTTCTTCTTGAACAAGTAGTAAATCGTTGGCACGTATATTTTTTCTGATGTCTGTAGTGTTTTCCTTGTAGTGATAAATATTTTAATATTTATAAAAAAAAAAAAATTTTTATTTAAAAAAATATTTTATTTCATACACATTTTCATATAACTAAGTGGAAATGGGATTAAATATACTTAGTTATCTTGTTAAGCCGGCTGATATGAGAAAAAACTAGGTTCATTTCTGACACTTCTCCTATGCTGCTTCTAAACACATATCTAACTCTCTCTCCAGTAGAAACAATATCAGGTGTATTTAGTGCCTAATCCAATTTTCTGACTAAATTTTACAATGAAACATCTTTTTCATTGGCTGTATATGCTTTTTTTGTAGAGTCTGCACTGTTAAGTGCTATAACTTTGACATCGTTTTCAATAATATCTTGCACAATACATACAGGGTGTGCGGGATTAAGACCGGAACCGAGACCGGAACATCCCATTATTTCGGAACGCGTTGACCGATTTTAATATTTCTTTTTTGAGCTCCATTTAACCATGTGGAAAAATTTTCATTTTTTCAAGGCCTGCTAAGCCCGCTAAATGGGTCGAAAATTAGAGATCGATCATTAGGCAATTTTTTTCCAAAAACTGGATAGTGCATTCGATTCAGACGTGCCTCAAATACCTTTATACAAAGTTTGAGCTCAATACCTTATAGGTATAGGGTGTTTGTCACAGCGTAGCGAATTTTCAAATTTTTCCCTTTTCGACTGACCCTGTATAAAAGTCTATTATGCTTACAAAAAAGGTAAAGTATTCATTCGACTTAGAGCCATTGTCAGATATCTAGGAACGAAGTTTTATCGCTCTAACTTCTACAGGTAGATGCGAGGGTAGATGTCTGGATTTCAACAAGAAAGTATCTACTATAGAAAAATTTTTTGCAATCCAGACAGCTACTTGTTGAAGTTAACGGCGATAAAACTTCGTTCCTAGATATCTGACATGGCTGTAAGTCGAATGAATACTTTGCCTTTTTTGTACGCATAATAGATTTTTATACAGGGTCAGTCGAAAAGTGAAAAATTTGAAAATTCGCTACGCTGTGACAAACATCCTATATAAGGTATTGAGCTCAAACTTTGTATAAAGGTATTTGAGGCACGTCTGAATCGAATGCGCTATCCATTTTTTCGAAAGAAAATTGCCTAATGGTCGATCTCTAAATTTCGACCCATTTAGCGGGTCTTAGCAGGCCTTGAAAAAATGAAAATATAAATTTTTTTCACATGGTCAAATAGAGCTCATCGAGCACTACTGTCCCAAAAAAAAATTTATTAAAATCGGTCGACGCGTTCGGAAATAAAGGGGTGTTCTGGTCTTAAATCGCACACCCTGTATATAATAAAACTTTTGTGTGTTTCTTTTTGTAACGTATGACTATACTACGTTAATTTATATATCGGTAATAAGAAATAACACTCACTTTTATAACAATTAGTATATTAACTTGAACATTGCAATATACAAACATTAATTCTTGACATCATAATATGACAAGTGATTCAAGCCACCCTCATATCAATAACTTATATCTAATACATTACACCATCCACCCCTTAAAAGTAACATTTTATCTTAATATCCCAACCTGTCTGGTGCCTTCCTGGTTCTAACCGGTCGTCCAGAAGAAGGACCAGGTAGTGACACAGATTCCAACATGTTATCATTAACTGGTTCTTCACATGGTCCGTCCTTAGAGTCATAACATATGTCGTTATTAACACCGTTTATAAAATCATCAATATTTTTGACCTGATCGACATTACTATTTTGTAAATTATTATCATAAATAGCAATACAATCATTTAGGACATTATCACGATACAACTGCTTAATTTGGTTAGTGTGTCTCTTCCAAATTAAATTACTATCTAGTGGCTTAACTAAATACACACGTTTGCCTAAAATACGTATTACTTTCGCTCTACACCAACTTGCTTTAACATTTCTATAATCTTTGGCTAAAACACATTGTCCTACTGAAAATATTATATTCCTTTGCCCCCTAAAATATTTCTTGTTTTTAAGTTGTGCATTTTCTAAATTCTTTTGTAACATTGAACAATTTGTAATACGTTCCTCTTTGTCTGCATTACTCGGCTTAATTAAATCAAATCGTGTCCGTAAGGAACGTCCAAGAAATATTTTAGCAGGAGATTCCCCTGACGAACAGTGAACTGCATTTCTATAAGTTAATAAAAATTTATCCAGAGACAACTTAATATTCCCAGAATTTAACTCTTTTAGCAAAAAATGTTTGACTGTTTTTACACTGTTCTCAGCTGCTCCATTACAATGAGCGGAATAAGGAGGAATAGTTATATGTTTAATACCATTCATTTTGGTAAATTGTTTAAATTCGTCCGATATTAATTGAGGTCCATTATCACTTACAAGAACCTTAGGTAAACCATATCTAGCAAATAATTCTCTAAGTTTTCCTATTGTCATAAATGATGTAATAGAAGTCATCATAAACACCTCAATCCATTTAGAATATGCATCAATTACAATAAGGAAATAATTATTTTTAATAGGTCCAAAAAAATCTATATGTATTCTGGTCCAAACATCATCTGGAATAGGCCATCCTTGTAAAGGAGCTTTAGCTGGATTAGCCTGCATTTTCTGACATTCATCACAACTTTTACTAATTTTTTCTATGTCAGCATTTAAAGATGGCCACCAAAAATATGACCTGGCTAATAATTTCATTTTAACTATACCCAAATGACTGCTATGAAGTTCATCTAACATAGAATCTCTTAATATTGAAGGAATAATAACTCTGTGTCCCCACAGTAAAATATTTTCATCAATACTTATTTCATAACGTTTACGAAAATACGGCATAAGTTCATTGTCCACTTTTTGCGGCCAATTATTTCTTGCAAAATTATAAACTTGTGACAGAATAAAATCGGATTGAATTTCATCTCGAATTTTGTTTATATCAATTGGCAACTCAGAATCGTTTTTTAAATAATTTATATTTACTGATACCTCATCTACATCATCATTAGATGCGTCATTTATAGGCAACCTACTTAAGAAATCTGCAATATTTTTGCTTGTATGTACATATTTTATGACTGTGAGAGATAAGTACATCCCTCTGGTGGTCAGTTGCTACTACCAGTCAAGACATCGAAGATGTCTAGTGACCGATAGCGGCTTGCCAAGCAAGCACCAAGAGCGGCGACCTCTAGCCCTGATGGACTAAAACATGCTTAATAAATAGGATTATAGGAAACAACTACTGGACGGGCAAAGGCCCCGACTCCCATTGAATTATACCTATAAATCCAAAATTGGTAGCCAAATTTGTTATCTGTCTTTTCTCCACCAGACACAGACCGGTTTCGAACTCTTTATGTTCTCATCAGTGTGCCACAGGTAGCTGAAAAGACAAATAACAAAGGCAAACCAAACTGGTCTAGTCTGGTTTTAGTCCATCAGGGCTAGAGGTCGCCGCTCTTGGTGCTTGCTTGGCAAGCCGCTATCGGTCACTAGACATCTTCGATGTCTTGACTGGTAGTAGCAACTGACCACCAGAGGGATGTACTTATCTCTCACAGTCACTATGTGCTGGGTCTGCCATAGACCAGTTTGGTTTGCCTTTGTTATTTGTCTTTTCAGCTACCTGAAGATAGGTCAATTTTTGAAAATTGTTGTCCACCTCTTAACTTTGCAAACAGATCATCGATCCGTGGTAAAGGGTATTTATCTGAAATTAAGTATGGATTAATAGTAACCTTATAATCACAACAAATTCTTATACCTCCATCTTTTTTTAATATAGGTACAATAGGAGTACCCCATTCTGAAAATTCAATAGGAGATATAATCTTATTCTCTACTAATTTATCTAATTCCATTTCTACCTTACTTTTTAAAGCAAAAGGTAATGGTCTGGGCTTATGGAATTTTGGCACTGCGCTTGACTTTAAGTTTAAATTTAGTTTGAATTTGTTAAATCTGCCTAATTTATCAGAAAACACACTACTAAATTCTTTACTTAACTTCTCAACAATATCAGTATTGATATACTTTAACTCTTTAAATCCCATGTTATAATTGTTTATAAAATTACGACCTAACAAAGCTGGTCCTTCAGACTGTACTACGTAAAAGTCTAAATAGTTTGTTTTATTATGAAATGTGACCTTTAAACTTAATTTTCCCAACGGATATATTTTTTGTCCTGAAAAATTTACCAAATAAATATTTGCATTAATCAAGATATGTTTTCTAAAATTCTCATAATAGATAGAACTTGGCAAAACACTAACAGCTGAACCGCTATCTAGTTCGAATTTAAACATTTTACCTTCTAAAGATATATCAATATACATTGGTTTGTCAGAATCAGCTGGCACTGATTGTGACTCAATACAAAATACAGGTGCTGACTCTCCATCGCCGTCGTGGTGGTCTTCTGCCTCTACATAATGGAATTGCTTTACTTTGTTGCATACCGCGCGAAGATGTCCCTTACCATTGCAGGAATTGCATATATATTCCTTATAGGGGCACAAGTTAGCTGTGTGGTTTTTGCCGCACCTATGACATTTCTGGGCATTTTCATTTTTCTTCTGCTGATTTGGCTTCCACGAAGCTACCGTTCCCTTGAACTGACCTCGCCTTTGGTCCTGCTGGATATCCCTATTTGAATAATTTGGCTGTCGCTGCTGATAAAACCTACCCCTGCCTTGAGAAAGCTGGTAAATCTCATGCTCTTCTTTACTGTCTGCAATTGTTTCATTTATGCCAATCAAAGAAGCTTCCTCAAGTTTTGCCTTTTCCATTGCTTGCACGAAGGTTATATCACCTTTTTCATTAAATAAACTTCTTTTAATTTTTCCAGAATTAAATTGCGTTATGAAGACGTCCGTTAATTTAGTATCTGAGTTCCAAAATTACAATATCTTGCTAAACTCTTAAGTCTAACGCTCCACTCTTGCACCGATTCATTTTCATTTTTAGTTGCTTTATAAAATTTAGTACGCTCTACCCATACTACACTTGATTTGTCATAATAGTCACTTAAATATTTCACTATCGTGTTGTATCTATTTTCTCAGGTTTGTTAGGCATACACAAATGAGTTAATAATAAATATGCTTCTTCTGACAAATTATATAGTAAATTTGCTCTTTTCATACTCATATCCACTATGGCATTTGCGATGAAATATTGTTCCAACCTTTTGATATAAACGCTCCACTCATTTTCCTTAGGATTAAAAGTAGACATGTGACCAACCTTAGAACCCGCCATTTCAGCTTACTCACTACTGCTTAGCAAATTTGCTTGATAATTATTATTCTTATTTTTTTTTTAATCCTCGTCGCCAGTGTAACGTATGACTATACTACGTTAATTTATATATCGGTAATAAGAAATAACACTCACTTTTATAACAATTAGTATATTAACTTGAACATTGCAATATACAAACATTAATTCTTGACATCATAATATGACAAGTGATTCAAGCCACCCTCATATCAATAACTTATATCTAATACATTACACTTTTCCCTCCTACAAATGATACTAATACAAAGTCTCCCTGTTTAATCTGCCAAATACTCTTTATTTCTTTGATATCTTCCGAGATATTATCTTCAGAGGGATTTTCTCCTTCGTCAAAATAGGGAGAATCATCAGATTCCATAAAAACAACATCTTCATCGGAAGAAAGACCCGTGTCAGAATCATTATTTTTTCTCTTTTC
This sequence comes from Rhagium mordax, assembly GCA_963680705.1. Classification (NCBI taxonomy): domain Eukaryota; kingdom Metazoa; phylum Arthropoda; class Insecta; order Coleoptera; family Cerambycidae; genus Rhagium; species Rhagium mordax. The sequence goes on from OY796661.1 coordinate 18,907,813, forward strand.
ATTCTGATTCTCCATTCACAATTCATCAACTTCCATAAATCCGAAATCGTAATCACAAGGTGCGTTTCGCTAGCTACTGCTCAAAAACAAATGGTTGTTCACGCTATTGCGCAAGTTCGCCGCCCGGCGCGGTGTGGCAGGCAAATTCTTATAGATTGCACATACTGTTGAGCATGCGCAATAGGTAAAAACTCTAAATAAATTCTAAAAAATTCTAATTAAATTCTAAGAAATTCTAGAAAAATACTAAAAATGCTAATAAATTCTAAAAAATACTGATAATTCTAAGAAATGCTAATGAATTCTAAAAAAATGCTAAAAAATTCTAAAATTCTAACAGCTTGTACACCAAAATTCTAAGGTGGTTCCCCCCTCGGCCTTATCTTAGTATCTATTGGAGTATGACCATGTCACATATTAAGGTGAAAAAAATGAAAAAAAAAAATTTAAATTTGAGGAACTAATTTTTAAAAACCGGCTTCCCACCTAAGAATTTTTAAAGATATTTGTAAAAATTTGCAGACTATTTTCTTTCAAAATCATGAGGACATTTAAAATTTGATTAAGAAATTTTTTTACACTTTTTTGAAATTTTTCATATCTAAAATCAATCAAAAATAAAATTTAAAAAAGGTGCAATTTCTTAACGAAATTTGAAATCAGTCGATAAATTGTCCTTTTAATTAAAAAAATATTAATGATTTTGGAGCAGACCCTTGACGAACACACGAGGTCCTTTAATCACAGTAGACAATCTAATGTTTCTTATTAACAAAAATGAAAGAAGAAGAAATAAAACTGATAATCTGAAAAGTCAACTGGTGGTCTATACTATCGCAGACTCACATAAATCTAAATCAACGAATTTAGAACGATTTCAGTGTTTGGTGTTTGGTGGAATAAGAACCAAACAACACCATTTATAAATATGTATTTGGTATTAATATGAATTATAAAGCAATGTTTCCTGAGATAAATAAAAGTAGGGCACCACTAATGCCATTTTTAGAAAGTTACAATATACATATTCCACTACCAAAGAATACTTATTTTCATTCAATCTCTATAGTTATTGAATTATTGATGAGAGAAGTGCCGACTTTACAGTTTCTAGAGATTTCAACTAACTTTAATTGACGTTATCAGTTTCAGTAAGTAAGTAAGTATGTGGGCTACGGTGGTCATTAAAACGTTACAAACTTTTAGTTATTAAGCTTAATTATTTAGTTTTTAGTGTCCACAGATACTTATAAATGATGTGGGTTTTGTCTAATATTTTACCCATATAAACTAATACATCATTACGTTTAATATTAGTAGTCACTATTATAGAGTATTATATTGAAATTAATTTTCTGATGTAAAACTATACCTTAAATTTAAGGGAATAGTTCCCTATAATTCCACGTAAGCGCAATAATATCCTGGCAACGCTCGACTACAGCAACTAATTATTTAAAACTACATTTTCTGATAATTGCATGTGCTTGGTTGGTATTTTGTATTATTTAGATTAATAATTTTCAATGGTACGTTCTACTAGACTTTCTTTGGATATTAAAAGTAAAGAAACAGTAAAGTAGGATAAGAACTTTTAAACATATAGTTGTATCAATTTCGTCTTATTTGGGTCGAAGTAATACTTGAATTTCGCCTTTTATAAAATCTATGTTTTAATTAAAACTTTCTTACGTAATAGTAATTTGTATTTAATTATACTAATAAGAGTAATAATCCATGTATTTAATCTTAAAACAATAGCATTAGAGTTAGCGTTAACAACTTTTCTCATCTTAAAGCATCAAATTTGACCAAACATAGTAACATATTGAAAAATTTCAAGGCAATAATCTCGATTTGTTCGAATAATTTAACAGTAAGTATTCCTTGATGAGAAGGTATTCTTCTTATAATAAAAATTATTATACATTTGTTATTATATAGGGTGGGGCTATAGTGCGTCGGACTTCGATAACTCGGGTTCGATGATAACTAGAAATTTAAAAAATGCAAGTGAACTAGAAAAAAAATCTAATAACCGGAAATTATTTTCGAATATGCAGGGCGAGCCAAGACAATACTACAGAATCAAGTAGATTTTTTAAGCAAACAATTTGTGTGCGACTCGCCCAAAACAAGAGTTCCGCTTTGTTAAAATTAATTTTATAAAATACGAAATATTTTAAAATTACATAAATGAGAACTGACGACCGATAAGTGCGATAAATGTTCGTTTGTGCAAGACAATTTATACTAAACAGGTTTTATTGTTTGTCAAATACCGAAAACAACAACAAAATTTACAAAAAAAACAACACAGTAAGAGACCAGCTAAATACTATCTACCCACTTCAATGGATTGGAAGAAATAGTCTTATTAAATTAACTCATTGGAGCACTTATTACAATTTTTTGTTGAATTATTTGAAGGAACCTCTATTTTTCAAGTTTACTTTTGTTTTGTACTTTTTGCTCAATAAATCGAAAATGATTACAAATAGCCATAGGGTGGGCAAATTTCGATGTTTTCATAGAGTAACTTGATAACCATAAGAGATATGGAAAATTGGGTGCTACATTTGCGATGTTTTTTTTGATAGAGAAACTCAATGGTGAAAACCAAAATTAGCTATCGTCTTTTGTTTTGAAGTTATAAACAAAAGTTCGATTTTTCAACTTTTCGATACATACACATATCTCAGTTGTTTGTGAAATGAGAAATTAGATATTTGCACGTTCTTGAGGCACTTCTTAAGCAGAAAGTAATAGGCTTGAGAAATTTTAAATATCTGCATTCATTTTCAAGTTTCAACATATATATTGTTTAAATGTTAATTGTGGCATTTCATAAATTATTTCTCTTCCTTTTCTTTTTTGGGATTTATTACCACATTTCTTGAGATTCCTATCCAAAAAAAGATATTTGATAATAAATCCCAAAAAAGAGAAATAATTCAACATATATAAAGTCTGTCTGGTGAGAAATTGCAGTGGTGGAAGGGACGACAAAAGCGCGCGCTTTGATCTTATTGGTTACAGAGTTAGGTAGGTTTACAATGGCGTTTACGAATACGAGTTGACAGGTCATTGAAGTTTGCGTGTATCGACTGTCAGACTTGTGACTATTAAGTAATAAATGTGTATTATCCTAAATTTAACATTACGAATTATCAATTACAAATAATATAAAAGGTATTATAGTATTCTCTTCAACGTTTAGCAAATAGATGAGTAATATATATCCAATAGTAGCCCCTCAACAATGGCGCAGCACGTAGAAGCCGAGGCTTAAACTGCGGTAGTTAAAATAATTTGAATTTCATTGCCACGCTTTATAAAATATTTTGAGAGCTGAGTAAACCGCTCTCCACCCAAGCCACGCCCACCACTGCAATCTCTTTTTTTTTATGCAAGTCATAGTTGGCTGTAACTTATTTAAAGAGTTTTTTCCCTCTTTTCAGTAGTAATACCACAAGAGATTGAATTTTCGCGATAAGTCTGTCGATTTATTTCTAACGAACCTGAGTTGCTTGTTTTCAAGCAACTCTGAGTTTAGAAATAAAAGACAGACTTATAAGATAAATTCAATCACGAGTGGTATTTTATTAGACTATTTCACGAACAAATATTTTGGTTGATATCTTCACTTGAAGTAGCACAGAAGCGACTCATTTTGACGTCTGTCTCTATAATTAATTTTTATTAAACTGACAAACTTTGTTCTGCCATCCGTATCCATGGTTACGGCCATCCGTATCCAAGGTTACGTCGTTGAAAACACCAAGCTGATAGACCAATTAGAATTGAAAGACAGTCGGTGTTTTCGCTGCAATACAAGCAATGTTTGGTTTGTGATTGGTTAGATTATGTGATAATTTTAAGGTGAGCGAAATAGTCAATAGGGTCATATGTTAAAACTACTTATTTTATAAACAAAACAAAATCATCATAGACACCTGCCACATTATTCGCATTTTTCTCCTAGGAGGCTTGTGTCATTTGGAGTAGTGTCAAGGCGTATGTTATTAAATTAGTACATTTTCGCACTTCCGGGAATAAAGTAACAACTTCACTCCATTTTGATAGGGACTGAAGTATCACATTTAATCCCTCCGGGATCAAATAATGACAGAAATCCCGGAAGAATGAAATTACTAACAAATAATTTTAATATGTATTTTATTGAAAAAATTACGTAGAATGGTAATGTACATTAATACTTACATTAACATTATTACAATTCGCAATATTAACTAATTTTTGCTGGGTTAATGCAGCAGATAATAGTACATTGTGTACCTAGTAGGAAAAGCCTAACATTCCCGGACGACTGTGAAGATTGCTTGTCGAGGCGCAGCCGAGACAAGCAACACGGAGTCCAGGAATGTGCTTTTCCTACGAGATACACATACTATTTTTTCTGAAATTGCAATTAATATTATTATAATTAAGAAATTTTTATTATTACATTACATTTTTTCATTGCAATCTAATTGCTTATGAAATCGTTTCCTTTGCAATCACTTTATTTATTGATGTGAGTGCTTATTTCGTTTCAATACGAGCTACAAATTAAAATGGACAATGATGAGTTTGATGATGACATATACAGGTGTCTGGACTCTGGGACACCACCAGAGAGTAACAGCTGCAAATAATCTGAGTTTAAATTTTCATGGATTATTGCCACGAAAAAGACATGGCCTCCCGATTTGAAAATGTCATGACTTCTAATTTATCTTCAGTTGAAGGCATCTCTACGTTAGAGTCAAATTACTCCCATGCTGAGTTCAACACTTAGTACAAAGGAAGACATTGATATATCAAAATATTCGAAATTAAGCGTTTTCCTGAAACGTCAAGGTGACAGCTATAAACCAAAGAAGCCGAAAGTTCTGTCAAATGAACAACTTGAAATATTTATTACTCAAGCACCAGACCATATGTACTTAATGAATAAGGTATAGGTACGTTAAAAATGTGACAATTTTAAAATTATCTAGATATTTATGTAGTTTTTACTTTTTAGGTTGCCTTAATATTTGGTGTGGCCGGTGCATGTCGCCGTGAACTGTGTCAATAATTAAATTTGTCTGCGTATATTTATTTTATTTACTGTCTAAAATGTAGATAAAAACGAGTCCGGGAAACTTACTTTTCCGGCCTAGGCCGGGAAAGTACTTTCCCGGACTCTTTTTTTGATAGTTGCTTAGCAATGGACTAAAATACTAGAATACGCTATTTTGGGGTCTGAAATTGTGCCGAGAAAGTAGACATTCCTAAGCGATTTCAGAAAAAGATACTTGATTCATACCAGATACGTCATTTTCATATTGAACTTGGCGTTTGTTCCAATAAAGCTGCAGAAACGTTAATTTAACAATTTTCGTTATTTCTTAACATTTGCATTCAGTTCCGGAAGTATTGTATATACCTTGGGACTGAAGTAGTATTCTTAATTCCTCAGGTAAAAAAGTAGTTTTGACATATGACCCTACGTGATATAGGTATACCATTGAAAAGAAGGAAAAAAATTCTATTTAAATAAGTCACAGCCAACTATGACTTGCATTTAATTTAAAAAACACAACTTTATGTTATAACTTGAAAAATAATGTACAGACTCGTGTACAGATATTTAAAATTTCTCAAGTTTATTACATTTTCCTTAAGAAAGTACATAAAGAACGTGCAAATAACTTTTTTCTAATTTCACAAACAACCGAGATAGCGGCATGTATCGAAAAGTTGAAAAATCGAACTTTTGTTTATAACTCGAAAACAAAATACGATGGCTGATTTTCTCGCAAAAAAAGACATCGAGAATGTAGCATTAATTTTTCCATATCTCTTATAGTTATCAAGTTACCCTATAAAAACCTCCAAACTTGCCTGTACGTACAAAAATATTTGTTTTTTATTTCTACATCACGTCCATTTAAAAAAATTGAGAAAATTTTATTGAAAAAGTTATAAATTGAAAAATTATTTTCAGTCACCTTTTATATTTGAAAAAAAGTGAAAATGTTTCTAAAACATGAATTAGATGTCTCGTAACAGTCGTAACTAGTATTCATATTTTATTCGTACAATCTCATAATAATTGTGACATGATTTTCTCAATATGCGTCTGCAGGTGGCATTATTTCAACAAAAAAAAATCCAAGTAGTTCGGAGAGAGTCAATAATAATATAGGAATGAAAGGAGTCTAGAAAGAGGCTTCAAACATATTATTCCAGTAAGAAAAAGGCAACTTGATCCTGTAATATTGTCTTGGTTCGCCCTGTAGGTATATTCGAAATAATTTTCAGGTATAGACGTTCTTATCTAGTTCTAGCCAATCAAGTAAATTCCAGTCCCCTAAATCGTTTCTATAAAAATTATTTGCATAAAATGTTAAGATTTAAGATTGAAAGACCTTAACAATGTTAAATTATTAATTTTATGCATTTAAACCACGTTTAGTCACATTACAATTAAGCATCATCAGAATAAGATTGGAACTTGCAGCAAGTATCTCCACTTCGATGATTACGATCATACATTCGAAAATAAATCATTCTAGCAAACTCGCACGCCTATGAGATGTAGCGCAGCTAGGACGCTACGACTTTCTCCTTTTGATTTGAAGGGAAAAGTTAGGGTTGACAGGGGTAAATTAATGAACCTAAAATTATTCCTGGAATCCATCTAGGCGGCCCAAGAATTATCATTATCAGCTCCCTTATTATTATCCAGGCGACAAAAATGTTTATTTCGGGTGAGTAAATTTTATCCGAAACTTTGATAATAACAGTACTGAAATATCGTCCCGCCAAATTTAATTAGCGACGTTTCTTAATGGTTAAATTTGGGATTAAAATATTAACTTAATTTTGACTCGAATTAGTCACGCGATGTGTACTTAAATATTTACGTTACGAAAAACATAATAAAGAGTACAAGAAAACTGAATATTGTCAAGAATTATATTTAGACTTATAAGAGATAAATATACTGTTTTAAATTTGAACCAAAATTTACAATGTAAAAACAAAAAATTAGCTGAAATGGGATCGTTTCACAGCATTTAAAATTTGATACAAAAAAGTAAAAGGCTAGAAAAATCTGCTAGGTGTGTAAGAAAGTAAGTGTAAATAAGTGATAATAAGTGTAAGAAAGTAAGATAAATTTTCAGTTATCCTCTCATATATTTACAATCAATGTTGTCATGCTATAATAATACTCATCATATTAATTTCTGATTGTTTACAGGGATTTCCGTGCTGTCAAATTTAAGTTCCTTTGCCTGCTGCTCCATCACGAAATGGTGGAGCAGTCAAGATGAAATTTCAATGGGAAACGTTATCGGTACAATCTGTGTAATATGCTGCAGCATTCTTATTTTAATGGTTAACTATTATATTAATAACTCCTTCCCACTCTGCAAATTATGTAATAAAGATAATACGCATAACCCTAAAGGTATTACTTTTATTTTACGATTGTCTCTCATATTGATACATGAAGTGCTGCTCTTTACTCCTCCCGTAAATGTAATCGCTTGAACTTTACGCCTAACTGCCTCTCCTTACTGCTAATCTTAAAACAATGAAGATAAAAACACATTAAATTTAAATAGATCTAAAATAAGTTAAAAGCACTGCTAATTTTAGACCGTCTTACATTTAGGGCTCCCTAAATTGACAATAATTCTTGGTAAGCATTCGCCCGTGGAGTTTCTTTGATTTAAACGGAAAGTTAGAGAAGACAGGGGTAAATTAATGAAGTTCACTTACAACCCAATAGCTGTGTTTTCTAAACAGCTGTCCTGTGTAATTGGTTAGGATTACTAGAGTAACACGCCGCAGCCTAAATTGTTTTCGTGTTCTCACAAAAACGGTCGTTATATTGGCAATGATGGTATCGCTTGATTTTATATATGTTTATTTCGAAACCGACATATGTTTTTAAAACACACTTGCGTTTTTAATTATTGAGCTGAGGATAAGAATGGCGACAGTGAAAAATTCTCCCAGTACATTTTTTATTAGAAGATTGTCAACTACAATGTAATGGATTAATGAAGAATATCAAATGGGGTTAATAATTCTAATGACTAAACCTTAAAACTACTTGATTTTTTTTATCTGGGAATATTTCCAAGCAAAATATTTACTGAATCGGTTTTACACGAGATAGCACTGCAGATATCTTTGACTTACAACACACTAATAATAAAAAATTTAACGATACAGATATATTTTTTGTTTTTATTTATTTTATTTTATGGACTTATTTATATTAACGTCCTGGCATTGATTAAGGAATGAATAATCAATGGTCCTGGCTAAGTTTAGCTTTTGCCAGGACACACCATATAATATATATCACCATAATTAAACAACTGATGATTATGAAACAAACAATTTTACAATTAATATTACTCTTGTGAATTAATAAGACAGAACTTTGACAATATGGTAATCTATTATTTCCAGACCTCAACCCGTTTGAATTTTTCGTCTGGGAGTATTTCAAAGACAGTGTGCTGTAGTGATTGCAAATAGTATTTAAAAAATCAAACGATCATTCTAACGTACCATGTATATTGCAAGGCAAAGGATAATCATGAGTTTCGTATGCTAAAATCGAACAAAACAAACAAAATTGTCCTTCGCGGAAAGTTTACTGATATTAGTAAATTTTCTGATTAGGTTCTGTAGTGTACGCAATAGTAATAAGTATTTTGATACCAATCGGAAATGTACAAATATGAATAAAAAGATAATTAAGGCTGTTACCTAACGCCGGACTTCGGATAACCCAGGCACTTGTGTGTAGAGCCTGGTAGAAGCAAGACGTACAAATAAGTTTATAGTGTATCTTAAATAATAAATAGAAGTACTCTGTTAAAGTGAAGTTTTATTTCCAAAACCGTACAGTGGCGACGAGGAGTATTTTGGATAACATTTATTGATAAGGTAAGAGTTAATATTTTTAACAAAAAGCATGCAAATTGCAAATATAGCGAGCAGAGAGGCATATAGGCAATATTGACCTGAGTGATCGTTATTAAAATAAGTGAATCACGAAACAGTGTTGAACTAGGATGTTTGGAACACAAGATTCCATAAAGGAGGAAAAACCTCCCATCATTCCTAAACCTAAAATTCAAGGCAGTAGATTTTACAAAACCATACATCGATAATAATGAAATATTCCTTATATAATAAATCAAGTTAATAATAAAGGGAATGAAAATTATCAGCCTTAAGGATAAGGATAAACTAGTTCAAACTGGGGGTATTGGCCTGTATGTGCATCGCTAAGTTATATCAGAAAAAATTTAAATGACGTTTATCGTCTACAGGGCATATAGGTATACACCTATATAATGGCAAACTTAATAGCCATGCCGCCCTTCGAATGTGAAGGCGAACCAGCTTCTGTGGGAATCAGATGGGAGAAGTGGTTGCGATCATTTGAAATATATCTAGAAGCATCAAACATCGATAACCCAACCAAGAAGAGGGCAACACTCCTACATAGCGCTGGTGCGGCACTACAGGAAATTTACCATAATCTTCCAGGTGCTCACGTTCAACCCGAGGATGAAGCGGTGGACATATATAATATCGCTGTATCTAAACTTAACGAATATTGTCAACCAAAACAGTCAAAAATTTATAAACGTCACTTGTTTCGCCAGACGAAACAAGAAGAAGGAGAAAAATTCGAAAAATTTCTTGTTCGACTTAGAAACCAAGCGGCCAAATGCAAATTTCCGAACATGGATGAACAACTGATTGATCAAATTGTGGAGAAATGCACTTCAACAGAGCTTAGAAAAAAAATTCTGGCTGCCGGCGACACAATCAACCTTGATGGAATTATTTCAGAAGCCAATTCTTTGGAAGCTGTCAATAGACAGTTGGAAGGCTTTGTGGAGACTAAACAAAAAACAATAGAATTAAATCATATAGCTCGATCTAACAAATGTACACGCTGTGGAGGGAATCATGCACCTAACTTCCAAAAGTGTCCCGCAATGCTGAAAACGTGCAAAAAGTGCGGATATAAAGGACACTTCCAAGAATATTGTCGAACAAATCCAAGGAAACGACGTCACAATAACGAAGCTACAATAGGTAACTACAAACAAAGGCCAGAGATGAAAAAAAGAAATACATTTGGAAATTCTTCAAAACGAGAGACTAAGGAAGAACAGATTGATTATATTTTTCAAATCGACGATGACAGCGTAATAAAATGTAATCTTGGAGGTGCAGCTATTGATATGTTGATTGATTCTGGAAGCAGAAGTAACATTCTGGACCATCACACATGGAATCTCTTAAAACGAGATAAAATTAAAGTGTGGGATCAAATTAAAAATCCAGAAAAACTTCTTTTTGCATACGGAAGTAAAATTCCCCTAAAAATACTGGGATCATTTAAATCAACAATTTCCATCGGAGAAAACAGCGAGGTAGCAACATTTTATGTAATAGAAAATGGTTCTAGATGTCTCCTCGGAAAAGAGACAGCTATTGCTCTAGGAGTCCTCAAGATTGGTTTAGGAGTCAACGCTATTGGGCAATTTCCAAAATTTAAGGACGTGGTTGTCAACATCCCAATAGACGAGTCAGTTACACCGGTATGTCAACCATACAGGAGAATACCGATACCGTTAGAGTTAAAAGTGGAAGGGAAACTTCAAGAACTAATAGAATCTGATATTATCGAAGCAGTAAAAGGACATGCTAAATGGATTTCGCCAATGGTACCGATCCTTAAAGAAAATGGAGAAGTACGAATTTGCATTGACATGAGACGAGCGAATGAAGCAATCCAAAGAGAAAATCACCCTTTACCAACAATGGATATCCTTCTTCCCCACTTTAGAAAAGCACAAGTAATTGCAGACGCTAGCCCAGTAGGCTTAGGAGCTATCTTAATACAGTTTGATAATTCAGAACCTCGAATTATTGCATTTGGGAACAAAAGTCTCACAGATTGTGAAAAGCGTTATTGTCAGACCGAAAAGGAGGCGCTTGCATTAGTTTGGTCGGTAGAACATTTTAAAATATATCTATATGGCAAAACTTTTGAACTAATAACAGATCATAAACCGCTTGAAATAATATGTGGAAAGAAATCAAAACCTTGTGCGAGGATAGAACGTTGGGTACTTCGGCTGCAGTCATTTGACTTCAAAGTAATCTATAAGCCAGGAAAAACTAACATCGCTGACGCACTATCCAGACTTTGTACCCTGAGGTTACAAGACATAACAAACAATGATGAAGAATATATACAACAGTTAGTGGAATATTCAAGACCAAGGGCAGTATCACTCCCAGAAATAGATGAACGTTCCTCCACTGACAACGAAATTCAGAAAGTGAAACAAGGACTCTTCGAAAATATCTGGGACAGTACGGTATTGAGTTTCAAAATATTTCAGACAGAGCTATGTTTCTTCAAAAACGTGCTATTAAGAGGAAACAAAATAGTAATTCCAAAAGAACTGAGACATAATGTTCTACAAGCTGCGCATGAAGGTCATCCTGGAATCGTAGCAATGAAGAGAAGACTGAGAACAAAAGTTTGGTGGCCAAAAATGGACGACGACGCAGAAAAGTTAGTAAGGACATGCAACGGATGTACATTAGTCTCTGCACCAAATTTACCAGAACCAATGAAACGTAGAGAACTTCCATCAGCTCCATGGGTGGACGTAGCAATTGACTTTATGGGTCCTTTACCCAGTGAGGATTACCTGTTTGTTATAGTTGATTATTTCAGCAGATATAAGGAGGTAAAAAATTATGAGAACCATATCAGCAGTTAACACAGTGAAAGTGCTGCAAGAAATATTCTCAAGACTGGGTTTCCCAGCTTCAATAACCGCGGACAATGGAAAACAGTTTACGTCAGAGGAATTAAAGAGATTCTGCAAAGAGAGAGGAATAACGATTTTTTATTCGACCCCATATTGGCCCCAGCAAAATGGCGAAGTAGAGAGGCAAAATCGAGATATTCTAAAAAGATTAAAAATCAGCCAAGTGACAAAAGATGACTGGAAACAAGACCTAATGGAGTATCTAATGATGTACAATAGTACGCCTCATTCTACCACAGGACAGACACCTTCGGAACTATTTTTTCGCAGAGCATTCCGAGATAAAATTCCCAGTTTAGAAATATCAAACCGATTCAGTGATGATGCAGTTAGAGAAAAAGACAAAATGGAAAAAGAAAAAGGGAAACTATACAGCGACAGGAAAAGAGGAGCGATAGAAAGTGATATAAAAATAGGAGATAAAGTCTATGTTAAAAATATGGTGAAACATAACAAATTAACACCAACTTTTGACCCCGCACCACATGTAGTTGTTACAAAGAATGGAGGAGATACCCAAGTGAAGGATGTCAACACGGGACGAGAATCCAGGCGAAATGTAATCCATCTTAAAAAAATAGGCAACGAATGGAAAATCGCAAGTGACAATCAAGAGCGACCAGTAGATAGTGACGCCAATAACGAGAATCATACCGACAAATAAGTTTACATTTTTATATACGTTTATAAAGTCTGATAACTTATACCTTGTTACTTTAAATTGTTACTTTACTCCAAGAATGTATTAGAATCGACCATATATGGTCACTGTTATTGTTAGGTTGTTAATATTATTAAACTAATGTACTAAAAGATATTCCTTAAATTATATTGTAAAATTAGTACCATATTAATATAGTTTACGCTAGGATTGTATTGAATGAGGTGTTATTTTTCATTGATTATAAAAAGGAAGGGATGTAGTGTACGCAATAGTAATAAGTATTTTGATACCAATCGGAAATGTACAAATATGAATAAAAAGATAATTAAGGCTGTTACCTAACGCCGGACTTCGGATAACCCAGGCACTTGTGTGTAGAGCCTGGTAGAAGCAAGACGTACAAATAAGTTTATAGTGTATCTTAAATAATAAATAGAAGTACTCTGTTAAAGTGAAGTTTTATTTCCAAAACCGTACAGGTTCTATTTAACTATTGTAGAAAATGTTTAAATTTATTATTCTAAAAACTAGTTTAGGATTGCAAGTAGACACTTAATGGAAAGTTTACTGTCGTCAATGAGTGTTTATACCTTCACTACCCCTGTACCCCTGTCACAAAACTTGAGCCTTGGCTGTTTAGCTGGTGTTAATGGAATTTAAGTTCTTGAGACTTGTCAATTTTACTAATATAAATGACTCGATATTTTCGTGCTAGTTCTTAGCAGAAAGTTTACTGAAATATCAGTGAACTTTCCTGTTTAGTTTGTATTTAGCTCGTGTACAAAAATGTTTAAATTCATCATATATTCTAGAAAACTCCTTTAGGATTGCATGTAGACACTTAATGGAAAGTTTACAGGCTTAAAACACTTAAAGTGAGTAAACTTTCCAGTTTACTCACTTCATTTTCTCTGTCACAAAATTTGAGACTTGGCTGTTTAGCGTGTATTAATGGAATTTAAATTTTTGAGGCCTGTCAGTTTTATAAATATAAATAATTTTCGAGACAGTACTCAGCAGAAAGTTTACTGACATGTCAGTAAATTCCTCTGTATTGGTTTATGTTTAGCTGCTGGAGAAAGATGTTGAAATTCATCATGTATTCTGGAAAACTCATTTAGGATTGCATGTAGACAATGGAAAGTTTATTGGCTTAAAACACTTGTTGACAGTAAACTACGTCACTGCAAATGAGCATTTATTCCTGCGTTTTGCTAATATAAATGATTCGCATGCTAGAACTTAAAGGAAAGTTTATTGACATACCAGTAAACTTTTCCGTGTTAGTTTGTATTTAGTTGCTGTAGAAAGAAACTCCTGTAGGATTACATGTAGACACTAAAAGGAAATATCGAGTTTAATTTGTATTATTGGACAAAAAAAAAAAACAAAAATTTTAATCTATTGTAATTACTAAATGGAAAGTTTACTGGTTTAAAACACTTGTTGCCAGTAACATTTCTCTTTGTAAATTAGAATATATTTTTTAAATTTCCGTGTCAGAAAACTTGAGTGTTTACTTACTATTTATTTGGCGTTAATTTAAATGAAGTTAATGAGGCCCGTAAGTTTTACTACTAAGTATAAAAGACATTTTGTGGCTTTCGTACTAGTACTTTGAAGAAAGTTTACTGACCCGTCGTGAAATAAATATATTTATATAATTCAATACCAACAAATAAATAAATACAGCACTTTAATTGTAAACACTTTCAACAAGTATTGTGTTATGATAAATATTTATGATTAGAAAATTTATAAATGAAATGAAGAATGAAAGAAGTATTGGATTGTTTCTTGATGTAGTAGATTAAGTATGCAGCCATCATGAATTATTGTAATAGTTATAATAGTATTCATAGTCTTGAATAAACTTCCCACTTTATTAAGATAAATGGACAATTCTTAACAGTTTTGCCATAAGTATACAGATTTAGAAAACGTTATGTTTGTGAAACTACAGGTCGTAAAGTACATTATGAAAATTTATGGCAGACGAGAATATTAAACTTCAATTTACTACGGAAATATAATATAGAATGTGATGGCATCGTTCACGCTTTATGTACAAAAGCGCGATTTATTTGCTCTTGATATAGGAAAACTATTTTCGTAATTGTTAAACCGCTTTATATCATCATAAAAAAATATTAATTAGCAATACTAATGGCTAGTAGTAACTTTCGCATCTACTAATGGCTTTATAGCAGATGTTTGGCTACTTTAATTTTTACTTACTTTAAAGTAGGCAAAAAAAGTAGGAACAAATGTTTAAACATCTCACTCAGTTGAATAAAAATACAACTAAAGTTTTCGTTCGTCACCATTTCAGTAAGCTAAAAATTTTAAATTTCCCATCGTATCACAGATAAATCACCAATCTGTTTCTCCGAACAAATAAACAGTCTAATTTTGAATAATAAAAATAAGCGAAATTTATGACCACGGATAATAAAATAAAAATTCTGTTGTTGACACCAGCTGGTGCCCCAATAAAAGAAAAATACATTCGGAGTTACGTGGAAATGCAGTGTCCTAAATATTTTACTAAAACATGTTGATTTATTAGACCTCCAGTCGATAAAAGGAACTAGTCAAATATTCAACATACATACGCGGTATAAATGGCAAATACAGAACACAAAATAAAATCAACGATAATATTAAGCTAGCAGTGAAGAAGAATTTATTTTAATTTTAGGAAACTACACACGCCATCAGATCACCATTCCGTGGACCGGTTTCTGGCTATTGGCTTCATCAGCTCGACGTTCAGTAGATGTGCACCTAAGTCAATATTCTTGAATATTATTTACCTGATCCGTGGTCTGGTTTTCCTACATATTTAGTTTACAAAAGTCATTAACAATACCTACATATTTTATCAAAGACAAATTGGCAGATTTTATGAAATGTACTTTCAGGACTATTCAAAGTAGTTTTGGGAATTACATAACTTCCATCCGAATTAACTTTAAAGACAATGTTTTCATTGGAATTATACGCTAGAGATATTAAATTATTTCGGGACTTGAACATGGATTCGATTTGCGTCATTATTTCAAAACATTATATTTCGCCTTTGATGGTCGCATTGTTTAAATTTATATTCTCGGCATTAAATTTATTACTAAGCGGCCTTTACGGATTTATTATCGATTATACAGGGTAACTAAATTTACTTCTAATGCAAGAACTAGCTTCAGTTAGGTAAATCTAGTAATACTTTTTCAGGAGCATAGCAATTATTGCTTTAGTTATTTATCTAAAGATGCACAATATAAAAAATAGCTCAAAGCCAATTATTGTTTATATTGTGGCTTAGCCAATTACTAATTTATATTCAAGGCCTCGCTAAGAATGCTTAATTTTCATCACATCACCTAAAATTGACAAAATTACAAAAACTATCGAAATATGTATATGTATATGACTGATGGTCGAGATGGTAGCGCACCTGCCTCTCGCCCAAAAGTCCCGGGTTTGAATCCCGGTCGTGGCAATGGAAAATACTGTGAGAGGAATTTTTTAATTATACACGGATATTGGATGTGTGTCCCTTGTCTTTAGATGTGTAGCCCCCTCCCGCACAAGGCTCTTCTAGAGCCTTCTGGGATAAAAGGGGTCGTAATTACATGTGGTGTTATTTATTTATTTATGTAGCATTTATGTAGTTTTTCTGTTCTATAATTTTCTCTAAGGTTGTTGACTTTAAGTAAAATGATCCGAACGATGTTTGTCGAGTAAATATTTCCAGTTGATAACATAATAAGATTTACTAATATTTTTTCAATAAATAAGTTCGATTTGGAAACAAATAAGCGGTAAATTAAATTTATCTTCCTGGAAAACACATAGCATAAATTTTTATTAATATAATCTTTCAAACCGACTCGAAGGATACAAAAGATGATAGAGTTTATTAAAATGATGCGAACAAAGGGAAATCGAAGTGGATTGGAAATTGATGGAAATGTGGTGAGAACGTTATCATTGTGCTACATTAAATAACGCAGCAAAATGGATTTGAATTTGGAGCAATAATCCTGATTTCCCAAGGGAAGATTTCCTCCTATGTTTGAAGTTAGGTTTAAGTTATTTTTTATTATATACTTATATACATTAATCACTATAAGAAATTAGGGTATGGTGTTTACAATTATAGTGGAGTATTCATTTATTTGTATTAAATAAAGTATATTTATTTTTAGATAGTAACTGAGAAAAAACAGGAAACATGACACATGCCGTTGATTAGACTGTTACTGTAGTGATATCAATCATAATTCCAATATCTTTGCATGTACTGCATGGAATTGTTGCATAACATTGTGCAATATCACTGAAGTATAATGATTTCAACTTCCTTAGAATTCTCGCAAGTTTTCAAAGTCTTTGTGGATTGTTTGGTTAAACCATAGCTTTCAAGCAAGGAAACGAGTGAAAATAGAGGAATAGAACGGCCATAAAGTTTCACCCACTATTCTATCGTCGTAAAATTTTCGTAAAAAAATTAATTATTTTATCATGGAGATCAGATGTTTTTATGTACAATAATGTTTGTATCAGTAACGAAAAAGTTGCAAGAAACTAATTAATAGATTGTGTTACTTGAGTTACTTATAGCCACGTGACTGAAATTCTTTTAACAAAGTAGATTTGAAATTTTTGTAAATGACAGTTTTTCTAATATAAAATATCTTTAAACAGTTTCTCACAATAGCAATTTTTAAAACGGAAAGTTTACTAGCGTCAATTGGCATAAACCAGTAAACTTTCTATTACATTATATTCTACACGCAATCCTTAAAGGAATTTTCCAGAATAGATGATGAATTTAAATATCTTACTAGAGAAAGTAAATTTAAATGAAACTTGGAAAGTTTACTGTGTAAACATTTACTAAGTCCTAACGAAAGCTATAATAAGTAAGTCATATTCTTAAAATGTATAGGCCTTAATAATTTTATTTCAATCAAAACCAGATTAACAGTAAATATGAAAATTCTCTGGTAGATAGAATTTAATGAAAACATTTTAATTTACAGAGGAAAGTTTACCAGCGGAAAGTTCTAAACCAGTAAACTTTCCAGTAATTATATACGTACAGTTCTCCAGTTTTCCAGAAAACTTGAAGGATTTCAAAATCTTTCTCTAGCAGCTAAATATTAAATAATGCAGAAAGGTTTACTACTGTCAGTGCAATTACTTGCTAGCACATAAGCCAGAATTAGTCATTTATTTTTCAAAACTTTCAGGTGTTATTTAAACAATAAAGACTCAAGTTTCCTGAAAGGAATAATTCAGGAATAAATGGTAAAATAGAGGAAAAATTTACCAGCCATAAGTGGTTTAAGAGTCTACATGCGATCAATTCTAAAGTTTTGCAGAATACTTGAATTTACTGTAAAGACTCAACTTACACAAAGGAAAGTTTACTGGCGGCATATATTTTAAACCAGTAAACTTTCCATTAGGATCTATATGCATTATGCAAGTAATCTTAAAAAATGTTTTGCTAAAATCTTTAATTAAAAGGTCATTTAGACTAATTACAGATATTAACGATTTTCTAGATAGTTTTCACATATTAAACTAAAATTTAACCTTTACATTACATTCAAACACTCTTAAAGCCAAAATAATTCTTTGATTTCTTGCCGCGTTGCTGCCGACTTATACTGCAACA
The DNA here is from genome assembly GCA_963680705.1 of Rhagium mordax. Lineage (NCBI taxonomy): Eukaryota > Metazoa > Arthropoda > Insecta > Coleoptera > Cerambycidae > Rhagium > Rhagium mordax. Next base: position 18,926,054 of record OY796661.1, read on the forward strand.
ATAGTAAATTTTATTGGCAGCCAATAAAAATAATAAATAGTGACAAATTAAATATTCTTGCCACCACTGAAAGAAGAAGTTTACTGACCAATAATTTACGGACAGTAAATTATTGCGCTGGACTAGTTTATTGATTCTTAACATTTCTGGGAAGTAATGTAATTTATTTAAAAATCGACGACTATGCTAGTGGTATAGTAAAAAAACTACGAATTTAACAATTACTCGTAGAAAAGTATATTAAAATCACCTAAATGTCTAGGACGATAAATCTCTCCATAAAATAAAACTTTTACAATGCAATTTTTTAATAGCCTAATGGACAGTTTCGTGGAAAATAACGTTATTTTTCGGTATACTCACTAACTTTTTTTTATCTCGTTTTTTAACTTTTATAATCATTTGAAGCTATTACAATACGTTACGTTACTTCAAGATCAGTGTAAATAAATATATTACTAACCATTATATAAAAAAATTTTTTGGAACATAACAAAAATAACAATAGTTGTATGTTGTACGTAATGTAAGTAGGGTTTCGTTACGAGGTAATGTAGCGAAAATTATTAGAGAAATAAGGTTTAATATAGGTCGAGGTAAAATACTCCATCAAGAAATAACTGAAAATAGACATTAATTTCCAATTCTAATTTCAAAAGGCTAATTGACAAAAATACTGTTAAACCCCAAATTGATTCATCAGAGCCGTCGACTGCTGACTCAATTACAGACTATTAAATTAACCTGACAGCAACAATATTTTACGTCGGCTGGAATGATAAATCGAAAACAAATTTGTCACAAAAAATAATACGCCTCCAGTCAATGCTGCTGAAATAATTTTACTTAGACCCTGAAAATTGTTTACGTACATTCATTTACTAATTAATGATATATAATTTGTAAATATCTAAGGAATATTTTTTTAAATTAATGTGAGTGATTTTTTGTTATTTGCCATCAATTGCAGATACAGTTTAAAAAAGTAAAGTTAAATTCATATGATGATGAAAATAATATAAGTATAAGAAGAATTTGGTTATCTAGATTATATAGGGTGGAGCAATATTTTCGTAATAGTTAACTTGTGATTAAACTCTTTCAGAACTCTCCCAGTTTAAAAATTATAGTAAGGATCATAACCACACACCTCATCGTTCTTCTCCATAAGATTAGCAAGATACTGAGCCAAATGCTTTAATAAAAGGGACGTGGAGAAGCTACCAAATTTTACTGAACTATTGCCCTGGGTCGATCCAGTCAAACCATGAACAAATTAGAGACAAGCTGAAATTTGGTATATAAGTTTGTGTTGGGGTCCTTAAAATACCACCAAACCCCACCGGTAATCCGCCGTGCCTGTCACCCCTAAACAACCCCCAAAAGGGGTGAAAATCGGACTTTTTCTAGTTATTTGGCAATATTTTAAAAACAAAGCTATATACGAAAAAATATAAAGATAGAAAAATTAAAGGGCATAAAATTTCCTATAAAATTGCGATTAGCAGATATATTTTGCTTTACCAGTGGCGGAGTTATGATATTTTTAATAATTGGGTATTTTGTAAAAATATTCTCTAGCCTTTACTTATTGGATTTTGACATTAAATATACATAACAATGTATATGGATATTTTGGTAAATACATTTAATACATTCTTACATCAATAAATTAGAAATAAAAAACATACCTACCAGTGGAGTACTATATTCTAATTTCATACATTATTTTGTATTAGCTAATAGAACTTTAACATTTTACGTGCCTATTAAATGTAACAAAATAATTATCTTAAATATCCGTGAATTTCTGTTACGAATTGAGAGGAATTATTTTTATATTAATAATATTAAGGACATATACCGCATGTCAAGGCAACTGAGTAGTTTTCCGCGTCGCCATTCGCCCCTGTATGTATGCTCTATTCGTATATTCTCGATACGACTCCATTACGCTAAACAAAATTTGTATATGCTACGCCCAGGAGGAAGTTCGAAGCCAAATAAAATTACTAATACTTCAAAGTTGCAGCATAAGTTGGGACCTTTAATAAATGTTAAATAAATAAATAAATAAAGTGTAAGAATAGTATTTTGTACTAAACCTCGCCCCTATTATTATTATTATTATTATTATTGCCATGCACGCTATTTCCGGATGTGATACTACATCTGGCCTGTTTACCAGGGGAAAAATTAATTTGGTCAATACTGTGAAAAAGAAGAAGTTGGTTGACCTTCTTGAAGAATTTTACAATCCAAATATATCCCAAAACAGATTGAGGACCTTTATTTCGACATTTTTTATTTCCGTATACGTCAAAAATAGAACAAGTACCGATTTGAATAACGTCAGATACATGCTCTACCAGCAGAATGTAGCAAAGCAAAGTTTAAATAAAGATTTTAATCTGGCTTCACTTCCACCGATCATAAATGCAGCTCAGTACCATGCATATAGGACATTTCATCCAGCAACTCTACATACATATTTTATTTACATGTATCATTTATAATATAAAGACTCTAGATAGTTACCGTCAATGTATTTACTGGACGCGGCAAAAATGTATGCAGAACTCAAGTAATTTGGAAGCAGGTCACCGAAATTTAGATTGGCGCAGATAATGTTCGTTCATAATGTTCGTAACACATTATGAATGAATATCATCGGCACCAGTCTAAGTTTCGGTGGCCTGCTTTCAAATTACTTGAGCTCTGCATCCATTTTTACCGCGTCCAGTAAATACATTGACGGTAACTATCTAGAGTCTTCATAATCTCTGCATGTATGATTAACTTTTAGGTTCAAGCATGGTTGAATAATTTCTTACCACTCCAGGACTGGGGATGGATTTCTAGTGATTCGGAATCTCTCCAGTCCAGATGGATCAAGATATAGACCCCAAAGGGTTCCTTAAACAAATTTTTTGCAACTGTTCATCAGGTGGTTGCAAAAGTGCATAGTCATGTCGTAACCTGTTTTAATAGGGCAGTTGAGGATTTACAGGCGGAAGACGACATCTCAACATGCAGATAAAATATATTGGATAATAAGTAATTAAAAACATACATTACATTAATTTACTTAAACATAACCTGTAGGTATTTTAGTTTATTTAAGAAAAAGCAACTGTGCTACTTACTACATAAAAAACTCATATTGTATGTATTATTATAGTTTTAATCTGTTTTGGTGTAAAAGACGTAAAATATATTATTGTAACGTAATTATGTGGGAAATGTGTATTTTGTTAAAATATACTGGAATTTACAATACGATAACTCCACCACTGGTAAAGCAAAATATATCTGCTAAACGTAGCTTCATAGGAAATTGTATGCTCTTTAATTTTTCTTCATATTTTTTCGTATTTAACTTTGTTTTTAAGATATTGCCAAAAAACTAAAGAAAGTCCGATTTTCACCCCTTTCGGGGGTTGTTTAGAGGTGACAGGCACGGCACATTACCGGTGGGGTTTGGTGGTATTTTAAGGACCCCAATACAAATTTATATAACCGAATTTCCGTCTCTAATTTGTTCATGGTTTCCTATATAAAGCTTCAGATCGACCCTGGGCTATGCGGTATTATGTCCTATACATTATTAATATAAAAATAATTCCTCTCAATTTCTAACAGAAATTCCACGGATATTTAAAATAATTATTTTGTTACATTTAATAGGAACGTAAAATGTTAAAGTTCTATTAGCTAATACAAAATAATGTATAAAATTAGAAATATAGTACCTACTCCACTGGTATGCTTTTTATTTCTAATTTATTGAAGTAAGGATGTATTAAATGTATTTACCAAAATACCCATATATATTGTTATGTATAATTTAATGTCAAAATCCAATAAGTAATGGCTAGGGAGTATTTTTACAAAATACCCAGTTATTAAAAATATCATAACTCCGCCACTGGTAAAGCAAAATATATCTGCTATAACGTAATTTTATAGGAAATTTTATACTCTTTAATTTTTCTGTCTTCATATTTTTTCGTATATATCTTTGTTTTTAAGATATTGCCAAAAAACTAGAAAAAGTCCGATTTTCACCCCTTTCGGGGGTTGTTTAGGGGTGACAGGCACGGCGGATTACCGGTGGGGTTTGGTGGTATTTTAAGGACCCCAATACAAACTTATATACCAAATTTCAGCTTGTCTCTAATTTGTTCAAGGTTTCCTATATAAATCTTCAGATCGACCCTGGGCTATATTGACAGTGGCCATAGATAATAAGAGTCATGCGACTCTTAGATCAACCAGTTCCCAACGCTTTTTGGAATGAACCAAAGAATGTCTTGCATATGCACATTGGTGTTGGTTTTGAAGACAAATAAGTTTTGGAGAAATAACAATAAGTTGAATAACATTACTCTATACTCGGGCCAAAAAGAGTAGTCAGTAGAGCCAGGGGCGTACGGATTTACGAATTTCATAAATTCCATAATTCGAACAAATGAAAGCGGATTGTGTTAATTATGCATGAGTATGAGTTACCATGTCTTAAATTTTAAATAATATGCTTACATCTGGCAACATTATCTCCACGAATTAGGTATAGCAACGCAGTTGAACAATGCACATCCTTTGCGTTGCAGCATATGTGACGCCACTGAATGCGCTATCTAAGCCCTCTCGACGACCTTTATAATAGTCGAACAAATTATTGGTTACTAGGGCGGCACGTTCAAGCATGTACTTTATTTGGTTGACCAATTAAACATAATGACCTAGTTGTGGTTTTCATCTCTGGTAGGCGGAGAAAACTGGATATATTTCTCTGAATTATATGGGATTATATGGTAAAACGAGCTGCCGCTTCTGTATTCCATAACAGCTAAATCCTTTGAAGAATTGCCGGTAAGTTTTTTGCTCTACTGACTACTCTTTTTGGCCCGAGTATAGATATCTTGAACAATTATTAGGAACGTGATGATGTTGATTAGAAAGACTGATGATGAAAACGATACATTTTTAAACTTCCTTATAGTCATCGTGATGATTATGATGATAATGAATAAATATTTTCTTTCTGTTCTTATTTGGGATTTACGGCCACACTTCTGAACATACCCCCAGATACCCAGATAATCTGAAAAATATCTGGATTATTTAAAAAATAACTTTTACGCCTGTGACTTTACGTTATTTTTATTTTTTATTGGTTAGGTTATTTTTTAAATAATCCAGATATTTTTCAGATTATTTGGGTAATGTTCAGAAGTGTGGCCGTAAATCCCAAATAAGAACAGAAAGAAAATACAGAAAGATGCCACAAATAACTTTTAGACAATATTTAAATGAATAAATAGTTTCTTCCGTAAACAAACGTTTTAAATTTAATGGAGTAGGATACAATACGCACAATTATAATGACGTATGCGCTAAGATATTTAAAATTTACTATATTATACTAAGTCTAGTAAAAACATATTTTTTATTACACTACACTTATACTAAAATATGACGCCAATTAATTTGACGAGGAAAAATTGTGAAATAGGTACTTTTGTTCCATTTTCGCAAACAATTAAAATATAATATAACATAGTATATTTCATCAAAGTATAAAAGAATAGCACATTGTGGTCCAGAGACCGGTGCACATTAATTCCAAACTTTCCCAATTACCTACATCACAACCTTCATTTTTTAGTTATGAACCACTTAAAAGACGATAAGCACGCTTTTTAAGTTTGCACCAAGTTTTTCGAAGAGTGGATTTAGACACGCCAAGCTCATTACTTATTACTAAATCGAGTTGTAAAATGACCTGCATGTGATGACTTAATGAACATTTCACACGGTCTTTCAGCACGGATGACATCCCGGACATTCCTCATATTTCTCTGCGATGTTCCCTGACAAGCTCGAGTAAATATTTTGGATGCGAGTTTGTAATAGATTGTTTGAACTAATTTTACGACAAATACAAACATTGTAAACTGACTGAATATTGCTCTGCTGTATGGAAAATAATTAAATTTTCTCATTCCACAATTTTAAATGAAATTACTAAAATGTATCTGTCTATATCGTGGGATGTAAGATTCTGATGTTGGTGGACAGGAAGACCGTGCATGAAGTACAAAGTGCAAAGTTAAGTGTTATATGCAACCACCAACAGGAGGAAATAAAACAAATTTAAAATTAATGTGAAGAGCATCTCTAAACGTCAACATTCAATAATAACGGTTTGGGAGAAAATCTTGCAAATCATAGGATAGTGGCTGGGTTAGGAGGCTTTGGTGCCATATTTTGTCAAGTGCCTTGGATAGATGAAGTGTGGAATTTCCACAATATGTCACGCAAGTTGAAATTATTCGAAAGAAACCAAATTGAGGATTATTATAGAAAATTTAGGAAACAAAACAATATGACAGCAATTATTCGATTATGTCCACTTCTTTGTGCTGTACAATAAACTATTGAGATTAGTTCATATGCGACTGTGACAATTTTCAAGTGTCCACCTATATTCGAGTTGAAAAAGATCTATAGAATTGCAAACCATTTGTCACTGGCTTATAACACCTACAGCACACAGAGATACATTTTTAACATTATGCTGCAACACAATAAGTGATAAAAATTACCCAATTTAAGAGCTGCTCACATTTCTTCACAAAAATAATATTGCGCTTGTAATTCCATTTAAAACTTCACAACGTAGCGCGTCACTGCAAGTGTAGATTAATAGGACAGAAACATAATAAAAAATAATGTAAAGCCTCAAAGGAGGTTTAATAAGCTCTTAATCCATAATTGGATTGAATCCGTTTATTAAAGTAGCTAACATTACTTTCACTTCAAAAACTTTTCCAATTTAGAATCATAAAATTACCAGACAGAGACAGTGGCATAGCAATCTTCAATTTGAAACTGCCTTGACTACACCTCTCACATTATTCCAAAATCACCGATTGGCTTGAACCAAATAAATAACGGGTTTAGTAAATTTTTTTCAAATCTGGAGCATAAGATAGTAAACAGGAAAACAAAATGTATATAAGTACAGAACTATATATAGCTATTTAATCTAATACAAACAGTTCGGATTTGAAAATCAGTTCTACTGGTGTCATGTATATTTTCTGTATCTGTACCTTGATAATGAAACGTTGGTCCGAATAAAAATTTTTTGTTTTAATTTATTGATCTAATAGCTACCAGCCTGGAGAAAATCATTCTTTTTTTTTATAAATTTGGAAGTTGTGCCACAAACTTTTTGCAGTGATACAAGTGAATATTACACATTTAATTTGAATCTATCAAATACTAGTGATATTCATGGATTTAATAAAATTTTGGTGCATTTGAATACTAAAATTAGTATAAATTCTAATGAAACACCAGTAGAGAAAATAGATGTTAAGGAACTCTCCATTTAGTAAGCATTAATCATCATCTGATTTTTCATCAACCTCATTGCAGATGTAGATATTTTAGAAAATCGAAAATAGTATAACTTTCGTTTGTTGCATTGAAAATAAATATGTATATTCATCCTATATATTTGTTTTCAGTTAATCAATGTACGTAACAGTCAATAATAAAATTTATGTTTAGTCTGGACAAACGTAACTTTCTAAGTTTAAAGCTGATTCCATTTCCTAAACTGCTGCTGAGCCCCGGAACTCGAAGTTTTAAGTTTATTGTGTACTATTGATTTATGTGCTATAAACGAAGGGATTACTTTATTATTTTTATTGTTCCTCTCAAAGATTCGATGACGCCAATTAAACAAAGAAAAAACATTAATTGAAGTGTGTCTAACCCATTAGAAACCTATTGTAGTTGCTTAAAAATATCTTTCTCCTCTTGAAAACTGGTTTTAAAATAAGCACAGGAATTTAATTTGTTTGTTCGAGTGCTTGCGAGAAACTCGATATTAAGAGAATACCCTCAACGGTTCCAAATTTAGTAGAACCAATGAAAGAAGATAAGTTTTCCCATTCAATGAAAAGGACTGAGAAAATGATAAAGCTGCAGTTTCCTTGAATACTGCACATTCAGACGTAGTACATGAGACCTTTTGTTAAATTGTCAATAAATGCAATTTGGGTGTGTTATCGATAAAATATGCTTTTTCAAATTCGTATGAACGGCCCAAAAAGAATCGTTTTGTTTATAATTGACTTTATTTAGGCTTTATCAAGCATAATAACAAAAAACATATCCAATTTGATATACTCATATTGATGTTTCATCTCTAAACATACAATTATTAAGTTTATTGGACCTTCTTTAATGCATGATAAAAATTGGATTAAAAATTACAAAATTCAAAACGTCTAAAAATAAATTATTGAAAAAAAATATATATTTTTTTAACTCACCACAAAATTCATTCATTATGGTCACTAATTAAAAACGATGTCTCCCTGACGAGCTAAAATAAAGGCGAAAGAACATGTACATCTTCTTGGGGACATCGTTTTTAATTAGTGACCATAATGAGTGAATTTTGTGGTGCGTTAAATAAAATTTTTTTTCAATAATTTATTTTTAGACGTTTTGAATTTTGTAATTTTTAATCCAATTTTTATCATACATTAAAAAAGATCCAATAAAGTTAATAATTGTATGTTTATAGATGAAACATCAATGTGAGTGTATCAAGTTGGATATGTTTTTTGTTATTATGCTTGTATAAACCCTAAATAAAGTCATTTATAAACAATGCATATCAAGCAAAGAAAGAGAGTTGTTAAAAAGGAATCGTTTATCTCAGTTCAGTTTGGATAATCCTTTAATTAAAACTGCTAAAATTGTATCGACCGACGTTATCAAAAATAATAAGGGAAACTTTTGCAGGACTATTCGACTTAAAGAGAACCGAGAGAACTTAAATGTACACAGATTTCAATCGCACAAAAAGTTCTGTATTGTTATCTTTAAAATGGTGAACGCATTTCTGTGGTTGCTGTATGTAAGTGTAAATAAAGAAAAAAATCTGCTATAAATTATATATGGATTTAAATTTAATTTGCCTCAGCTAACTTTTAGCTTTTGATCCACTGGACGTGACTCGGCCATAATATTACATATATGGACATATGTTACCAAGAAGAAGAAATAAATGATGCTTCTAAACGTCAGTATGAAATAAAATATGTTTTATTTTAGCCTTTCTTACCAGATAATAAATCTTTTATAAGTAATGTGGATTTTCTTTAATATGCAAATCTCCTTCCTCCTTTTGCATAGTATACAAAACGATTTGAATCCTGGATATAGGGATATATTCAACAAAATATAAAAATGTAATATCCCGATTTTAGATCTTATATATTTCCAGAGTCAAGCACATTAATTGTATCCTAGATGGTACAAATAAATAGGTATCCCTTTGAGGTATTTCTTCCAGAAAGCGATGAAAGAATTTTCAATAATAAATCAGATATACAATTTCGCCAGTGTTCGCTAGATTATTCATGTCGCGCAAATCCTTTTGACTGCCGGTTATGCCTTAAATTTAAAATATTTAATTTAATATTCAACGTAAATGCAAAAATCAGGTAGCTACCTAATTCTATTACATAAATCAACATTTGCCCGCAATTTTATCTATTTAAAAAATTAACTATAAAATACAAATTTCAGCACGCACACGTTTTCTTATATCAAATATACTGCTCACAATTTGGAGCGAGCACCTGAAATATAAGTCCGATTTGGACAGCCATACTTTTTTATATTCTTGGGAGATTTATAACTTTATTGCATCATTATTGAATTTATTGTCGGTTTAATGCAGTATTAGATTTTTAGTTTGATAAAGAAGAGGACATGTGCAACAGTTGCATGACCTGTTCAAGCATCCGATCTCAATCCTATGCACTTATTTTCCTGGTGAACTTAATGCTGACCATTTGATAGTTTTAATTTGTAGGGATTTTTAAAAATTCTCGTAAATTTCATGTGAAATAAATTGCCAACAAACTACAATGGATTCAGTAGGTACAGTTGAATAAAGGATGTGCAGAAAAAACAGTTCCTTGCAGTCAAGTACTAAACCATTAATAAATAATTGCTTATTTCTGTAATATAACAAAAATGCGAGTATCTTGCCTTAAAATTGCACATTTAAAATTGCATATAATTTATTCTCTTACGGCAGGATTTTTTCGGTACGTGTGGTTTCGATTTATTCATGTAGAGGAAAGGCTACTTTGGCACATTTGTAGTTTGGTTGCAATTAATTATGCGTTGAAATTGTACGTAGTATCTCAAAGCGTTCTTAATTTACTGGAAAGATAGTAATTGCCTTGCTTTTCTTACTGACTGCTAGGTGTAAATGTGGCCTTAACGCATCTTCAAATTACTCTCGAGTTCTACCTGAAATAAAATCTATTTTAGATTTATTAGCCAGCAAGTTACATTCTTTTAAGAGATTTTGCGTTTGTGCAGGGTTTACCCAACGTAGTAACCCTCGTAGTAACTTGAACTGACTTCGGGTGTTCCATTTAAAAAAACATAGGTTATATCCATATCTGAAAAAATCGACATTCATTTGTTTTATTACTGCCAAATAAAAATTTAGTAAACACCCTGCAACTTTTGTACAAAAAATTTATTTCTAATTTCTACAATAAACTCAATCAAATTCTGATTAAAATGTATACCAAACAAAATGATAGCACTGTACAGGGTTAATTTTATTAATGTAAACCCTCCATTTTTATTTTTGACCGATTCGAAAAATTAAAAAACAGGCCTTACACGGTTTTTTACGTAGATTCCACCTCTGCTAAAACGGATTGGCAATAGCGTTTTAAATATACAGGGTACGCAAAAAAGTTAGGTTTCTTTAAATGGAACACCCTGTATATTTTGACAAATTTGAATTCCTACAGTCATTCTGATTACAAATATATACACATATTGTATAATCGCTTTACTGGTTTTTGAGTTGTTTTCACTTTATTATGGATACGTTGAAACAAAAGCGTTATTTTATAAATCATATAATAAATCAATAAATGGAATAAAGCAAAAACAAAACAAAATATATGAATTATTAAAACAAATTACGTAACATTTTCAACATTTCAAACAACGTTTAATAAAATTCGAACGGAGTCCAGACAATCCAGTAGATTATTTTCTTTGGGGATCGCTCAAAGAAATAATTTACAGTGAACCAGTGGAAAATTTTAAACAATAAAAAAATCAAATTGTAAAAAATATAACTTTGCTAAATTTGGATACAGCACTTTTTCTTCGAAAAATTATTTCGAATTTTATTAAACGTGGTTTGAAATGTATCGAAGTTAATTGTGGTTGGTTATGTTGAAAATGTTATAAAATTTGATTTAATAATTCATATATTTTGTTTTGTTTTTGATTTATTCCATTTATTAATTTATTATATGATTTATAAAATAACGATTTTGTTTTAACGTATCCATAATAAAGTGAACATAACTCAAAGACCAGTACCTACAGCGATTATACAATATGTGTATACATATATTTGTAATCAGAATGATTGGAGGAATTCAAATTTGTCAAAATATACAGGGTGTTCCATTTAAAAAAACTAAACTTTTTTGCGTACCCTGTATATTTAAAACGCTACTGTCAATCCGTTAGCAGAAGTGGAATCTACATAAAAAACCGTGTAAGGCCGGTTTTTTAATTTTTGGAATCCGTCAAAGATAAAAATAAAAATGGGGGGTTTACATTAATAAAACTAACAATGTACATGTCAAACGAAAAGTGTTAGAATAAAGAATATATTGCATATTAACCGATGAATTAGAAATCGTTACCTTAACATGAAAAATCAGATTGACACGGAAAGCTACATAGAGAACAATGGTTAATGCGCTGTTGAATAGATAAACTCTCATCGCAAGTGGAACTAGGCTGGGCCTGTGGCGTGATTATTAGATAATAGGTGAACCAGAGGAGTAACGGAGTGGAGACCCCAAGGCTAGATAAATATCGAAGTAGCGAGCGTGTTCCAATCTGGTGCACAGATCATCTGCATCTTAAACTGAAGCAGTAGTAGGCTGTTTGTTGATGATAATGATTATGATGGGGATGATAAGGAAGCGAGCTCTTAATGTAGAACCAATCAAATATATTTTCGTAAATATGTTGAGACATTTACTAGGCGAGTTAAAACGCCCATTACTGGACAGGCCTTAACGAGGAACCTATCAAATATCATTAGATTATAAAATTCTTAATGTTTGTTTTATTAATTTTACTTTTAGGCCACAAAATTTTCTCCTGAGCTGGGTTTGTGTCCTTGTGTATCCCTAACTTTCCTTTATATGCAAGCGTCAGTGCTCCATGAGTCACTCTTTAACATGTTTCATGTTTCAGGCCTATAGGATTTTTAATGCTTTGTATTTAGCAATATAATGGAAGACATTGGGATACATCAAATCTTCACCTATTTTCATTATTTCTAATTACTAGTACAAGGTGGACCAAATTCGACGAGATTTAGGGGTTTCTCTGAAAGTATGATAGGTGTCCTGGGCTCTATTTTCAAGAAACAAACAATGGCGCAACATGCGATCGTCTATCTATTTCGACAACCGAGCTCAGTGTCGTAACTCATAAGTCATGATACGCCCAGTGCGAGCTAACTGCTTTTGCGCCCCCTAGACCCTACCCCCGCTCATTTTTTTCCGAGCTTTCATTAGATATTATAATATAAAATAAATTTTGGAAAATGGAAAAAAATAAACTATTAAATGTTCGAATTGTCTTCTACGCATATTTATCGCATTTCTAATATTAGTAGAAGACTTATACCGGAACCCGGTCTCCCCCCACCACTTTTTTTTCTGGTGGGGGGTAATTAGAGTAATTAGAGCATTGTCGGTAATTAGGGTAATTAGAGCATTGTCGGTAATTAGGGTAATTAGAGCATTGTCGGTAATTAGACTGTAATTACAATGGAGGTAATTAGAAAATTGTCGGTAATTAGACTGTAATTACAATAGAGGTAATAAGAGTAATGTCTGTAATTAGATTGTAATTACAATATAGAGGTAATTAGACTTGATGTAATTACTATTGTGGTAATTGGGGTGGTGCAATTGTAATTGTAATTAGTGTATGTATCAATAAGTGTTTCAAGTATGTAAGTGTACGATAGTAATTAGTATGGTGGGAGGTAAGTAGGTTGGAGGGGGCGAATGTTTCACTATAAATAAAACGCTTTGGTAGCTCAAAATCACATCCATAGTTGTTCACTCAAGAGTTAACTAGTGAGAGTAGTGCAGTTATCTCAATTTATTTCAAGTGAGCAATATATTTCAAGTGAGCAATATATTATATTATTCTTTGCGATTCTTTCATTGTGTACGTCAATTTTAAATTTTAACTATGGCACTTTCCGAATTCGATTTATTAGCACTTAATGCGATTATAAATGAAAATACAGAGATTTTAGTGCAAAGATCTATTACATCGTTAGTTATAAATAAACCTTATATTATAAAGAAAATGTCATTGGTCAATACGCGATATGGAAAATCAATCGTAGTACATTTATTTGAGGAAAGTGCGATTACAGATTTTAAATCATTTTTACCAAAACGGGTTGTAGAAAATATAAGTGAAGATACTATTAATAAAATTAATTCAAGCGGTGGTAAATACACATTGACATATTTAGGACAACGTCCTCCAATGTATATCGGCGCAAAATCCAGCGCAATAATACAATTTGGTATTTAATTTCTAGTACTTAAGAAACAATATTTGTATTAGTTAGTTATTAGTTTACATTTGCTACTATATAATAAAATGGGGTACATTTAGAAAGAATTTTGGGGGTATTATAAAAATAATTATCTGTTCACTTGTAAATATAGAATTATTGATTTGAACAATATATCAATTTTAAATTGAATAGATATCATATTTTGTGTAAGTATGTGATTAGATTTATTCTCTTTATATCTATTTTTAATTTATTTGTTTAATTCCAGGTTAACTCTAACCAACAAAAAAACATGTGGATGCAATATTCATCTCACGGATGGGTAAAGGCAGAAGACATTAAATCTGCCATTGAAAGATTGTCTTGTAAACTAGATGACATAAGGAGGGATTCACTGCATTCTTTGAATTATGACATAAATGTCTGCTTCGATGCTGAAGAAGTTCGACGTGTTAAAGAAACTTCCAAGGCGTGTAGCATTGGTGTAAATTTATGTGGTAGATATTCTCGTGGCTTCCTAAATTTGGATGAGTTTTGTGAGCATATGGGCGTAGTGGATCTAAAACGCTTTCTATATGACATAGTGGAGTACCTACCTAAGAATATCATTGAAAAATATCAACTCAACCAGTCTGATGAAGAAGATAATGAGGACAATGTAGATAAATAAATACTATAATCTGTTAATTTTGATTGACATATTCATTACACCAAATATTGTATATGTCTGCAGTAAACAATATGGTGCTGTATTTTGTATTATAAGGATAAATAAATGAAATACACATTAAAAGATTACATTCATTTTATTACATAATTAAAAATACCTTAGCATAATTAAAACAGTTTTCATTGTAATTTTATATTTAAATCTACAATAACATTTTTTGTGAAAATGAACATTTGTAAGTACATCATGATTATTATTGATAAAATGTTCCAGACATCTTGATAGAAATGGTATGCTGCACTACTTAATTGCACAATAATAAATGTTTTCTTTTTTACTTAACATCGAGAAAGCCATTCTGAACCGAGCCATCTAATGCGTTATAACTTAAATATGTATCATGAAGTATAAGTGCATACACTCGAGTTTGTTCCGGAAATTTCGCTTTTCGTGTTTCAAATTCTATCTTTATGTCGACTGTAGATGATTTCACTGCAACGGGTTGGTGTGAACAATCAATGACAAACAAAGGATTCTTCCTGAATTCCCCAAGATCCATCATGGGTTCGCTCATATCTTTATCATAGTAACTACGTTGGAAGTTCTCATAAGCATAATATGCTGCAGAATCGAGCTTCTTATCGAAATCTAAATTCCAACGTTCATATGGATATACTTCAGAGTTTAGAAATAGTCGAATATTATTTATGTCTGCGTGTTTGAACTGTGTAACATCCTTTGTTCTATCATTGGCCTGATCAGTGCCTTGAAAGCCAAGAAGGATGAAAAGTGGACTTTCAAGACGGGTGGAGAGTTTAAGAGCCCATATGTCATAGGTAGTATCGCGTAGACAGGGAAGCTCATAAAAATCCCACGCACGGTAGATCATCTTAACTTTGGTAATATTACCACTTTTATTAATTCGATTTAATAATTTTAACTTTTGTCGATCTTCAGGTACAATGTGCCTTATCTTCCACTCAATTTTGCTGATATCCAACTCTGCATCAACCTCACCGATATAGGAGTCTTTAAATGAGCGTGCAATTATCATAATTAATTCTTGCTTCACATTCAGAATGCCTTTGATATAATCTTCTGCAAAACCCATAAGGAACTTAAGGGGTAGTTTGCCACTGAACACGTGACTGGTGGTATCTAAAATATCTTGTCCCTTTTCAGTGAGACCCCAACCTGTTGTTATTAATGAGCGTGCATGCGTTTGCCCATACGACACCATAGTTTTCATTGTGGTAGTAATACCAGGTCTTCTAACTACTGCTACTTGTTCACCACCCATTTCCAGTCGTATCTCTTCAAAGAGAAATGCTAGTGCATTATTGGATAAATAACAACGCTTTGTGGTGTCGCTAGGAGTAAATTTTCCCTCTATGTATATATAACTTTCTGAAATGTCGAGTATAACATCTTGAAAATTGATGGGAATACGTATTTCATCAGAGTTTCTGTAATATGGGGATCCATATGGTTTATATGTATGCTCATGTAGGCTAACTAGGGAATGATCTAACACAGGTTCATCAAACACCTCAAGTTTGTCACTAGTTGCAGTAGCCACCATTATTATGACCAATTTTTTCGCAGTTTTAATCCAATAGATTTTAAAAAGGCTTGATCCTCAGCTGACAATCTATGTCTTAACTGTTTAAGGTATAGACTTTGAATTAATTGCTTTCCACATCTCCCTTTCTTTTTATCCATACTGTTGTTCGCTACAGTATCATACTGATGGTGATGTACTTGCTGTCGCTGTTTATATCGAAAACCCATTTGGTTGGTGATATCCGACTTTCTTCAATTCTAGCCTTACAATAATTTTCTCACCTCGAAAATCGATCAAATCACCGTTGTCGTCCAGTATGCGTAGTGTGATGTTGTCTATTAACTGACGCCCTTTAGGTCTAACAGGTAAATATATGATATTTTTGGGTTCTCTAGTAAGTTTGTAGCCAGGCTCAACGTCTATGTCAAATTCAAAGAGAGTGTGTGACTCTTCTGCATTCAGATAAGCTCCAGAAATAATATTGCAATCTACGCGTATCATCCTTTCTTTCATAATATCAACAGGCTGTGTTGATTCGTAATTTTTATTTGGTTGTAAATATATTGGTCCAAATCCCAACAGACTTCCTATTGAATTTGGTTGTCTAAAATCTACTTCATACTTTGACAAAATCTCGCACTTTAAGGTATTGTTGTTTGCCCTTAAAGTGAATATTTGCGTGTAATCCTTTCCATCAATATTCATAGCTTTCAACATTGCAGCATAGATTTCATCAATTTCATAAGCCCCCAGAGGTATGTGAACAGTAGTGAATGTATCTTTAGCACTAACCCTATATTGGAAGATGTTATTTGTTTCATCCACATTGTATATGGAGTTGTAAGAGTAGAATCCAATTAAACCTAACCCATGACGACTGCTCCTATCCAGTTCAATGGGTGGATCAAAGTTGACACTTAGCTCACTTAAGCGGCTCGTTAGTGTGAACGTGTACGACATGACTGATATAATTAAATTGTGTTACCCAATTTATTGTGGATTACAGCAATAATGGTATAATTTCCTCTTCTTAGAGGTGGATGGTAATATATTTACATTGTTATTGGATGCCACATTTACATCGTTTACCTTACAATAGCAGCAAAACATTTTTCTAGGTGTTGGACCATCATTTACGTCAACATTGCTTTCATAATCATTAAGGTAATGTTCTATGCAATATTGATATTTTAATATATCGATATCATTCTGAAGATGTGTAGGTAGCTTATCCCATACTAATGCAATTTCATGTGAAGCAAGCCCAATCATCACTTCTTTGGGCATATCTGCAAGTTGTTGTTTGCTCATCTTCAACAGACTACGCAAACGGGAGAATGCAATTAGTGAGTGACCCATTCGCTTGATACTTTCTCGATCCATTGCTGGGGTTATAGATTTCAGCTCCATGGCGTTTTATATTTGTTTTGTAGAGAGAAACTTTAAACACAAATGTCCACACCACACTGTGTTAAAATTCTGTACACGTTTGTAGTTATAGAATATTTGGTTGGCCCTCCTTGAATCGTTATTGAAATATGTAACTAATTCTATAGGTGGGGGTAAATCACCAAAACTATCAAAGTAATTTACTAAACCACCTCGTTTTTTATATGCCACCCAATGTGTCCCAGGACCATATATACTATCCAAATTGATTATTGAAGATTCATTGTAATGTGGCCCATGTCTTGGTAGTGAGTCGCGCATAAACACACCTCGAAAGTATGCTACCTTCATTTTCTTAGCATAATATTTAAGATCAATGTCGGTAAGAGGTCTCCGAGGTAGGGAGTCTATTAGTTTTTTGAATTCTGTTTTAGATAAAGACCCATTCCCTTTCGATATGGCTTCATAAACATCCCCTTGCCACTTTTCATAGCGATTGCTTCCATACTTCTGTTGTGTCGATTTGCTTCAGCTAATTCTTCTCTACACTTTTTCACATCATTTACAGCTTTAGCAATACCAGCAGCCGTACCAGCCAAACTACCCAATGCAGATAATCCAGCAAAAATGGGTATTAGAGGTAAAATACCACCAACTTTTGGAATTGGTATAATTCGAGGTGTTTGAATATTGCGTTTTCCACCGGCCTGTTTTATATATCGACGTGCAGCTTTTAGAGCAATTTCAGTCACCTTCTTTTGGTCTTTTACTCTTTTGCCTCCAGCATTTCGCAGTGTGTCACGCACTTTTCGTACTATCCCAGATCCAAACGCTGTCTTTTTAACATTCTTCTTACCTTTCTTTGTTTTCTTGATGATTCGTTTCCTTATTGGATTGCGAGATATTGTTGAATTACATCCCATACCAAGACGTTGTTTTCCTTTCATTATAGTTGTGACTAACCAAGCAGCTGCCTTTTCTCCACGTCCTGCGTCTTTAGATTTCACTCGTTTCCACGCAGCCTGTTCAAGCTGATAGCCTGCTTTATGGCGGGCTGCTTGATTACTGCTATTTTTGTCGTATGCAATATCGTGTTGCTTACACGCTTTATCGAGCTGATTTATGCCAGAATCACCTCGTGCTAACCTTTTATTTAAATCTGTGCCTGGACCACAAAATTGATAACCTGGCAAATGCAATTCAAAGGGGAGCTTATTAATCAGGGAATTAACTAATCCTCCACCGCGCTTCGTACGTTTTTCACGTGTGTATCGTATCGTAGAAACCATTTAAATAAGAGTTGTAAATCACACATCTACTTATATAACATTTAGCCGCGGTACAATGCACATTGTGAAACAGAAACAAACGCTTTCTATAGATAATTTGGATGAAAAAGTTGGGCGTGGGTTAAGTGCTGATAATCGCCATGGACCACTACTACCTTCAACTGTACGTGCCCTCATAATAGGACCCTCGAATTGTGGGAAAACAAATGTCTTAATATCTTTGATCACGCATTTAGTAATGGTACGCAAATAGTGGAACCATCCGAGGCAAAGCCAGAGTCTGTGTTTATATTTGACGATGTAATATGTGAGAAACAAGATGTTATAAGGGGATATTTCAGTATGGGCCGACATAGAAATGTGGATTGTTTTTATCTTGGCCAGACATACTCTCGAATCCCGAAGCAGCTAATAAGAGACAATAGTAATTTAATTGTTGTCTTTAAACAGGACGACATGAATCTGCATCACATCTTTTCCGATCATGTGTCACCTGATGTAACGTTTACAGTATTTCAAAATATGTGTGCAAAGTGCTGGAATGACAAATATGGATTTCTAGTGATTGATAAGGATAGAGAAGTACAAGGTGGGCGATATAGAAAAGGGTTTGATAGCTTCATATATCCATAATGCATTTTATTAAAAACTTCACTTGAATTACATACGTCGTTAGGATTACTTCGTTTACGTATGCGCTAAGATGAAGGTTACCAAAGATAATAAAAAATATAACAATCTTGCACATCCCAGTAGCGAAATAACACTCAAGCGACAGCTGATTGAGGCAACAGATGCTGTGCGGAAGAAGTTTAACTATATCAAGAACAAAGATATGGAGATGCACGTAACACTTGAAAAGATCTACCAACCGATAACTGAACCTTTAAATGTTACATCTTCAGCAGCAGAGAACAAATCTCATATCCAACAATTACATTCAAAACCATCATCATCAAGGGTGTCCACCCAGAGGGCTGTATCATGGGAGAGTGCTTCTGAAGAAGGATCCGATAAGTATGTAGGTGGTGATGATGTTCCACCTTATATCCCCATTATGGAAACACCACCATCGTCAATAAGAACAACCCCTGTATCCGAAACTTCTCCAGCTAGTAAACTAGAAAAAAGACATGAGGTTGTAAAAAGACATATACAAAATTTAAAATCTGGTGATTCCAAGTATGATAGTTTATATGGAGTGCGTGTAGATCCCAAGACAGGCAAACTGCTGATGGGCAATGCCGAAATACGTTTTTCCCATGGAAATATTACGCTATGGTATGGCAATAAGAAACTTGGCGTGTATCTAGGTAGTCCTAAATTGTACGATCTAATATTTCTAAAACGCCCAACAATTTTAGATGATAATAGAGAGGGTGTTCTCGATGATGAATGGAGTAAGATATATGGAGAAATACTAAGAAAAACAAAAGCACCTTACAAAAAATTCGATGTAGCGAATGGCTATAACACTACTAAGCGGGGAAAATTTCACAAAATTATCAAACCATTAACATCTTCTACAATTGCGACACGATCGTCAACAAGTGGTCACGGCTTAAAACGTGTACCTACCCACAAATTGTACAGAAATAAAGATAAAGAATATATTTTTTGGAATAAACCCAGCGAACTCGTCGATCGTCTACGTCTACTATGGAGTTCGAAAATAGCGGGAAATAACAACCACGACAATGAAATAATAGAAATAATATCAGAACTTAGGGAAGAAAAAATAGTGTATTAAAGATGAAATAAAACATAGTATCATTATACTTAATAAGTATTATATAGTCTGAAATTTTATAAATTGGATCAGATGCAACCAGAAATGTCTACTGTAAACACTATCGACAAATTTGGACGCAGCAAAAGAATTAGTGCGAGTAAGTTAATAGCCCATCGTGGATTACCTGGCGTGGGTTTTAAACTTACCAGAGATAATCACTATGATATTGAAAATAAGCGTTTAAAAAATCTAGGGGAACCTGTCGATGATCAAGATGGTGCAACATGTAATTACGTTAACAAGCGTCTACAAACAAATGATGAAAATGCTGCCAAAGCTATTTTTGATACAACCGATGTAATTATTGGGGAAATGAAAAAATATGTTGATGTGGGACTTATAAGAAGTGGAGAAGAAAATCGCGCTATTTTCAATAAACAAAATAATGAGATGATGCAGAAAATGAAAATAGAAATGAGGAAATATGTTGATAAAGCAATTTCTGAAGTTAAACGTTCGGCCATAAACAATCACAATACTTTAATCACTAGAATCTCTAAATTAGAGCATATTGCCACCGAACTCCAACCAAAGAAGGTGCAATCCGGAGGCCTAACATTTCCACCAGAACTAATGTCTGAAATTGATATATAGCTGAAGACAATTTTATAATGGAGGTTAGCAGCGAAAAATTACAAGTTGTTAACGAGTTACATAGAAATGCTCGACGAAATTTTCGTAGAAGGCGAACCATAATTAAGGGGTTTGGTGATTTGTGGCAAGCAGACCTAGCTGAAATGCAGCCATACGCTGATAAAAATAGAGGGTATCGTTATATTCTTGTAGTGATTGACTGCTATTCCAAGTACGTATGGACCAAACCTATTAAAAATAAAGCAGCTGTAGAAGTTACCAAGGCTATGCAGACTATTATTCAAGAAGCAAATTATTCACCGAGAAATTTACAGACCGATAATGGTACTGAATTCTATAACAGAAAGTTCTCCGCATTAATGAAGCGGCACGAAATTAATCATTATTCTACGTATAGCACAAAAAAAGCAGCAATTGTTGAGCGAGTAATCCGCACATTAAAAAATTGGTTGTATAAAGAATTCTCAGCTATGGGTAAATATAAATGGCTCGATATCCTACCAAACGTTACAAAAAGTTACAATGACAAAGTCCATCGTACAACTGGCAGAAAGCCCATTGATGTCAAACCAACTACACATTTAAACGTATATAATTATATTAAGATTGCTCTGAAACCGAAATTTCATCTCGGTGATATAGTTCGTATTAGCAAGTATAAAGGTGTATTTGATAAAGGGTTTACACCGAACTTTTCAACAGAACTTTTTAAAATTACCAAAATAAACATAACAAACCCACAACTTACCTGATAGAAGACTTGTTTGGACACCCAATCAAGGGATGTTTTTATGAAATGGAGCTACTAAAAGCAAAATACCCCGATGTGTATCTAGTTGAAAATGTATTAAAGAAGAAAGGAAATAAAGTGCTGGTAAAGTGGCTGGGGCTATCTATAGAACACAATTCGTGGGTTGATATAGCTTCTATTGTTTAAAATTGTCATTAACTAGAAAAATATATTAATGTATCATTATATAGTTATGTCGATTGAAATATTTTAATGTGTCACAAATGAATAATAAAATGAATATACTTTATTAATATTTATTTAATTTATTTCCTTCATTTTAAATTGTAAAAAAATTAAAAATAATCATTTTTTTTTTTTTTTTTTTTTTTTTTTTTTTTTTTTTTTTTTTTTTTTTTTGTATAATTTTAAAAGTTTCCTACAAAATAATATGTTATTACAATACTAAAAATATATTTACAGTTTATGGTTATAATATATATTACATACACACATACATATATACAAATAATATAATTTATTTATAATTAAGACACCAACAGTCCCTATTATGGTGAGTCCAACTACTATAAAACACACCAATGCGATCACACAAGATGAGTGCCCCTGACATACATTTTATGCAAATGTTGTTCCAACAATTGTCCTCGTACTTACTACAGTACACGCATCGTTGTGTTAATTGTGGTTGGTCTGCTTTGCAAGCTTCACATACGTCTCGATATACAGGGTTGCTCATTAGTGCGTCAAAGTCCAATATCGGCATTGTTAAAATGATTTGGAGAAATTTTTTTTATGGAAGTGGTGTAGTGTCAAAATGCGCACATTTTAAAAATATTTTGAAATATACAGGGTGACTCGCTATAGTGGACCACCTTCAAGATCATTTTTTTAAAATGGAACACCCTATATATTTTTACATTTTTTGATTCAGTATAAAATTCTCTTTCTATCCACCTCAGGTTTTTTATTTTTGATGCGGCGTTGCCGAGTTATTCGAAAAAATGTGAAAATTTTGGTCGAGACAAGGTTTAAGAAATTAATTCGCTGTATGAGTATTACAATTAATTAAGAAAAAATATTTTGCAGTTATGTAGCCAAGAGTTGTACTTAAACGGCACAACCACCAAATATCGATTATATTATACAGGGTGTTTTTTATGCTATTGCCAAGTTAGTATATTTCAAAGAGCATTTTCTCAATTTTTTCAAATGGAATGCTCTGTATTTTATTTTATTTTTGAATTGGCACGTTAATTCTCTACAATTTTTGTGAACAATGTCCTATACCTAAAACCGATATTTTCAGAGATATTTTTACTTTTTCAGTACAAAACGTTAAATTATTATATCTTTTATTTCTAATTAGTCTTAGTAGCCATGATTTTGACATAAATTGAAAACAAATGACAACATTTATTATTGATGTTAAATAATTACATTGACAATCTGTTTGCTTACAATCTTATGAATATTATCCTTGTTTCTGTCATTTTTTCTTCATTTGGTGAGTATGCATATTTTTGCACATTTCTTCCATATTTCATTTTAGCGTTTTTAGTTAACTCGATATGAATTTCGAAAGAAATGAACTCATTGACATGATTTTTATTATGGGATCGGGCGAACAAAATTGTTTATTAACGCAGCGAATTTATGCGCAAAGATATCCTAATAGGAGACAACCTTCAGTGAGAAGCTTAGAAAATCTTAAAGAGAGATTCGTTAGAACAGGAAATGTAAATTATGAAAAATGTGAGAGGAGAAAGCGAACAAGCGACGAAGATCAGTTGAATGTTTTGTTATCAGTAGTAGCTGAACCATCTACTAGTTCAACCGTAATATCGAGACAAGTCGATGTACCCCGATCTACCGTCAGCAAAATTTTGAAGAAGAACAAGTTTCATGACTACCACATCTCCTTTCATCAACAATTGTTGGGTCCGGATTTGAGGATTAGAAGGACATTTTGCGAGTGGGGATTGGAAATGGAAAGAGCAACTCCTCATTTTTTCCAACAAATATTGTTCACTGACGAATCCACCTTCACCCAATGTGGTAGCCCAAATCGACATAATTATCATCATTATGCAACGGAAAATCCAAAAATTGTAAGACAAGTCGATAGACAATGGCAATGGACTGTAAATGTTTGGGGAGGTATTGTGGGCGATTTTGTGATTGGACCTCATTTTTTTAATGGGCATCTAAATGGTGCACAGTATTTGTATTTTTTGCAAAATCACTTGCCTCAACTCCTGCAAAATATCCCTCCAATTCTAATGGAAAATATGTGGTTCCAGCACGACGGTGCTCCACCACATTTCGCATTACCTGTTAGAGAATTCTTGAATCAAGAATTCGAAGACAGGTGGATAGGTCGCGGCGGTCCCATCAGTTGGCCACCTAGATCGCCAGACTTGACGGAAATGGATTTCTTCTTCTGGGGACATATTAAGCAGATTGTGTACCAGAGCCCTGCAACTACTGCAGAAGATATGAGGCAACGCATAATAGAAGCTTTCGGCACAATTTCCATTGAGTCGTTACGAGCACTACATAGGTCGTTTTTGGCAAGACTGCAAATGTGTGTTGAACAGAATGGAGGTCACATTGAGCATTTGTTGTAAATAAATAGATACTTGAATTGACATAAAATAGTTTGTTAGCTTTAGAAGTTGAATTTAAAATCAAAGTTTTCACTTTTTCAGACAATAATCATGATAACTACGAGTTGAAATTTCTCGTGTTCTCGTGCTTACTCTGGGGCATAATTAACGTCAATAACAAATGTTGTCACTTGTTCTCGTTTATGTCAAAACCATGGCTTCTAGACTGGTTAGATATAAAAAGTATAATAATTTAATGGTTTGTATTGAGAAAGTAAAAATATCTCTGAAAATATCGATTTTAGGTATAGGATATTGTTCATAAAAATTGCAGAGAATTAACGTGCCAATTCAAAAATAAAATAAAATACATGGCATTCCATTTGAAAAAATTGAGAAAATGCTCTTTGAAATATACTAACTTGACAATTGTATAAAAAACACCCTGTATAATATAATCAATATTTGGTGGTTGTGCCGTTTAAGTACAACTCTTGGCTACATAACTGCAAAATATTTTTTCTTAATTAATCGTAATACTCATACAGCGAATTAATTTGTTAAACCTGGTCTTGGCCAAAATTTTCACATGCTTTCGAATAACTCGGCAACGCCGCATCAAAAATAAAAATTCAAGATGTCGTTGGAAAGAGAATTTTACGCTAAATTAAAAAATGTAAAAATATATAGGGTGTTCCATTTAAAAAAAATGACCTTGAAGGTGCTCTGCTGTAGCGAGTCACCCTGTATATTTCATAATATTTTTAAAATGTGCGTATTTTGATACTACACCACTTCCATAAAAAATTAGCTTTCCAAATCTTTTTAATAAGGCCGATATTGGACTTTGACGCACTAATGAGCAACCCTGTATACCAAAATTCGTTCTTTTGAGTATGGTAAGACAATTGCGACATTGTGTTTCATTTGGACAATTGTCTCGAAATTCTTTTTTCTGCACTGGGTTCTGAATTACACACTTTTTGCACAGTCCAGTGCATGGGTTGATAATTTGCTTCCTCCATGCAGTATAGCAATTATGGCAAATTCTTGAATTATTGTAACTATACGGTTGTACTGCTATTATTGGTTTTAATTTCCACTCTCTTGGTAGGACCATTGTATGCACTTCTGTTTTAAGACACGATTGTGTTACGTAAGAAGTTTGAATGCGTTCCTCTTGTGGTCACTCTTGGTTTAAATAGCTAATAGTAAACTTGACGCCATAGGAAGGGCGTCACCGTCACGAATTATGGAATATAAAACGGAGGAGGTTTAACATCAAATCAGTTGAGTTCCAACATTTAAAGATGGCTTATAGACGATTCCTCACTGAACTGGCAGAAAATGATATGGGTGCAATGGTGTTACACCGAGATGGTGTAAATCAAGAGCTTCAGGACTTGAATCAAGATGCTGTCCACCGGGAGGATCCCATCATCGTGGAAAATATCAATGTCGACCAAGAGGGTGCCGACTGGGGAGATGGCAACCTGGTTCCCGTCAGTGTAGATGAAGGTCTTGGGGATGATGTGGAAGACGAAGCGGGAGAGTTAGCCTTCTCCGGAAAAATATTAAACAATTATGATGATCGGCGGAGACTATATTGCACGTCAGCGTCTTTTGTTTAATCAGAACCAGGCCGGATGCAACCAAACACTTCCTGTGTGGGCTATGTTATATATCCTATACACGGATAGTGTCCGGACGTCACCAGCATGTAAATATTCACAAAACGACGACGTTGGATGGTGCAATGATAACGAAATGTAAATGTTGCAGCACAAACTTGGTGCAATTGCATCGAATTGAAGTATGTCATACATGTAATAATGTAAATAAAACAATTGCGTGAACGATACAACGTGTTTTACTAAATTAGATATTTATGGTAGTTATTTATAGTATGAGTATAAAATAGTACTGTTCTATATACAAATGTCAAGAAATTATTATGATATTAAGTGTTCACACAAGTATGATGTTTTGGAGGGGGTAAATGTATAAAATGAAGTTCTTTGCTGCTGTTGCTCAGTTTGTATTGAGATGGAGACCGAACAACCTGTACAAGATAGTACCATCTCCTCAACTACTGGTGACTCCACAGTGATGGCTCCAACATGCTCTATAGACAGTGAGGTCATACAACATGCCAGTAGCCCAAGTGACTGGTGGTCGATGGAGACGGCGTCCAATTCTCGTGCTTCTTCACCGTCGGCTTGGTCAATAGAGACGGTTCCTAATTCTAGGCCATCATCTCCAACGGATTCAACTGTGTCCAACCTCACAGATGACCAAGTATTGGAACCAGAAGAAGATGATTCGTTATAATTAGTATTTATTAATGTAAATTTATATTTCATTTTATTTTTAAGTTTAATTGTATATATTTTTTAATTAATAAAAATATTTGTGCCACCCTGTATATTACAAGTTGTGAAAATTAGTAAATCATATAAATATTAAAACAAATGAACATATGAATGATTTTATTAAAAAGTATTTTGAAAAAAAATGGTTATCTTTTATTTATTATTATTTAAATTAAATTAAAATATCTCAAGATATAAACTGATTCAAAATAATACAGTTCTAAATGTATAAAGCCGATAGCTTGGGTTGATTTTATAGCCTAAGGCCCTAAGGCGCTGCGACCCTGCCTGGTCAATACGGATCGATGAGCAGGTAGTTTTTTGTTGAAATTATGAAATAGACCTAACTCTTTTGGGGCGTTCGATTAGCCGAGCGGGCGAATACGCGTCGATCTTGAGGCCACTCAGAAGACCACGAGTTCGAATCTCGGACGCCCCCCGGAGAAAGGAGGTGGTGGATCTCCGGTTTTTTTTTTTAAATTTGACCTTTGACCTTTCCTAATTAACCATTAATTTTGATTTTCATGTGTTTTAAATTCGATTTTTTTAATTTTTTTTTTTTTTTTTTTATATTGTTATTAACCTACCTAACCTAAATACTTTTTTTTTGATATGAGGGTAATTTTTGAGTTAGACAAGTTTGTAATTTTATTAAAGTTTTTATTAATTTTTATTATTAAGAAAAATGTTTTAAACTCTTTATTTATTTAAATTAATTAACCTTTACATTATGTGTTTATTTACAATTACATAATCTAATTATTCATGTCAAACAAGTACTCATAATATGCACAATTAATTAATTACATGTGGTGTATTTATTTTATTAACTAATTAATTTTTTTAACATTTTTTATTCACTTTTTAAAATTTGTTTTAAACTTTTTTATATTTATTTTTTATGTACAATTACTTACTACTAATAAAAGACAAGTTTGTAATTTTATTAAAGTTTTTATTATTAAGAAAAATGTTTTAAACTCTTTATTTATTTAAATTAATTAACCTTTACATTATGTGTTTATTTACAATTACATAATCTAATTATTCATGTCAAACAAGTACTCATAATATGCACAATTAATTAATTACATGTGGTGTATTTATTTTATTAACTAATTAATTTTTTTAACATTTTTTATTCACTTTTTAAAATTTGTTTTAAACTTTTTTATATTTATTTTTTATGTACAATTACTTACTACTAATAAAAGACAAGTTTGTAATTTTATTAAAGTTTTTATTATTAAGAAAAATGTTTTAAACTCTTTATTTATTTAAATTAATTAACCTTTACATTATGTGTTTATTTACAATTACATAATCTAATTATTCATGTCAAACAAGTACTCATAATATGCACAATTAATTAATTACATGTGGTGTATTTATTTTATTAACTAATTAATTTTTTTAACATTTTTTATTCACTTTTTAAAATTTGTTTTAAACTTTTTTATATTTATTTTTTATGTACAATTACTTACTACTAATAAAAGACAAGTTTGTAATTTTATTAAAGTTTTTATTATTAAGAAAAATGTTTTAAACTCTTTATTTATTTAAATTAATTAACCTTTACATTATGTGTTTATTTACAATTACATAATCTAATTATTCATGTCAAACATGTACTCATAATATGCACAATTAATTAATTACATGTGGTGTATTTATTTTATTAACTAATTAATTTTTTTAACATATTTTATTTAAAATTTTTTTATTTACTCTTTAAAATTTGTTTTAAACTTTTTTTATATTTATTTTTTATGTACAATTACTTACTACTAATAAACTAACTACAAATATTTACAATGACTTAACCTAACTTTTTTTTCTTCTTTACAATTACTTAACCTAATTATTCATTTATACGCTAATTTAATATATACAAATACTTATACTAATCAATATTTTTTTTTTTTACATTTATACGTATAAAAAAATTTATATATATTTTTTTTTTAATTTTTTTTTCACTTTTTTTTTATGTACAATACTTATTATTAATAAACTAACTACATATATTTACAATGACTTAACCTAACTTAATAACTAGAAAAAAACTGCATAACAAAGCCTCTCCACCATGTGTGTTGTACAAGCCTTACCGCCCGACTCTACTTAGACCCGATTCAATTGCTCTCAACGCCCTTTCGGCTTTCTCCAAAGCGACGCGGCGCCCAGCTATTTCGGCTAACTCATGGTTAGCCTGGCGAATGGCTTCAGCTAATCTTGCGTTAACCTCAATTTCACGGTCCGCATCACCTTGGGTTGCTGCCACTTTCTCCTGATATTCTGTCTTAGCCGCAGAATAGAAATTTAAGAATTTGTTTAAAATATTTCTATTCTCAGGCTGAGACAGAAATACATCCGGCTCTGAATCTGAAGAATCCTGAGCCGGCTCTAGAATAGGTAGTGGTGGTGATAGCGCCACCTGTGGAACCGACTCAACTTCTGAGGGATGTTGAATCGGTTCTGCAAGTGGCTGCGACACCACCAGAGGAAGTGTTGGAACCACCACATTAGAACAACTCGGTTGTTCTAATGTGCTGCTACCACTTAAAGGCGTCGGTAATATTGCATTAGAGCAACTAGGTTGTTCTAACGGAATATTATCAGGTAAAGAAACCGAAACAGACCTTTTTGCTGGTGCCTTTTTACCTCTCTTGCCCTTAACAATTTTGAAAACCTGTTCAACAGGTGTTGGTGGTGTTGCGGGCGTAAGAGGGGTAAGAGGCGTTGGCATAGCGGTCTGTAAATCGATTATATTTTGGATTGCATTGTCCTCCTCAGTCTTCGGCCCCAATTTAATTATTTCAACAGTTACTGGGGTCGGATTCCGAGAAGGACGACGCATTCCTTGTTTCGGTTTCTTTACAGCCTTTCTCTGTCTACTTCCTAGCGAAGCCGATGATGACGATTTTATCCTTTGAATTATGATTTTGTCGATCTTTGGTTTTTTCACAAAATCGTCATCAGAGTCGTCGCTATCTACAAGCGACACCGTGGGTAGGTGTTGAGAGCCAGAGAAATTATTATTATGATGTCGTCCACCCTGACCACCTGAGCCGGAATGTAAAGATTTACTTTTAAGTATTTGATTTCTCAAAAGTAACACCTCACCTTCCGCTTCAAGGTTATCTTGAATTTGCTGTACTGCATTTTGGTCGACGATGGCATCGAAATTAATTCCGGCGCCATCCTCGGGCAAATGCAATACAGGATATTCCGTGTCAGGGTGGTCAATCGCGTGCGTCCGTTGGTAGCCAAAATACGCCTGTTGAAGCTGTACTTCACCATTATTAGAGGCTTGCGAGATGGCCTCATATATATTGTTTTCCGCCGGGATTACAACATCTTGCAAAATATTTATTCCGCTGGTAGATGGCCCCGGCGGTGTTGCAACGTTCGCCGAACCCTCACCCACGCTGGTTGCGGCATTATTTGCATGTTGCTGTTGCACTACAGTACCAGCTTCTGTGGGTGCTTCAACAATATTGCTGACAATAGGGTCCGGCACAAAATTTTGCAAATAGGCCATCAAATTTAAACCTACTAATGCAGGTGATGTACCCTCCAACGGGCGTTTGCGACTACCACCGGCCGCATTCTTCTTTAGGTGTCTTACCATTTTCACAAAACGAACACAAAAACGATTGAACACAAAAAAACAATTACAAAAATGCGAAAACGGAGCACTTTTTGTGGCACTTGTACACACGACGAAAGTTGAAGGTGGAAAGAATTTTTGTAGCATCTCAAAGAAGCTCTAGACCACTCTCGCCCCTCCACCTCTGTCACTACTAGAGAGGTTGGGGTGGTCAACTTCTTTCTCATTGGTCGATATAATATCACGCCACCAATGCTCGCTTTCTATTGGTTGAAGGAAACCCTCGCCACTACGTAACGGAGAGCATTATACGTTTGTGGCGCCAAGCCACGCCGTGCCAACTGATGTAATTACATCCATGACTATGAAATGACGCCAACATTGTTGCCACGTAACCCAAGCCAAATACCACACGATACAAAATTTAGTAGAGTCGACGCCAGCATTGTTGTCACATAACCTAAATTAATCTGTACATCATTGAAACTAAACACAAATTTAACAAAGAAGGTGTGCTTATCCTTGCAGCCATATTACAATACCCAGCCACATAATAAAGCGATGCATTATTTTAAATTGTCATTTTGTGGTAATAATTAACAACAATTCAAATTCAAATTGAAATTTATTAACCAATTATTATTACATTTTAGTTACATAATTAATTTTAACCTTAACCTAAAATTGTACAATTGTCAAAAAATGTCTTACATACATACAATATTTGATAAGTATACAGTTAAACTAAGAATTTAATTTATAATGTATTTGTTGAAATCAGTATGAGTTCTCCTATATATATATATTTTATTAAACACATTTTCCAAAAAGAATAATAATATTCGTAAAGTACACAACTTAACTTAGTTTTAGACCCTTGCATTGAAAAAATAATGTTTCAATAAGTTTTTCAGTGAAGTATTTTTATTCTTGACTTAACTCAGCTATGGCTGCGAGTAATTTATCCAACTTTTCGTTTTTTACAGAACAATTTTCAACTTCATTTATGGCTGACATTAACCAGCGTATGTTTTGTTCAGGTTCGTCCTGAAAGAATTGTACATCAGAATGCCCCCACGGTAATGTCTTAGTTGTATTGGGAATAACGAATCGCTTATCGTCATACTGGCTCAAAGCCACTTTGTTCTTTACTTCGGTATATATATCATGCAAATAGCTTCTAAACGTATTCATCTTTCTAAATATCAAACCTCCTCGTTCAACGATTTGCTTATAGTCGTCTATTGATAACTCTTTTTGAATGACGGATCTTTTTACACCTTTAGCTTTTTTTAATTCATTTGCCACAGATTGTACACAATATGCCTTCGCGCCTGTTCCGTAAAAACTAATTATTGGGTCCGCGGGGAATTCGTCTTTAAAATTACCTAAAATTGACACACCCTTAGGTACATTAAATATATTTCCCACTTGATAGTTTGAAGTATCGAACTTGTCGGGATTGTCTATTATAAAATCGTAGAAGTTATCTGTAAAAATTTTAATAATTAATGAATCAGTGTCTGTATATAATAAAGCCGCGTTCTCACCAAACTGACTTTTAATTATGTTATAGAAAAAATTGTATAGTACCGTCTTGGATAATTCCAATATACAAAATCCTACATAGATTGGTTTATTGTAAAGTACCTTTTGTCTACCCATATGAATAGCCACGAAATCCTCGGTAAATATTGAACATGTTTTAAAGTTTGGGCGAGATATTAGTGCATTTGCACCTTCACTACGCCTGATACTCTCCCAGTGAGTAACCAGCTTTATGTCGGATCTGTTATCAATATTTTCCATTGTTTTACCGTATATGGAATTATTCATTAATTTGTATTGGTCTCTTTCAAATTTATTTGTTGCGTTATTTCGTAAAAGAGTGTTAAGGTTAATGTAATTTTGCAGCCAAGCCGATTGATTGAATTTAAGAATTCTATGTGTTTTTAAAACCACTAAACCATTATTAACAGCCTGCTTTAAATTTAAATAATGTGCGATATATTTGTTTTTGTCGTTTAAATTTGGTATTAACTTCGCTAATTTTGATTTTGATTTGGGTGGAACAATATTTTCGACTAAAAATGGGAGGTCCGAGTGCAAATCGTGCAAATGTTGTGGATAATGTATATCTACCTCTAAAACATATCCGTGGGGGTCATCCTCCAAAATACTCATAATATCTAATTCGTCAATTTCCGCTTTGGACAGCCATTGAAATCCCCCCGTTGGTAAACATTGACTCATTGAATATCCGTACAAATTCGTTGCATCGAGGTAAGTTATGAATGATGATGGCTCGTTGGGATCGTAATTGGGTAGAAATTTATTATTTGCAATATGCTTTCTTTCTGAGCACTGACTTAAGCCGCCCCGTATCCCTTTTTTAAAAAAATGAATCATATCGATTTCAGTTAATAATTGTAACTTCACCCCTGTTAATTTTAACATAGCATCCCACGATAAACCTGGAGCTGTATAGTATTGAGCTGGATCCAGTTTGTATTTATCCAAACAAATTTCACGAAAGTTTTCAAATATATCGCATAAAAGAAGCACATCTGATTTTAAATAAAGATCTGAATAATCCCCCAAGTTTTTACATTCAAATAAATTCCACACATCATTAGCACGTTGATAATCCGCAATCGATATGTGTTCATTGTTTAAATTATCAAAAAATTCCTCTTTGGCTGGTAATTCCAATTTATTTAATTTTTCTAAACTGTCCAAAAAACTATATGGAAACACACCCTTCTGTCTCATTAAATTGAATTTGGCATTATCGTTATAGAAACTTCGTGTTACCACCAACTGGTTATCATCTAAACTATAAATCGTAGTTGTAAAAATTTTTTCTTTGTTTCACCCTTCTTATTTACATAATCGTGCATATAAATGTGTTTCGTAAAGGATATATATTTTTCTTTGTTTTGTGCTATTACATCAACCTTGTCTCGGTGTTTACAGAGCTCTTTCACGAATAGGTGATTATCGTAATTACTTAACCCGTGGAATATAATAGGTGTAAATTTGGGTAATTTATAATTTAAATTGCAGATGGAATGTGCAGCACCAAAACGCACTTTACCCGTTAAGTGACAATGGTCTCTTACTTTTACATCCTCTCTTTCGAAAGGCTTATTACATATACCGCATGTGGTTGCATTTTGGTAGTCTTGGCTTTCTTGCGGTGTAAGAGGAGCCATTGGGACTATGTTTTTCATATGTTGATTATATATATTCCTTAAATCAGCCTCTATACGTGATACAAATACTTCGGCCGCATCAGCACCTCGGTACAGCTCAAACTTAGATAGAGAATTGTCAAAAGAACATTTTATGAAATATGCGAATGAGTAAGGGTCATGTTTAAAAGTTTTATTTGTGAAAGAACGTTCGGGGTTTGGTTCGCAAGTATTGATAGGTTTTAAAATCGATTCAAAATCAGCATATACTACAAATGGCACTTGCATTTGTCTTTCGAAATTCTCAAATTTTAATATATTTTCTGCAACTTCCTTTCCGAATTTATCTACCCGTATTTTTGTTGTTGGCGTTGTGGTGTAAATGTGATTACAATCGTTTCTCTGATGTTGAAATAGTTGACGTTCATTATTAAAATATAATAAGCATCCGTCACAAAAATGTTTTTTATGATCGCTACCGGAAATTTGGGTGGAAACTAACCTAGATATATCTTTTATCCAACAGTAGTGACTGTTGGCACAATCTTTATTGCAATGGTGATTATCATCATCACACTCGCTAGAGATCAATAATAAATTTATGTGTGTATACAGTTTTCTCCCCGAGTAACGCAAAGGTCCTACAACTTCATACTTTACTCTATTATTTTCAAATATCTGTTCTAACCCATATACGTTAATTGAAATGTTGTTCATTTCCTCAAACTTTGAAATATCTCGTAATTTTACTGGAGAACTCATACCTGTTACATTTAATACTGTTGAAAAATGCGGATATGACGCTGTGTCCGATGTATGACCATTTGCAGGGTATAATGCTGAAGTCACAGCCCAAAAAAAACAACTTTGATCCTGGTTTTCTACATTTATCACAGCTCCCTTATTTGAAATATATTTTGGTAATTTAATGTAGGATGAACCTCCCATAGGACTATACTTGTTGACATTGATTTCAAGAAATGTAATTCGTTCAAGAGCCCACCCTAAAAAATGAATAGTCGTTAATTATTATTCCCATATTTTGATAAATATTAACTTACCCGAATCACGTTCTTGAAACTCCGTAGTTTGCATAATCATAGAATCCACAAAGCTGTCCAAGATATTCCTCAGATCCATGGATTCATCCAAAATTCTGTTACTGGTATTAAATGATTTCATCTCTACCAGATCCTGTGTAGGTAATATGTATCTTGCGAACGTTTCCATATTCACTTTAATGGCTTTATGTATTTTTAAAACTTCTTCCAATAGATTTAAAATTTTGGGTCTGATCTCGTTGAAGAACATTGTGTAGTCTATATGATTATTTTCACTGTGCACACGATACGTCACAATCCTGTTCCTGAAGGCACTTTGGACAATTTCCACACCATTCGTCATAGGAACACATGACCTTGTTCTATGTTGTAACGTTCTTTTATGTGACTTCATCTGAGACGTTGTTAGAGTCACATTACAGCAATTACATGTTTGCATGTTTGTTGATGTTGAAGGAAATGTGTCCGCTCTAAACTGCTTTGCTGGTGGAGATCCATCATGGCTTGGTTGTATACATGATTGCCTTTGATGACGTCGCAAATTGTCACCACGTGTAAAATTTTTACCACAATCAGTACACACATACATTTTCACTTTTTACTACTCTAGAACACTAGGCTACACAATGATCGCATGTTAACTCCTCTCCCGCTTTTATAGAGATATGATAGAACTCGCCCCACCATCTGCGTATGAGAATGAAATGTGACAGTTAATTGCCTCCCACAACCATAATTACCTCCAACCATACTAATTACTATCATACACTTACATACTTGAAATACTTATTGATACATATACTAATTACAATTACAATTGCATCACTCCAATTACCACCATAGTAGTTACATCAAGTCTAATTACCGACAATACTATAATTACCTCTATATTGTAATTACAATCTAATTACAGACATTACTCTTATTACCTCTATTGTAATTACGGTCTAATTACCGACAATACTCTAATTACCTCCATTGTAATTACAGTCTAATTACCGACAATGCTCTAATTACCCTAATTACCGACAATGCTCTAATTACCCTAATTACCGACAATGCTCTAATTACTCTAATTACCCCCCACCAGAAAAAAAAGTGGTGGGGGGAGACCGGGTTCCGGTATAAGTCTTCTACTAATATTTATTGAGAAAGTCATGGAAAAAAAGAAAATCGAAATAATGGTAAATAACAAAACCTAATTTGTGAATTGATTGAGTGAGTATTGTTAAAAAAGGTTCAATTTATTGATGAAAGTCGTTTGGGCATAGATGGTGAATAATGATAATGATAATAAATAAATTGTTTAAACACTTTTTACGGAGATATCTCCAAAACAAAAAGGCCGATCGGAAAAAAGTTATTTCGCATTTTTTGCTTAGAATCCAATCTCGAACACGAATATTCATTTTTCGCCTCCCGGTATAAATCACCCTGTATAGTTGATATACCAGCCTTCGAAGAGGGGTTAAGCACTTAAGCAGTCGCGTCTATGTCTGCTAAATTTACGTAAGTAAAGAATTCTTACTCTTCGACAAAGAAGAGGACAAAATTTCCAGGTGGTGATAGCCTGTCTTCTGGTGCCGCGCCGGCGATTTTCCTTATTAGCTGAAATAAGCCGACTATAAATTAATCCAAACAAAAACTTAAACATTAAACACCTTTAAAATGTTACGCATCAGTAATCTAGTAAGAGCAGATCTTCCAGTAAATAAATTCTAATTTTTCTTTGTTGAACATATTATATAATTAGAAGATTGCAGGAAATTTGATTGAGCAAATCTTGATAGATTAATTATCGAACCTGCTGTAGTTGAACCTGGCGGCTGATTTCCTAGACAGCAAAAGCCAGTTAATGTATGTGATGGGAACAGATATGAGAATAAATTATTCGTCGACAATAACTCAAAATACGTACAAAATATCAGCTACGTTGAAAAGTGCAAAAATTCCACTTTATTTGTGTGTACCATTTTTATATTAGAGTTTAGTTCAGGTGTGTAATTGATAAGCAATTAAAAATAAATCGAGATTCTACGAAAAAATGAGTAAATAATATTATACCGTCTTCATAAATATGCCTTTAACATTTACTTCGCCGTGGAAGAATTTGATAACGGTTGTTATGATTTAATAATTTTGTTGGTAATAATTTTGAAATATAGAAAATCATTTTTTCATGAACAATAAGTATTAAAAATCGGTACATGTGCACAATATTATAAGTTGACAATTCACACACATTTTCTACTAGCCACCTCTCGAAACCATCCTTATTTCATTGGGTTTAAAGGGAAAAGGGCTTTGTATGAAGATCCACAAAACAAGGAACATATTCTACTTAGAGCTACACATCATTCTGCACATCACTATGCATACAAATTTGATATATTTCTTGTCTAATTTTCACTAATAAATCAGAGACTTCAGCTTTGGGCTATGTAACGAACGATGCAAAGCGTATCTGATAAGTGCATAACCTTTTATTTTAATTAAAGATTTTTAACAATATAAAACTGGCTGTTGGTACTCTACTTACTTACTCTTGTAGACAACGAAAAATAGACAAATTTTATCGCCAAGAAAATTATTTGCAATAATTTGTAAATTACCATGTGTTTTAGTAACGAATGATTCTATGGGGTATTTTGATTACCGTGTTTGCTATAAACCGTTTGTGAAGTAACACCCTGTAAATGTATTTGTTGATATAGTGTAGTTTATGAAATGCCTGAAATACGTCAGAGAATATCGCTGTACACCTTCTTTCTTCGTGTATATCGAGGTAATTAATCGTTTTTTCTGAGATAATATTAAATTTATTACTAGCTTTTATTATATGTCACAGGACTGGATTGATGGTGCCAATAAGCCATTACCGATTTTATTCACTTTGAGAAATACTCTCATTCCTTCTTTCGTTTTTTTTTTATCAGTTTTGGAATATGACAAAATGAATAGACGGCGTTTTATTACCCACTATGATTAATTTTACAATCAACGTCTTTGTTATTTCCAGAAGCAAAATAACAATGTTAATATGATGAATTGCCATTTACCGAATAAGGCATGGAATTGGGACGTCTCAAAAATGTGATCGATCTAGGCATAATAATATGGAATTGACGTTAAGATCTAATAGCTAAGCAAGATATTAAAAAAGAATGTGAACAACATAATCTAATACAGTGGGAAGCACCTTTTCCGCTGAGTATATTATATTACGAAAATGGTCCGATCCCAACGTGTCGTTATATACTTCCCAATAATAATAAGTAATAATAAAATATACAAAACAATAGTTAACTTTTTCACACTCCAACACGCCATAACCGTTTGTTTTTCCCAGGATTACAAGAGTTCTTTAGGTGAGTAAGTTCCAGTTCTAAGCCACTCCTCTCCTGTAATTGCATATTCTGTACGTTCTTCTCCTAATTCTTTCAAGCAACTGCTGCACTTCAGGCTCACAACGCAGATCACGTTCGTCCAACAGTTTTAAAAACAAGAAAATTTGTAGGAAGCGATGTGCAACTGACCACTTATATGTAAGCAGAAATATTCCTAGACCGGTACAGTAAAGCCACTCGATGCCTAATCAACATTGAATTCCACTCTCTCGTATAGAGTTTCCACCAGTAATTCGGATGTACAACGTGGTTAGGATAGCCTTCGGCGTGAGGATGAACAAATTATTCTAAGTTGTCGATTTATCACATAATAGTATAATGACTATTTAGTGTCGTTAGCTATATTTTCAGGATATGTGCAGAGTGATTAACACGAGATATGTCAGTCCTATTATATCAAAAAGGTGGCAGTTTTTAAAAAAAATTTTATGTGAATCAATAAGTATTACAGAAAATACTATTTTCTTTCTAAGATAGCGTGTTAAAACCGTTGCAGTTGTGGAAAAAATGCCGTGAATATTTTTTCTGTACGATTCCTTCTAGTTTCATTTGGTATATAAGTCAAACTACGAAGATAAAAGAAAAGGTTGGTAAACAAGAGTAGTGAATAAACAACATATTAATAAAAAAAATAAAATAAGAATGAAACAATGGATAAAGACAGTGCAATAACCCCAGAAGTTAACATCAAAATAAAGGATGCTATAGATGAAGCAAGAAGAGTCGGAAAGTTCAACACAGAAAAAAAGAGTAATACTGATCAAGCTGAACAAAGAAACCACAAGATTAATGATTTTCAAAAATGCAAAAATATTAAGAGGAACGGATATATAGATTGAAGAGGATTGCCCCAAAGAGTTACAAGCTGAAAGAAAAATGCTAATAACACAAATGAAGGACAGAAGCACAAATAAGATTTAGATAACTAATTGAGTTAACAATAAAACATATGGCGTAAAAGACCTAGAAGTAGAAGAGCAAACGGAAAATATAGATAGTAGCGGAAGTAAAAACCAAAAAAATGATCACCAGAAGGAGATAAATTCGAAGAACAACTTAGAAAAAAATAAATAGGAAAAATATAAGCTATTAGATAAAGATAACGGACATGGCGATGAACAAGGACATGTTAGTCAGGAAAGAAACAAAACAAAAACGAGAGAAAAGGAGCTAAATGAAAACATCTGCAAAATTGGAGCTTGGAATATACGGAGTATTAATGGGAAAGAACAGGAATTAGAGGAAGAGTTTATGAAGATAAATCTTATTGGGAATAACGGAAACCAAAATGAAGAAAAAGGAAACATCTTTATATGCAGTGGCATAAACCAAAATTAGAGGAGCTGGATGCATAATAAAACACACAACTCTGAAATGCTGAAGGAGGTGGACCGCAATTAACAAAAATTTGTTAAAAATTAAAACAGAATTAGAGAAACAAAACAAAATAAAACAACACTAATGATAGTATATGGACCTTGCGAAGACGAGAAAACACAAATAGAAGAAGAATTTTGAAAACAACTGCAGAAGAAATAGAAATGGGAACGGGGAAATTCCCACTGACAGGAGACTTAAAGCTACGGTAGAGAAAAAAACGAAGAAACAAGATGAACAATTGGAAGACACAGGGAAGATATAGAAAACAATAATGAAAAAATACTAATAATTGACTTCCGTCTAATCAACAACCTAGTAATAACTAATACATACAACAAACACATAAATATACTTAAGTATACGAGAGAAGTAATAAGCATGAACGAAAAGTCAATAAAAGTAATACAACGAAATAATTGAAACCAGCATAGGAAAAGGAGCAAAGATGGAAAATAAATTAATACCTAATAAAATAGAAAACGTAACAAAATTGTATTTTTCAATCAACAAAACATTCATCTCGAAAAGAGATAGGTACCCAAAAAACAAAACTGACATACAAAACAATAATCAAACCCATCCTAACATACGAAAATTGGACGCTTTCAAAGCATATCTAAGAGGCATTAAAAGCATCATAAAAAGGGACAAAACAAAAAGTAAAGTTATAAGAGTAGTAGAAGTAGAACCCATATTGGACAACATAAACAGCAACCAATTAAGATGGTTTGGACACCTGGAATGGGTTTTTTTGCCCACCCTATATGATCATGATTGTATCAAATTGCATATTTCGATTCTAATTAAATTTTAATCGTTAGACAACAATACGGTGAATCAGTGGCTCTTATTATGTAAACACTAATAAACCATTTGACAATCAACACGTGCAAACATAACCGCTCTAATTAATTTCAAGATTATTATTTTGATTGTCATAACTATAGATAGGTAGTTATAGAGTTAATAGCAGATTCCTTTGAAATACATTGAAGTGGAGTAATTCTAGCCTTTTGTGTATTAAATCAAAGGAGCCCATGTTAAGATAGTATCTGGTAATATATTGGATTATTGGCAGCTAGTAGAGAGGGTCAACTTTAATGCCAGGTTAAGCTATGTGGGTCACACTTTATCTACGGATTACGTTCAGGATATTGAAATATCTTATTGTTTCAATTATTATGTCTTCATGAACTTGAAACGTAATAGGTAACTTGTAATAAATTCAGATTGCTGTATCGTTTTGCAAATGTTGGAATTGAAACGATATGTGCACTAACCGTGTGTTTCTTCTAATGTAATTGAGGTTTGTATAGAATCGATGATCGAGTTGCAATAACATTGTGTGGTGCACTGGCTGAATCATTCGAACTGATACCGGGATTGGGTCCATTCATGCAGTTTCTGCATATTATGTAAGTAAAGCAACAACGTATGTATTGTATTTTAGAACTCGTTAATCGAAACAAAACATTTATCCAAAAATTTTCGTCAAATGTATATTTGTGGGTAGTGAGTGCAGTAGATGTATTTACGTTCCTAAATATAAAAAGTAGTTTGGAAAAAAGGACTGTACCTAAAAAAAATTTCGTACCTCCCAGTATACCAATCTGTAAAGTTTATGATCTAAAACTAGCGGGGAATTAAGAACCAAGCGTATATTTAATTATAAAATATGAACAGAAACTCACTTCAAAAAAAATTAATTCAGCAAAAAAAATTGGCGATCTTCATTAACGTCGAATTAAATTATGTACTTACAATTTTATTCACAAAATCAATAGATGAATATTAACTTCCGTTCTTCTACGTATCCTAATATTCCTGATTTTAATTGAATAAGTAACATCACATAAAAGGCGGTGTTAATTTAATAATTACTGATGAAGTATCCTTTGCAGAATTTTAGATAGCCTTTGAATATAATTAATTGAGTTACTAATCAATTGTAACTAAAATCAAAATTCAATAAAAGAAGTGGTGGATTCAAAATAATGTTGATAATTGAATAGAGTATTATTTATTTACTTACTAGATTTTTTTCAATAAATAGTGAACAATAAATTCTTTAAAAATTAAGTATACCACATTTTTTCCCATTTCAAATTTTGACTTCTTTACTTCCAGAATAGTTATTGAAACTACTCTTCTTTGCGTCGCTTTTCATCTTTCCCTACTCTATTAAAAAGTACTTTCGTTTTAGCTAATTTTTCTATTAATTTGAAAAGGAGACTGTAACTTTGTTACCCCGCAATAAATAAATACGGGTTCTTCTTCCTATACTTCGTCAACTATAACCAACAAGAACCGTGACATTTTAAGTAGCCAACTTAAAACAGACAACCTGTACATACGACTCCCCTTTAATCTTATTTTGTCGCACTAGATATTTATCTTTCTCTTTCCATCGCTTACCAACTAATCAAATTGCAGGTCTGTGTAACTTACAGCTGGAGTGTTATTTTATTCATCTCCTGAATAGAAACACCTAAAAGTATAACAATTAAGAATCAATTAAGCTGAAACAATATTGTCGACTCAACGGTCATAAAATGTTCAACTGGTTCATGAAACGTTTAATTATATTGGAAGACTGACGGGTTGCAATAATATTATATTTACAGTAAAATAAATAATTCAAAAGTGTGGTTTCGAAGAAATCGGCGCTCAGACGAAAAGTTAAATAAAATGATTTTTTTTTATAGATGTTTAAATAAATTTTATCACATGTGGTGTGCTTTAACGATTCTACTGTCTGGCTGACTAGTTGGTCATGTGTCTCGCTGCGCGTAAATTCTCTAATTGGTAATCAATGCGCGTCAGAAAGCAACGGCCTAAAACCTAATTGCTGTCGTCAGTTCGTTATTTAATTCAATTTTAAAACATTCGTTTTCCCCAACGAATGAAAGGAAGCAGTAATTCATCACTTACATTAGCTATATTGTAAAAATGAGCTTACGATTAGCTAATTAAAGGGTAAAAGATTACAGTTTAACGATATTGGTATAAGGACAGTTAATATAAAAAAATAATCAAAAAAAGAAAGAAGTTTTGTGGGGAAGTTAAATAAAACAGAGAGAAAAAAAATAAGTTGATTAACTAAATAGTCGGATATACACTCAGTTCCATAAAAAGTGACGCACTCGATTTTTCGTGTAATTTTAAAGTTCTGTAGTTCTTAAACCGGTGGACCGATTTGAACATTTTTTTTCTCAATTTATAGCAAAATTCATTCTCTATGAGTCGGATTGGAAGCAATGGTCAGTTCTTCCATATTTCATGGAAATTAATGGACAATTTTAAACTCAAGTTTTTTCACAGGTTTTCAAAACACCCTGTGGATTATTCTCGCATTCATGGAAAAATTATTAATTCTGCATTCGATGAACCATTTTTTAATAAACATTTTGTTTTTTTATTCATTGATTTATCTCTAAAATTGTCCGAATTACAGCTTTTTTGCTGAAACCTTGCGTATTACCAACTTTCTGAATTTACCGAGTTTTATAAACTGATACGAATTTTAAAAAACATTTATATTAAACACAAAATTATAAACTTGTTCAGGATTTATTTAAGGCATTTTGTGTAATTTTTGTCTCTAAAACTTCTTTAATGATACTAAATTAATGACACAACAAAGTATGGAGGCATACAACAAATTAATTGCTATGGCAACGGCAATTGCTTTTTCAAAAGCAATGTGATCCTACAATGAAATAAATTTCCACCTCTTTATTTTTTGAAAGGCAAAGGAATTACCTACCAATAAATAAAAAAAAATTCAAAATCGGTCCACCGGTTTAAAAAAAAAAAGAAAAAAAGTTAGGTCAAAAATCAAATGCGTCACTTATTTTGGAACAGAGTGTATTTAAAAACCTTGACAATTTCTATTGGTTTATATGCTATACAATTCTGCAGTGATTATGACCACTCATCATGTGCCTCATTTCTCAATACACGAAAAAGCAGGGTTCACGTAAAAACGTTATATCTCGGAAAATACTAGCGATAAAACAGTGAACAAAAAAACAAAATGTTTATTAAAAAATGGTTCATCGAATGCAGAATGAATGATTTTTCCATGAATGCGAAAATAATCCACAGGGTGTTTTGAAAACCTGTGAAAAAACTTAGGTTTAAAATTCTCCATTAATTTTCATGAAATATGGAAGAACTCACCATTGCTTCTAATCCGGCTCATAGAGAATGAATTTTGCTATAAACCGAGAAAAAAAATGTTCAAATCGGTCCACCGGTTGAAGAACTAAAGAACTTTAAAATTACCCGAAAAATCGAGTGCGTCACTTTTTATGGAACTGTGTGTATATGCTATTTGCTAAAATTTTTAATGGAGTGATCATATATAAGGTGACTGAACAGGTATTTCAAGGGAGCTTCCTCTTTTTTTTTTATGAAGCATAACAAACTGAGGGTTTGATGTCTCAGCCCAAATGCCTCAATCTATATTCCAAGAAATTGAAGAATGTTTACTTATACCTTTCACATATTCAGCAAGTCGGATTCCTCCTTACAATTCCAGTGATTAGGTAGATTTTCTACTTTATATCGATAATCAGACCGATCTCCGTTTATTTAATCTGGTCAGGAATTCCAGATCCAACCTCAATTATTTCCTTAACGCTATGTAATATTAATATATAGCAATTTACCTTAAACCCCAGTAAGATTTTTTCTTCATGGTCGGTAAGTTCACTTAAAGTGCCTCCACACTCCTAGACATAGGTTAATTCTTGAATTTAAATTTCCAGAGATTTTCAGCATCAGCTCAGCTCAGTAACCAGAGGGCCTGGGGTAAGATATTTACCCTGTATCCATTATTCTATGACTAAGAGTGTACTTCTTTTCTAAGTCTAGCAAGCCCTTATGCAAAGTCTGATACGTGAGTCTCTCATTTTAAAGGAGACCATCATAACCTGCCTCTCTATCTACGAGGAGACTGTCGACAGGCAAAGTCAGCTTGGGATTCGTTAACTTTATACCTGATATCTC
Organism: Rhagium mordax; assembly: GCA_963680705.1. NCBI lineage: Eukaryota > Metazoa > Arthropoda > Insecta > Coleoptera > Cerambycidae > Rhagium > Rhagium mordax. The sequence goes on from OY796661.1 coordinate 18,970,463, forward strand.
CAAACAAGTGAATTTGAACCTCACTAGCCTTCGGATCGCCATGTTTAGTGCAAGATCCTAGGACTCTTGAACAATTTTTTGTCTCGTTGACATATTAGCGATCTCGTCGATACGTGCCTACCAAGGTAGTTTCCTGTCTAGGGAGCCCCAAGTTCCTCCAACATAAGTATTAAAGTTACTTGTAGTTGTAACCTTTTTTTTTTGGTGAGAAGAATCATCTCAGTCTTGCTTGAGTTGATTGAGAGGTTCATTTTATCATATTATTTATATGACTGATGGTTGAGATGGTCAAGATGGTAGCGTACCTGCCTCTCATCCAAAAGTCCCGGGTTCGATTCCCGGTCGTGGCAATGGAAAATACTGTGAGGGGGATTTTTCCATTATACACGGATATTGGATGTGTGTCCCTTGTCTTTAAATGTGTAGCCCCCTCCCGCATAAGGCTCTTCTAGAGCCTTCTGGGATAAAGGGGGTCGTAATTACATGGGGTGTATTGTGGTGTATTTCAGGAGAATTGTATTTTGTACCAGACGACGTTCAAAGATGATAAATACTCACATGCATAAAGTCTCTATTGAAATTGGTAATATGAAGCATATATACGAGATGGTCGCTGTAATTAGAACTCTCATAATTAATTATAATTAATGAAATTGATTCGATTCATTAATGTAAAATATAAAAACATAAATCGCTCAACGAATATATTTTCAACAAATAAAAATAAAATTTTAATTCATCCATCTGCATAGTAATTAGACATTAACTACCTAGTTATGACATTTCGTTCAGTAACATGCACTGCTTTATGCCTTGTTCGAGTAATAACGTATATTATAGTTGTAAGCTCTAAGCCTTCATTTTCCCATACATGAATTTATTGCATCTCATATATCATATTCGTTCCTGCAAGCTCCACTGAGCTATGTATTGTGCTGTATTAAACAGGAGGCAACACTCCTGACACTTTGATGTATGCCGGAGACACCTGGTTTCACTATAACCGTTTTCTCAATTACAGAAATACATTTAAGTTTTTCAGCCTTTGAAAAGATTTATCAGCTAAATTTTCCGTGGATGAAAATTCCAATGTAAAATATTTGCAAAACGTTTTAGTTAAAGTTCTTGTTATTGCATGACGATATTTTTAATATTAAATTAAGATTGAGTGGCTGGGGAATGAAATCGGATAAGGTTCAGTGATGAAGCTCGATTGTGTTAGTGGGTTCAAGAAGGGTGAATAAGTGTTCGACGTAGAGAAAAGCCAGATGTTTAGATGGTGTGAAATGAAAGAGATAATCAAGCGACCAACGCGGGGTATGGTATCGAATGCAATAGCTTATGGAAGTATAGATATGTAAAATAGTCTCTGATGGAAGAAAATCGTATCTAGTCTTCTATAGGACGAGGAGATACTCATTGCATAGGAGTCAAGGCTTCACATAGAGACAATGTAATAGGTGCGACCACAGGAAGAATAAAAAATTCAATACCAATAATGGCGAGGTAATTATAAGGACAATATATTGTCTGCTTCTTTAATCATTTGTGTAAGAGATCTTTCTCAATATCAATTAGGGGTGTGTGGCCTAATTCGGTAAAAATAAAAACTAATCAAATATTTAAGCATGCATATTCCACTGTCGGTCCTGTATAAGAACATAAAAATGCGAGCAGCAGTCCTCAACACTAATTCCAACGAACATGATTCCAAAATTGACGGAGTATAAATTGATGGATTAATGATGACACGGAACTAGATTTATGAGGATCTGTCATTTTCAGTAAATTATTGCACACAGTCAATATAAACTTCAGTTATACATGATGAAATAGATACATGTGAATTAATTAACAAGTGTATAACGTATTAAAGAATAATAACCAAATAATAATATCCCCTTATAATATTGTAGAATGTGTATCATGATTAAGTAAAAAATATGGTCAAAACGTGTCAGAAAACTAAGATTAGGGTTAACTGATTATAGAACTATAACTAGTTCAAAGTTATTATATTAAATCACGGTCGAAAAGAAAAAAATCGAATATATATATCACTCTCATAATTGGCGCAATTATATTCTAATTAGTTTTTCTACTGCGTCAAAAATATTAAATCTAAATTAATTGTTCACTCGATAAGGCGTGCGTGTATATTTTTCAATTTTTTCTTCACACACAAAATTACATTCTTGCAATTTATTGTGGGAAAGTGGCACGTATATAGTTTTGACGCACGATACCAATTAGGGGTTCATTTAATATATAGACCTTAATTTAAATTTAACTCAGTTACCACATACGTGACAAAATTGCCGTAAAGTTATTTAAGTGTATAAATTACCTTATTTTTCGTTGATAAGAGTAATAAAATAATTTACTTCTTTATTTCTGTTATTAAACGAAAAAAAACATATTTTTTATAACAAATATAAAACATTTCCAAAGTCTGCGCAAGCTTATAAAAAACAATTAGGTACTAAAACAACATTTAAAAACAAACTCTATTGGACAATCAGTGAAAACAACTACTTCTCTAGCTAGAACTAAGAAATATTGAAACATACGGAATAGTTCATGGGGTTTTAGGAAACAATATTAAACATTAAACCTTTTTTATTAGAGTCTCACCGTCGAGTCGTCAACGCGCTAAAATCTTACTATAATTTGAATCAACTAAGAAGTTTTACGAGTTCTTTTGGTCTTCTTCTTTTCAATTACGAAACTGAGATAGCCTATCGATAACAGCCTCCACAAGTCCACTAAGTGTACTTTAACGCATCAAATTGTTCGAAGAAACGATTTCATAGACAATGAAACAAAATTTTCAGCATTGCAATCAAAAGTAGCTGAAAATCGATTTAATCTCTAAAAATCACCACAACCATCAGAAATATGGGCCTCTAAATTGTGAATGAACTTCTTTGGAGATAATTCTTATAATGAACTATTTTTTATCAAGGTCGAAAATATTTTCTTAAAAATTCAATGTCAAATTTTCTTCATGAATTAATATTCTACGTTTTTATTTTTGTTTCCGATGGTGCACAAAATGCGGTTATATTTTATTAACTGTACCCACAGTGTCGTATTAAAATGCAAAGGGTGCAGCAAGCAGCTCCAGTTAAGTGGCTGCAGTACGGAAAACTAAACTTGTTTGAAGTAAAAGCCCTCTCAGATATCATGGCTCCGTTATGCAGTCAATAGGGCTTCAAACTATATCTCGTGAATTTCAATCACTTCCGAAAGTATGTTCTCGACAGAAACATTTATATATACAAGCTCGAGTTCGACGTGGAAAGACTTGCGTTATACTTTCTGCCATCGTTTAAAGTTTCGCATGTTTTTATGAGGTTTAGTAGAAAGAAAAAATAATTTATCTACAGTTTAACTTTGACAATTATCTTATTATGCGATAATAACAATACGCGATTTAATCAAAAACAATCCAGAGTTGAAAACCTTTGTAAATATATATGTTCTATAAGTTTATGAAACCAGAACCTATTTTTTCTTATAAATATACAACTTATTTTCTAATAGAATGCGCAGATTGCCCAGTCTTCCTTCTGAGTTTATTATTTTGAATATCACCTATCTAGTCAACTCAAACAAACTAACCTTGTGGTTTTGTTACGATGAGTCATGAGTACTACTGATTTCTACGTCATCTATTTAAGTGATGCCGCCAAAATGAAGCCACCGCCATCCAATGACGTGAAATTCGATAGTACGCGCAACTGAACACACAGGATTGAAACTACAGACACATAAAGAAAGAGTCGGATAGCCAACAAAGCTCACTTCACTTCAGTAGAAGACAACGACACAGTGGTTGATATGTCAAGTTTTCACATAATCAACGTGGAATAGAATCCAGAGACTTCTCCACAAACCATCAGCTCTACGAAAGCCACAAAGTAATTACAATAATTCGTTTATAAAAAAATTATCAAATCTTCCAGTAGTCACATCTATCAAGGCATTTGATTCCAAACATCTTCATTTGACGAGATTTGAGTCCAACATTGATATTTTTCAACAAACTCTCCGGCGCTGAGGCACAGTCAATCTTATTTGATAATTCCGAATATGGACAAAATTGGTTAAATCAAAAAGCTGACTAGGTTCGGTGTCTGTTAATTCAATTCGTGAAAACTTCGTCTGCTACTTCAATTCGTAAAAAGTTACATACGTTAAAAAATGAGTCGTACTTTTACTGTTAATTATTTTTCCTCATTAACTCACTCAGAATTTATTCTCAATTATCATTTGTTGAATCGCATTATCTCTCCATCAGATAATTTTACTCTTGTTTATATCAGCATAACAAATCTGCCATCATCAAGAGAAATACAAACACCTTTATCTAATTCCGAAAATGTAAACCAGATAAACGGGAGTGGATCGAGACACAGATTTGCACACTAAATGTAAACCAAATAAGCGGAAAGTGCGTGACTTTGGCCAACGTTTGTGATTAGGTTGCTTTGACCACTCACCATGGTGTCAATTTAAGCTCTTAAGGGGTGTAATTTCCATAATGGTTTACCAATTTGTATTATAATTTGAATCTGAAACAAGCTTTGCCATATTACTTCTACGAAGTAAATCGATTGAGGTTGAATAATTTGCCCGGAATAGACATAAGGGGACGTAGATAATTTTTACTTACACAAGGAAAAATGTTAAATTGAAATAACTGTTTTAGTTTTATATACATGACGTGTGCTACCGACCAACAAATGTTACTAATTAGATAACATAGAAAAGTATATAATATAGGAAAAAAATCAATAACTTCAACAAGCCTCTCTTTTTCGCCTTTACTGACAGCGTTTTTGAAAGTGTTGGTATGTTAATCGGTTTGATCCAGTGATAATTTGAAATATTTAAAAAAAAATTTATGGTTGATAAAATTCATAAATGTTTTTGATTTTTATGTTTTTAACTACCTCTGAAGTCATAGAATTAATTATTGGAAAATACATGAATTTGTTAGGCAAAGAGAAGCTGAAAAATATTTTTCCTACGAGCGTGCGGAAAATATCACTTTTCCGCACGCATTTTAGTTTCGAAAGTCGCACTAGTGCGGAAAAACGTATTTTTCCGCTAAAGCAATTATATTTTTATTTGCATTTTTGGGTAATTTTATACAAATTTAATGAAATTAAATCATTTCTATTTATACTAACTCTTTTGAAGTAGCTCCTATAACTTTAAATATCAAAAAATCACGTCAAGTCTCATTTTGACGTTTCTCAGTCACATAACAATTAACAAACGTCAAGTCAAACAGTAGCATCTTTTTAAAGTAGAGTCTAGTTTCTTAATTAAGTAAAAAATGTATTCATCACCCTCCTGGGAAAAATATTGTTCCTAACACATGCGGAAACTGTCTTTTCCGCACTCGACTGCTTGACCGAACTTCGCTTCGCGTCGTTCGCTCAACGACAGTCGCCTGCGGAAAAGTACAACTTTCCGCACTTGTTAGGAAAATAACAATTTTTTCTACAACTGTCAAAAAATGCTATGTTTGCGCATTAACGTCAATGTCTAAAATGAGACATTTTTTCATTGACATTGCGTTATAAATCATCTTCACTTTGAGACTGTGATGGTGCCTATTTATTACGGTGCTTTTGGTCACTATATTTACGTAATCTTTTTATTTCTACGGAAATCTCGGGCGCCAGTCCTTCAATTTTTAAGTGCGAAGAACTACACTGTCTTTTTTTGGCTCTCCTAATTGGGAGAACAACCCTGAGTAGCAAAACAGCGGATGATACGGAATAGCCAGAGGTCGGAGCTGGAGACCTATCTAATGGAATTCGGTCATACTGCTCAAACGGGTTAATCAGAAACAAATGACAGAAATAATAACTCGTGAAGTTTACCTCTTTAAAATAACGTGTTTATTCAGGAATAAGAATGAACAAATTAATTTATTCTAAAACCTCCACGACTATGCAGTCGTGTATGTATAAAACTATTTTTTAAATAATTATAAATCAGTCAAGCTGGCAATCAAAAGTCTTTACGCGATTTTACGGCGGAATTTACGGAGACGTTGTATGGATATTTTACTATGTACGACAAGCAAACGTACCTTTCCACTAGGATTATAAACGGCGGGCAGTCCGTTAGCTATAGATATTTGAGTCTAGACAAAATATTGAAGCAAACAATAAACTACTGCCGCAAACGTAGAGCTATTTATTAGATAATTATGTTGAATAATATAAGTTTTGCGAGTCGGTTCTATGCGGATCCCCTGTACGTATGGCCCAAGTGAACAGATACACACAGTTGATGCATATAATGACTATTTATTTCACGTAGGTTTTTCGGTAACCTATTATGCAAGGGGACTTTTAAGATGGCCCAAGTGAACAGATCTCAGCAGTCTTTGCATATATTAACAAAATAAAATACCAACGGAGGTATTACTAATAAGCTCTAGTTTACTTTGGTAGTAAAATACGGCGATACTGACGGACAATAAAATCTCTTATTATCTATACTTAACTCAAGGCCGTACCTGCAGAAGGTAGCAGGTTGCGTTGAATTCTTACCAATATTACACACTAAGGAATTTACTATTAAAAATCGGAGCGGCGGCACGGAAAGATTTACGGATTCAGGTTGATCGTCAATTGTTGGCGGTCGAACGGATCTGATATGCGGACTATTTCGGAATGAACCTGAACTGCTGCCGGTTTTTTCGGAATGAGAATGAGGACGGAATGCGAATCAGCACGGAATGAGAGTGAAGTGACTGTTCTTCCCCTTTTTGTAAACTTTATCACGTATCTGTCGTGTTAAAAGAGAGGTGGTCACCGACTTTAAACGACGTACTCGGATGCATATCCCAGCGTAACTTGCAGAGGTGCAGCGGATTATGCATCTTGGTGCATCAACTCAGCACGTATCTAACCGGAAATGAGTTTCTTGTAATTTCTACACTATGTTGCAAAAAGAAACGGATCAAAACGAGCAAGGATTAATAATTTTAGTAACGAATGATTTTTATTTCCGACTCGACCATTATTTATAATAATTCTCGGATTTTGTTTATACGGGGGATTGTCGAAAATTAATCAATTAATTACTTGACTGCTTGTTTACCAGCGTACTTTTTAACAACTCAATACTAACTTAACTAGAACAGAACTTACTTACTAAAAACAGCGGCAGGGTGTACCCAAGTGACGGTAATATTTAAAGCAAAATTGAACATTCCTTGATTGGAAAAATCACTTCGATACAAGACTTTCCATTATTATCTTATGTATTATTTTACTTTAAAAAACTCACAATATTCAACACTCACAATATCGAAAACATCAGTGAAATATGTTTGTTGACAAACATATTGGTTTCCATAGTTACCTGAGACATCTGCCTCGTCTAAAAACTTTCGTTCTCGATCACCAAAGTAGCATGTCGCACCCTTGATACAAAAATAACTATTTTTAGGATATATGCCACAAATTTCTGTTTTCCCTTTCTCTTTTTCGTGTTGTATCAGCATTTTCGCAATTTGTGAGCGAGAAAATATTATTTCATCGATACGAATAAAAAACATAATTTAAAGTTAACGAGGAAACATTTCTTATCGCATCCTTATAAATTTCTAGGAATAAGTATGTACACTTCATTACATCTGTCTTTGATTCAATATAGATACAAGCTATAACTTAGACCACTGGTCCAGATAGCATATTCACTGGCTGGACTAGTGCCAACAGCAATATTATTTGTGTGAAATGAAGTAATAGATTTGATAAAAATTCGGTATTTTCCAGCTGGCTCCCGGAGTTATCGGAAGCGTAATAATACATCATATATCTACAATAATTTATTTTCGAATGTTAATATTTAGTTCACTTATGGATATATACTGTACGTATAATATGTGTGTAGATAAATATTTTAGTTAATTACACTTCAATTTAATGCCAATGGAGAAAATTGTGTGTTAAATCGTGTTTCACAAAGTATACCATTTTTTCTCTCTAGTATTTGCTTATAAATTAGAGTCATGCTTCAAAGTAATCACGTCATTTTTCATCTCCTTTATACGAAATTAAATGCGAAACATTCAGTAACGCAAACACGATTTGTGCGTTAGAAGAATTACCGTTTTAAATATGATTACCTACAGATTAATTCACACTTGAATGATGTAAAATTAACGTTTAATTTTACATCATGTTTCATATGCAGAAGCTCAAATGCTCGCTTCATAAAAAAAATTTTATTTACATTTTTGTCACATAAAAATTTAAAATTTATATATTAAAATATCGACAGCGCATTCAGGTATCGTATATAAAAATTCAACTTTATTCACAAATACAAAATCCAACTTTATTCACGAATACAAAATTCCATATTTCCATTCAGATACGTCGGAAATGTATAAGGAGCGAAATATGTTTTAAATCGCTCTCTATAGTACGTATAAAACTTGAATTTTATAATAATCGTCTTGGAATTATTGTACCAAGAATTTGTCATATTTTATTTAATAATGGAGTTATTTACTGGTAAAAATTTAGAAAGTGATTTTCGAGAAAAATAGTATGTAAATATAGACGTTTTAATGCTAGATTACACAAATCTAAGAGAGTTATTGATTAATAGTCCTTTGGACAAAACAAACTATTATACAGAAATCGTTCAAATTGTAGAGTTGCAAAAAAAATCGAGTATAAAGTGGGTTAACTGCAAACTATATGTCAAACACTGTGTGTTCACCACTTTGAACGTGTCCATATTAAAAATTTGGCAAAAAATAACAATAACTTACAATATTGGTTATTGTTGATATTTGCATAAAAATTGGCATGTCAAATTGAAATTTATTTCACTTTTAAAAGAATTACTTAAATTACTCTGATGAATTTGCATCCACTTTATAGAAGTTTGTAATATGCTCTCTCAGAGCAACCTAAATAGGTAGTGGTTCAACAGTCGATCCAGAGATGGCGGGAGTGGTACGAAAACAAATTAGAAAACAAGAAAATTGTGGAATGTTCTAAAGGAGCACCTAGATTATTCTAGAAGATAAATCTATATGTATATAAGTAGCGAATCCGGTGTTTACTAAGGGGTGTAAACACGTAATAATTGGTGTCAGAAGCGAAATTGCAACAAATTCCTAGAATATTTGAGGAGGATTTAGAGTGCTTTATTTGGAAACTACTGGAAATAGTGAAGTTCTATTAACAGGAGAGTAAATTTTAGATAAGACTTATGTGCGAGTTTGTGAAAAATTCTAGCACATTCTATTCCGGAATTTGTAGAAATATTCAAACTATACAGGAAACTAATATAAACTACACTGTTTAGTACCATTTCGAGAATTTCTCAGAATATTCCAATGGAAACAAGAAGCATGACTGAGAAACAATCACAACAAGACATGCTTCCAGAATTCATAAAAATGATGAAAGAAAAAGCAGAGCAGAAACGACTATGCCAAGAGGATAAAGAAGAGCAGGAGCGACAACATCAAGAAGAAAGAGCAAAGCAGGAACGACGACGTCAAGGAGAAAGAGCAGCGCAGGAACGACAACGTAAGGAAGACAAGGATGTACTGAGGAAAATAATAGAGATTAAGAAGAGAAACAAGAAGAGCAAAAGCAATGAAGTCAGGAAAAATTGAGGGAAATGATGTAGGACATGGAAATTAAACGTCACGAAGAGAAAGACACGCCAGGAAGAATTAAGGAAAATTATAGAACTACAACAGGGCGCTATTATTTCAGATACTGAAGAACTGAAAAATTAATCGAGGAGGATATAGGCAGTGTATAGGCCGAAGTTAATGGAGTCCAAGAAAAAGTAGATAAGATCGAAAAAAAGTAAGTGAAGTCAAAGAGAAGTAGAGCGACTCAAACGGCAATTGGGGGAAAACGTTGATCAGCTAGTAATGTCATCAGGTCCTCGGTTACAACCTCCCTCCTTTGACGGTAAAAAATCATTGTCATCTTTGTGATTGATATATTCACTTGTATGAACTACACACATGAATTTTGTTTTACTAATATTTAAAGTTAATACATTTTCTAATAGTTATTGTTTTAACTTAAAAAATTCTACCACTGCTTTGCATGTTACGCCATCCCAGGAACTATCCTCAATTAAAAGAGCAGTCTCATCCTCAACAAAACTGCTGTTTGCTTCAAAAATTTTAATGCACAGTTTTTGGTCTGTTAGATAGCACCTGAACAATTGGTTTGGTACACCTCGTATTCTATAATGCCCCTCCCAGTTTGTCTAATAATATATCATCACCGAATCAAATGCCTTAGCTAAATCTAAAAATATTGCAGTCTGTTTTCTGCCTTTATCAACAGAATTATATAATGTCTTAAAGGTAACGTTGAATATTGCATCCTCTGTACTTATACTTTTTCTAAATCCATATTAGTTATTAGTATCAGTATTTTCTCACATTGAAGCCAGTATGTTACAAATGTAAATTTTTTCTTGACTTCCTACACAAAACACTAGTAGAAACACGAAAATAATTTGGTTAGCTAATAATAACTGTAATAACAAATCTCCATTAAATGATCTTTATTTTTTTGGTGATTTGCCAATAAGAAAAATTATTCTTTAAAGTGTAGCATTTTCATTTATCATAACCAAAAATCTAAGTCGAAGCCTTCAGGGAGCTCCTAACCCGACTGTGGCTCAAGTTCCAATAGCAAGAAACTGCAATTTAACCCACCTTTCCTTGCATATCCCAATTTGTAAGTTTACTACAGCTACGATTTATACACATATTTTATTTAAATTTTTCCTCCAAAATTGATTTTCATACAAAAACTTCCATATAACATTTCCGTCCATGCAACTATCAGAAAATGTAAATAAATATGGCATTATGAGACTTTTAGATTTCTTTCCAACTCCAGTGCCTGCGACTTTTCATAAATCATGCACGACGCCAAGTTTAACTGTTTGGAAGAAATAACGAAAATACGTTGAAGGTGGAAGAACGAAATAAGATTAACTTTTTAGTCAAAAACGGTTTAGTTATGTAAATTTTATGTAACAAGGGGGGCGATAACAAAAAAAAATCATATTAAAAATTTGCCAATAATGATGCAATAAAATTCCTCGTACCTATGCATGCATCAAAGCACGGAAGGAGGAAATAATGCTGTATTCTAGACCAGGAGATCAGCGGCGTCTCAAAAGACTCATACAAGGAAATAAATAAGTTTCTTCAGAAAAACTAATAAGTAAATGTCGGAGAGGGGTTCGGGTAACGTTCAAGGTTAAATAGAGAACTGATTTTTAACAGGCCAAATGGGGCACAAACATATTTATCGGCGGGTGTAACACTAACACAAACTTCCAACTATGAATGTGTTAGGGAAATAAGAAAAAAAAACAACAAAAATTTAAAAAAGAAAGGGCAGTAGGGTTGGAGCAGGAGATGAGGTTGATGGAGGAATCAAAGGGAGTAGAAGAAGGTAAATACGAAATGTGCCAGTATGCTTAATAGAGGAAAATCCAAAAATTCATATTTAATTATTTCATCATTTGTGTTTTATGTTTTGTACATTTATTTTGTATCGTTTTCATTTTTTTAATTAATTAAAAGTTAACAAATTCCATAAGCAAAACTTAATAAACCCATTATTTTTTTCTAAACTGCTAGACCAACATTGTGGTTAGTTTATTTTTTATATTATTTATTTCTCAATAAAACTAAATGTTCATTCTTACAGGATGTAAATGGTGTAACGAATAATACTGCTTCCTGTAAAATTTGTGTAGATGGATTTGTTGCCATTGTACCATTTTTATATGACTCAGCAAATTAGTTTAATTTTTTTTATTTACTTGTTTCTCTATACCAAGTTTTTTAGGAGATATGAGAATTTTTATGAAATATTGTTATTTAACTTTAAATTTGTAACCACAAGAATGTTCCAGTGAGTTTGATAAATACAATTTAAAAAATCATAAATACAACATACATTTCGTTGTCTGTCTTTTCAATCCTTACAATTATTTTTTTATTTAATAGGTACAAATCAATCTATTTCAAAGTATTACCATATATACCAAGGATCACATCCAAAGTATCAAATATCTTAGATAGGTTAAACTGCATCACCTTTTTGTCTATATTAGTATAAACTGTGTCAAATAAGTAAGGACACTGGCACTGATTTACCCTTCACAGACGATGTTAAAATGATGAAATATTTAGTTTTTCATAAACACTGCCAGCTGGCCTAAAAATAACTATTTTCGTCCATTTAAAATTGGGATTTTGTAGAGTGAGAGAGAAATATACGTATTTATTTTGGTTTATTATGATTAATGAAAAAAACAAATATGGTGTGATATTTATAAGAGTTTTAGGTTTTTAGCATTGTCCTAAACCAAGTTGTAATGCAATACTGTTCTGTAATTTGCCTATTCTCGGGCGCTATTTCAGCAATGCAAATGACTACTTGACCTAAAAATGTGAAAATTCTCCTTTGAGGGTCAATTTCACGAAAGATACGTTAATTTGAGCGACAATATTTGGTGAGCTTTTAAGTAACACTTTGTACTCGGCCGTAAGCTAATTTCTTTTTACAAAAAAAATACAAAATTGTAAATACAAGCGATTGAATGAGTTGCCTACGTATTGCCAATATGTACAGTCTTATTTTTTCCTTCTCAATTATAGATAAGAATGGTAATTTCAATACCTCACGGCCATTTACACTTTTTTCTGCAAAATTAGATACATTAATTTTCAAAATCCGTATATTAGTTTCTGCAAAATTTACTCCTAAAGAAATCGCGGTTAATATCGGAGGAGTAAATCGCAACCTTAAACTAAAGTTAAAATGTGCGTCTAACAGGAAAAATTATTGTACTGAAAAAGGGGTTTCGAGTACGCTACTGTCAGGTGGAAAATGCGAGGCAGTGAAGGCAAACGATCTGCATAGAGGCATAAAAGGCTCTCCGACCTCTGGCAGAGGAATTATTCGTTATTATTGCCCCGCTTTCTTGGTCTGTTTGTGATTGGGATTTACGGGAGCATTTTACAATTCTTTAGGTTTCCCACAAAGAGCGTCGTATGACCGATAAAATGATATAGTCATTTTAATTCTGTCTCTTCAAAGAATGCAAACATTTCTGTTAATACGCCTGGACGACCATCATCCTAGTTGGTTGTAGTAGAATTTTATAAAAATTTACTTTATTCCTGAGTAAATTGTAAACGTACGGGGATTTTCGGCATACGACGAAATACTCGAGCGGAATGGGATCTTAGCCATTGTGAAGTTTTGTGGGCAAGGTAAATCCGAATTTAAGTCCAGTACAGTTTAAGTACAGTATTTGATATTGGTCTATTCTCTTATGAATGTATACAGAATGGTTGGTACTCAGAGAAATCACAATTTTTTTAAAGCATCAAAAGTAAATAAATACCGAGAGATCAACAAAAACACGATCAAAGGTACTTATGATTTTCGACATGCGCCTGAAAGTTTCAGTTGAACTGATTACTGATTTTTTTTTCAATTTAAAACGCTGTTCCTGCAACAAAAAACATTTTTTCTAGAATCATATTTTGAAACACTATAAATTCAGGCATATCAATGAAGATCCACAGCCCTTGGACATCACATATTTTCTACTACTATAACAACAAAGAATGTATTCACATTGCCCAATAACGTGTTCCTTGATTCGTATTATCCTTTGGTCCTTAAGGTCAAAATGAATAGATCTTGTCCAATCTTCTCGCACTTACTTTGTTTATGCGGTGTAACAGGTACAAAACTACCATTTTAACAAAATTGATATATCAGACACAAACAGTTTTTCTTCTTTTTCAATAATAATTTTGACAAACCCTATTTCACTATTTCACCTAGTATATTATTAAATTATTTATAAGAGCGACTCACATTAAAAGCATTCATGTGTGAAAATGAATATAAAAAAATTCATATCTTGTGACCCAATTTTTATAATGGATTTTATCTGTTGAATATACATTACTTCCAGTTTATTTTCTCAATGTTATTTCACCACTTTCTCGATATTATTTTTAACCATTTTCCAACGTCTGACAGGAATGATCGATTCCTTCAACGTTAATTTGAAATACGTAAACGCATTTTGTCACTGAGAGCCCAGCGCGAATGTGTGAATATTCAATGATATCAATTTAGCTGAATTCCGTTTGACATGGTTCAATCAAATAACCTGCCATTTAGTGCTAACATTATTACATCCCCGATAAAGTAACGTAATTGTTAAAACAATTATTTCCGTTTTTAATTAAAATCCGTCTCTCAACAACAATCATGCAATAAAAATAAAGTGTATTTCCACTCATTGCACCTATTTATACAAGGCGTCCTCAAAAATAGAAATAATCTTTTGACACTGGACAAAGGATATTAATCATGTCAAACTGTTTGAGACCACTCTAATGAATTTTCCTCATTCGAAATATAGTTCAAATTTTTGAGCCCATTGGTACAATTGGCAATGTTATCTAATAAACCTACTGTTTTTAAAACAATCGCACAATACTTAGTTATTAACAACTTAAAGTTAATGCAACATGGAAGAATAGTATGAATAGCGACAAGGAACCCATCCCAAATAGCCCGCTTTATTGGTTTATAGACAATGCTTTAGGTATAAATGAACTGGACTGTTAGATTTAGTTACACTCCCCATGGTGCCAACTGGGTTGATATATCACGCCTCGAGGAAAGTCTTTGGTATTCCTAAAAAATCTAAAATATCAGACACACATCTAATTGAAAAACATCTGGAAGTTACAAGCTAACAATGCTTCTCATCAGATAACAAACGTCACTCAACATATACAGAGTAACACCCCTTTAACGCACTGTGTATTCAAATTACGTGACTTTTAGGGTTGAACATCAAGATCTTGTATGAAGGCACATAAAACCCTTTCAGATGTAAATCTGAAGTAAGATTCGCTCTCATGAATACATTATAAAGTAGACACTTACGTTAACGTAACTAACACGGAACTAATACGTTATATGTTTCACAAAAACCTTTTGACAAAATTTCAGAGAGCAATCGAAACAGGTGAATAATTTATAGCGGTTTGTTAGTCATACTGTTAAAGGAACTTCGCATGCAGAGGAAATATGTACTTACTTACTGTTTGAGGCATCAGTCACAGAAGGAAAGGGTCCTGGAACAGAGAATGTTTTGTGTTAGGTAATCTAAACACGCATACAAGGTGAGAAATGTGAGCATGAGAATGTAACAAAGTTAAAGTGAAAAAAAAAAATTGAAAACTATTGAAAGGAAATTAAAATATTCTACTTTGAGTATCTCTAGCTCTTTCATTTCTGTTGTCTTAAAGGCATTTTCCGAGGCATTTTCTTAACAGGTCATATTGGCATTTATATTCCATTTATGTTGGGTTGGGTGGACATTACTTGCGTTATTTTGTGAAAACATCAGAACACACATATCTCTACTCTTCGAGTAAAGTTTAAATCAATGTTTATCTGTTTCACTAAAATTAAGTATGGTCAAGCCATTATATCAACATTAACATCATTAATGTAAGTATCCAGTGACCTCGTGTACTAACTAGACAATAACTGTATTACTTTGATAAACGTTACTCTTAGAGCCAGTTCATACTACTTTCGGGTAAAAGTTGTAACATACCTGCCAAACTATTTGCATCCTATCCTGTTAATCATTTAGATAAGAAAATAGAACGTTTCATCGATCGCAACAAACTTTCAAAACAATTCGAAAGTCTCTTGGGCGTTAATGGAAAACCACTTCAGAGAGGACTAAAATATTCACCAAAAGAGATGTAAAGACGGTAGCTTACAATCGAATTAAGCTTGTAACACAAAATTAAAATTTATTATTTATTGGGGAATTCGCTAAATCAATGTATATGGGAATTATAAACGCACCAAAGAGACATACAAACATACAAGGAGTTTCATATAAACTTATTCAGAAGATGCTTATTTCGCAAGTAGTTAATTAACTACAGGAACAGTTTTTTATTTGTAAGGCGGATATAATTGTATGACCCCTATCAATACTTAAACTAGTTTTGCTCCAAATAAGAGGAGAAAGGAAGAAGAAGAAGAAGAAGAAGAAGAAGAAGAAGAAGAAGAAGAAGAAGGAGAAGAAGAAGAAGAAGAAGAAGAAGAAGACCCAGCAAACACAGAGTGTATTTGTTTCGTAACGTTAAGTCACAAATAAGTAACTCTAGAAGCATATTTCAAAATGTGAAACAGATTCGTAATTATGGCAATATATCTGTACCTGAAAGATTTGTTTTGAAATTGTTTAATATAGTATAAAACATTTTTGTTGGGTTTGAAAAAAATCGAAACTGTTACCTATCAAATGTTATTCTTAATTCGACAAACGTAAATGTTTCATAACTTACAAAATGCCATACTTTCAATGGTTAAAATTTGAGAATATTACGCAATTGTTGATGCGGTATTCCTTTAGTAGCTATAAACTGAAACAATTACGGAATTATTGAAGCAATTAATTTTCAGTTGTGAAGTGTTGAAAAATTTACATAATTAGTAATACGTTACATTTTCGCTATACATTTTCAAACAAATAAGTCGTTTCTATAGGCTAGAATTACTTCTGAGAGAGAGATAAAATTCAAACGACCAATAGAATCCTGGCACACTGCGCCAGCAGCGCAAAGAACTGTTTCCGGCTTCAGTACAAGTTGGTCTGAGTGAATGTGTAGAGTGAGTAATTAATTGTGTACTTACATGTGTGGTATAAACAAGTGGTCTTGTGCAAAAACTACTATAGGTATACACAGCGTAACTGGTAGGTAAGTTCTAATACTTATAGACCTAAAATTAGATAAGTTTTAATTGTATGTATTGTAAAAATTAATTTCCTGGGCAAGATATAACATGGCGTGGGCACATTAACAGTGTGGGTAGCGGATCTTTTTACTAGGTACCTATAAATCGAATAATAAAATAAACGCTTTACTTAAAGAAGTAATTCTTCAGGTGATTTGAAGTGAAGAAAAGTTTATATGAACATATTATGTTCTAAAGATTTTTGTTTCTGAGATAAGCGGGTGTTGATTATTTAATTTCATTTCTAATTTTATCTAATCTTCCACAATCTGTAACATATGAAACTGAAATTTATGGATTCGATTTTTTTAAGTTTTGCAACATTGCACACTTCCGATTTAAACGTAGAGGTCACAGCTGTGACAAAGACTTTCCGCCGGTCGTCCACTTTCTTCATTCTTCCTCTGTGCCAAAGATATAAAAAAACATTACATAATTAAATTACCGACAAGGTCTGTTGTGTCTGTTTCTTATATAGGTAGGTACTTCGAACGATAAATTATTCAAAAAAACTTCACAAAAAGGCGCTAATAAAGTTGGCGCATTTGATGAAATGTGTAAACACTGGTATAAAAAATATGACTTCCGAACATTGATAGTGGTCCGGTAAAAGCTAATGAACAAAAAACAAGATCAACCTTGACCCGAGCCTTGACCTATCTTATATTCACTTCAGATGAGATAGGTCAGTTAAATTCAAAATGTTGGCGTATTTTATTTCTTTTTCTCGAAAACTACCGCGTGTATTTCTTTAATTTTTTTATTTGGATTTACCATCCCTTTGCAACAAGATTCTTTCTCTCAGGAATAATAATATGTAATTGTTTAACTTCATTTATTTTATTGAGTGGGCTAGAGTTACATATAGTACATAGGTTTCATAAGTTTTACAATCGAAATCTTTTTCTCATTTCATCAAAAAAAAACCTTGTCAAATTTTGACAATCTCCCGCCTTCTCTTCTTATTTTTATTTTAAACTAGATACAGAGTTGGGTTAGCGCACTCACCTTAAGGAGATAAATAAATTGGGGTTCACCCTGTACAGTGTACATTGCTAGTTTGATTAAAAGAATTGATTTTTATTTGTAGATTCATGCAGGAAATGCTTTCCATTTATGACAGATGCCAATTTTAAAGTTGCGTGTAAGGACTGGTTTAGAGCGGTCAGCCAGAGATTGAAGAAAACAGAGAAAATGAATTATTTTATTGTACAATGGACAATAAATTGTTTTGAACATCTATTTGTCAATATTTTATCTTTTTCCTTTATTTTATAGGATTCCTCCAAACACATTAACAGTGAATATTAAGGATTAAGGATTAATTTCGCCTAGATATAGAAAAGAGTTTATCTTAAAAGGATTTATGGTCTAAGTATAAAGATGAGAGATTGAGAATGTGAATTTTGTTAAATATTGCAAAAAGTGATTTTAAAGATGGATCCTGAAAAAGTAACGAGCCCCCTACTAGAAAAATGTGACTGAGGTCTTCGTCCAAGAAAAATTACTCGTCCAATAACAAACGAAGCCAGGTTTGCTGTACGTGCATAAATCCACCCCCCAGCCTCCGATCGCTCACCTGCGCACTCCCGATCATTGAGTCTTTTTTGTTTTTAAATGTATTTAGTATAGCATTTTACAGACGCTCCAAAAATATAACTGGCTCTATACTGTCAGTACCTACATGTTGTCGAACAAATTACTTATTCACTGTTACTCAACTCGCGAGAACCAAAAAAGTTTCCGCACACTTTTTCGTTTTCGAGTTGTTCAACAGTGAATAATAGGTAATAAGTGGTTCGGCAAAGATGGACATGTACTGATTGATAGGGCCTGTCATATTTTTGAGCGTCTGTAAAATGCTACTATATGCATTTAAAAAACAAAAAGACTCCAATGATCGGGAATGGGAAGGTGAGGGATCAGGGTGGGAGGCGGATTTGTGCACATATATCAAACCTGCTTTATTTGCATTATTTGCATAATAAATATAAAACAAAAAAGAAACTGATTTGAAAGTAAATTGTAAAATTTATATTGCTTATGATAAGCAACTTTTCTGAAATTAATGAGCAACCTTAGTTTCTAATAACTTGCAACTGTTGTGAATCTGTACTTAAACTAAATTTGCATAACGGTTGCGAAGTATTTATATAAGTTTTGTATTTACAAATAACTTGGTGAATGAAACTGTAAGAGCCTAAATGTTTCAAAATATTTTCGGAGTTAGATTTTGGTAAAAACGAATTTATTACAAATGTAAATTGGCATTTGTTACGAATATTTTGTTTCGCAATTATGTAAAGTAATATATATATGACTGATGGTCGAGATGGTAGAGTATCTGCCTCTCACCCAAAAGTCCCGGGTTCGAATCCCGGTCGTGGCAATGGAAAATACTGTGAGAGGGATTTTTCCATTATACACGGATATTGGATGTGTGTCCCTTGTCTTTAAATGTGTAGCCCCCTCCCGCACAAGGCTCAGCCTTCTGGGATAAAGGGGGTCGTATTTACATGTGGTGTATTTATTTGTATTTATAGTTGCAGTTTAATAACGATGCATTGTTGCGGACAAATAAGCAATTTGTCACCAAAAACACGCATTTTTGTGACTGAAACAAAAGTGTAACACGAAATATAAGTAGCGTTAATGTTCCTTAATAGTTACGAAGCGGTGTTTGCTGGGGAAGAAGAAGAAGAAGAAGAAGAAGAAGAAGAAGACAAAGAAGAAGAAGAAGAAGAAGAAGGAGAAGAAGAAGAAGAAGAAGAAGAAGAAGAAGAAGAAGAAGAAGAAGAAGAAGAAGAAGAAGAAGAAGAAGAAGAAGAAGAAGAAGAAGAAGAAGAAGAAGAAGAAGAAGAAGATAGATATAGAAGGAGAAGAAGCAAAAAGAAAAGGACGAAGAAGAGGAAGAATGCTATTCAAATTTTGAAGATGGAGATAATAAGAATATATTAGACATGAGGATTGAAGGTAACAGACAAAGAATTGTGCCTAATCATTGAAACAACAGTCCAACTGGGTGTTATATTAAAAGTCTATTATAAAATTTACAACAGAATTCACATATGCGTAGATTTCAGGTAATCATATCTCAGTGTCTAAAATTTATGTACATGTTATAAACCATGTAGTATATGAAGTGCAACTACTGAACTGTGATTTAGGGAACGAGCTAAAATATGCGATTTACATAAGCTCGAGCACCAGCCAAGTACTGCGTTAACTATGAAACTTTATCTAATCCTGCAGGAAACTTCACACTAAAAGAGATGATTGACATAACTTACTTGTAATAAGGCAATTTGATAAATTTTCTGTGAAGAAGTTTGCACTTTGATGGAGTTAAGAGTATTAAGCTGAAATATAAAATAACTAGTGTTTTGCCGTCAATAATTCAGAGCTCCTCGCACGTCAAATGAAACAACTTAAGTTCTGAAAGAAAAACGATCAGAAATGGTTCATTTAAGGCACATCCTGGTCTTTCGATTAGATAGGCGAAGTCCGTACTTTTCGTAAAAGTCTTCAGTAATATACAAAGTATTTTAGTCTTTGAATGAAGTTGCTTTGATGAATTTCTAGCTAACCATTTAGTCATCCTCATTATGTGAGTTGTTAAATACGTATTCAAGAAACCGTGCTGTAGTTATGAGTCAATATAGAGTACACGGTAGGGAAGTTAGTGTTTTCATACAGTATGAACCGTCAAGAACATTTCTGTAAAAAGTTAAAACTACTTGAAACTTAGAAAAAAATATAGAACATTTCAGTTATTGATCAAAGGTTTCAAAACAATTCGAAAGTCTCATGGGCGTTAATGGAAAACTACTTCAAAAGAGAACTAACATATTCACAAAAAGGGATGTAAATACGGCAGCTTACAATCGAATTAGGCCTACAACACAAAATTAGAATCTATTATTTATAGGAGAGTTCACTCTTAAATCAATGATTTATCTAGTTATGGAAGAACATGAGAAATATGAACACGCCAAAGAAGGAACCCTTAATATAAACTTATTCAGAAAACGCTTGATTTATAAACCATTTATGTAAAAATTAGATGTTATGCTTGTACTGTCGATAGAATATCAAGGTTTTCATTTTTTCTGAGTTAATCAATTTCCCTCTAAATAACAAGGAGGGAAATAGAGAGACGCAACGGAAAAAAAGAGGAAGAGGAAGAGGAAGAGGAAGAGGAAGAGGAAGAGGAAGAGGACGAGGACGAGGACGAGGACGAGGACGAGGACGAGGACGAGGACGAGGACGAGGACGAGGACGAGGACGAGGACGAGGACGAGGACGAGGACGAGGACGAGGACGAGGACGAGGACGAGGACGAGGACGAGGACGAGGACGAGGACGAGGACGAGGACGAGGACGAGGACGAGGACGAGGACGAGGACGAGGACGAGGACGAGGACGAGGACGAGGACGAGGACGAGGACGAGGACGAGGACGAGGACGAGGACGAGGACGAGGACGAGGACGAGGACGAGGACGAGGACGAGGACGAGGACGAGGACGAGGACGAGGACGAGGACGAGGACGAGGACGAGGAAGAGGAAGAGGAAGAGGAAGAGGAAGAAGAGGAAAGCTATTTAAATATTATTGATTTATGATATTGAGGATTGCAAGTATTAGAATATATTTGAATCTGAAGATATTAGTGTCCACTTTGACAAACAATTTTGTTTAATAGTTGAAATGTTATTTAATTTATATACGATTTTTTCGTAACACAAATTTTGATATTTTGACTTTATCTTGGCGACAATTTGAGAATAGAGTTTTAATTCTTTTGATAGTCATTATTCAAATATATAGCCTTGTTTTGCTTAAAGAACTGCACATTTTAGTCTTGTAATAATAACATACTTATACATTTACCGGATAAATTTAACCCAATATTTTCTCAATTATGCAGAGTTGAGGGTTAGCACATGAGCACTTACCGACTATTTTAGTATCTGCTTTAGTGTGTCTTCACTATTATGCCGACATCAAGTGTTCTAAGCAAATGTTTCCTTTTGAGTGCTTAATTATCATCTTGTACATAATTCAGGCATATATATTGTTACAATACAAATTCCCTCTTGGCAAAACCTTTCATCTCGTGGTATCATTAATTTGTCATTATGATTACACATAAGACATAACACGAAAACTGACTTTGCAACTTTATCAGTTTTCATTTGGCGTAGAAGGATTCAATAGGTTTAACTCAAGTTATACAGGATGATAGGCAAATAACTGACTTTCATTCTGACATTTAATTTTGTCGAGGTCTTTTGAAGATAGTTAATCAGATACAGCTAAGAAGGAATTTTTGGGCGAATAACCTGTACTTTTTTTAAATTTATGGTGACAATCCTTATCATCATTTCGCTTGAGTAAAAGCTTTAATCGAAGCTTGACGGTACAGGTCAAAGTAGTTATAATGTTTGTTAAAAATTTTTTCTGAAACTTGTTCCTATAGAATATCCTACCTATAATACCTTACTCACTGGACTAATATAAATATTTTTCCAGGCAAATTGACAAACATCTTTAGACACGACAAGCTTGAAAATCTTTGAAATTCAGAGTTTCATTTCAACTGGCACGCAGCGCGTCAGTTCGTCTTGATTTTCGGACATAAGAAGTGAGAAATCGAGAAGTTTCAGAGCCATATTCATTCAAATCGAACTCAATCTTCCTCATATAAGCGCCTGAATTTTTTATCCTTTGTCGAATTTGATTTTCACTAACAATATTTGCGCAAGTTTGTTTTGTACTGAATCGATTTTTACAAACATAATTTTATTCAAGAAGATATCATAACAAAATTTCGTTTTTAAGAACACTAAATTCTTTATCCAACGATTGCAGGAAATGATTTACAATAAAGCTCAGCTTTCTGAAAATCATTTACCTACCTACCACTGAATAATTTTTTAATTATTTCCTATGGCAAATACACCTTATAGCAAGTAGACAGCTGTAGCTGTATTTGGTATATTTAGTTTCATTGAGAGTGTCGTAATAGTTATTTATGTAACTAGTGCAAAAAGTGTATATTTGTTGCATGAGGCATGAAGTTTGCAGAAAGAGCGAAGCGAGAGCTGCAATTATGCCGAGTGCAACAAATACACTTTTTGCAACATATTTTCTACGACCGAATTAAATGGATTTTTTTTTAAATTTTATTGAACAGAATATTACATTAACACAAAATATTCAAATGTCAAGGTCAAACTGACAACTAGATAAAATGTCACTGTTCAACGCCATCCAAAAATAACTATGAATAAACTTTCGTTGCCTAGCAACAAAACATCTTTTTGCACTAGTGCAAAAAAGTATTACTTTTTGCACTGTAAATAGTGCAAAAAGTTAAATCGTAGAAAAGATAATATATTGTATAATAGCTCAGATGACTGTACAGGGTCATCACGCGAAAATGTCCTTTTTTGAAATAACTCAGCCATTTTTCATGTTATGGCATAGATGTAAAGACATTCTTAACTAGTTTTTTCCACAGAATCTATATTTTCAATAAAAAAAACAATAACGCATCGCATTTCAGAAATACGACATAATACTTTTTCTTTTAAACAGAACACTGTATATTTTGAAATATTTCGATTCTGCTTCTCTTTCTGTATTCAAAAATGTCAATATATCTTATGTTATCTCAAATGGTTTTTGAGATATTTAGATTTGATGATATTAAAATCTGATATATAAATTTGGCGATATTAAAATAACGTGACCGATTTTGTTAAATAAATTTTGAAAACAAAGAAAAACAATCATAATGAGAAAATGATCTTTGAGAAACATAGAATGTTGATTTTATACATTTATTTTATTTAACAAAGAAAATATTAACAAACATTAAAAAAACAAAAAAATATTAACAAAGAATTAACAATGTTAAATATTACAAGGTTAAATATAATAAATAATTTTAGATACATTAATGCATATATTCAATTTAATAATTGCTCAATATGTCTACCTCTATTTTCATAACAAAGTCTATACCGCCGTTTTAAATTGTTTAGAGAATTGCTGATCATATAATTGTGATTGTTTAGGTGATTTATCGA
Organism: Rhagium mordax; assembly: GCA_963680705.1. Lineage (NCBI taxonomy): Eukaryota > Metazoa > Arthropoda > Insecta > Coleoptera > Cerambycidae > Rhagium > Rhagium mordax. The sequence goes on from OY796661.1 coordinate 18,994,470, forward strand.
CGGCGGCATACACTTTGTTATGAAAATAGAGGTAGACATATTGAGCAATTATACTAAATTGAATATATGCACTAATGTATCTAAAATTATTTATTATATTTAACCTTGTAATATTTAACATTGTTAATTCTTTGTTAATATTTTTTTATTTTTTTAAAGTTTGTTAATATTTTCTTTGTTAAATAAATGTATGAAATCAACATTCTATGTTTCTCAAAGATCATTTTCTCATTGTGGTTAATGTTTTTCGTTGTTTTCAAAATTTATTTAACAAAATCGGTCACGTTATTTTAATATCGTCAAATTTATATATCAGATTTTAATATCATCAAATCTAAATATCTCAAAAACCATTTGAGATACATAAGATATGTTGACATTTTTGAATTCAGAAAGAGAAGCAGAATCGAAATATTTCAAAATATACAGAGTGTTCTATTTAAAAGAGAAAGTATTATGTCGTACTTCTGAAAAGCGATGCGTTATTGTTTTTTTGATAAAAAATTTAGATTCTGTGGAAAAAATTAGTTAAGAATGTCTTTACATCTATGTCATAACATGAAAAATGGCTGAGTAATTTCAAAAAAGGACATTTTCGCGTGATGACCCTGTACATTATAGATATTTTCTTGCCAGTTTTGTTTTTACTCTTCAACAACATTCAGCTCAGAACCAACTTAATACATTTATTTAGGTATAGGTACATTGGATAAGCCCCATGAATTAACTGAATTTGAGTTAAATTATGATTGAAATATCACACACGTCCTGGAACAAATAAATATAATAAAGTTGATAAGATTGTACAACACGTTTCATGGGATGTATAATAAATTTTGTCCTACCTTCATATTTTAATGTGTTTATAGTAGTATCCTCTTTACACAGCAGACTATCGTTATGAAACTTTAGCTAATGTTTCTTGTTCAACCTTCTGGATATCATTGAGATGATCTCTAGCCACAGTTTACATTGCATTATATTCGCTTTCAAATGAAACATTCCTAAATGTGTTTGAAGTAAATTAATTTATGTGCTATATGTGTACCATAATTGTGTTTCCAGTTATTCCAGTTTCGACTTAAAAAAATTAATATTACTGGCTAAAACACAACCATATTAATAAGTGAGTTATAGCAACTTACTTAAATGATTAATGTGTCTCTGTGCCCGACATATTCATGTGCTGATACAGTTAAACATTTAATAGAAATATGTACTCCAAATGAGGCATACAAAATTTTAATACTCTAAGATATTAGTTTTGCCATTTAACTTAACATTTCAACTATAATTAATTTAATCCAACTTATCAACCCATAGCAATACCAGAGGAGTAATTATCAATTAAATGCGTCTACTATCCAAAATAGTCGACATGTCTCACCCAAATTAATTATTCAACATCAGATATTTGCTTTGCGTGACAACAACGTCCCTGCTTTAAATTTGGCATGGGAATGTCTATAATGTGTAGTCGTCTGAGTTGTAACACAATATGTTATCTTTGCCACACTCTCAATGAAACTTAATATTCCAAGTACATCAAGTGTTTATACGCTAAGATGTTTTTGGCCCAGGAAGTAACTCAAGAATTTATTCAGTAGTAGAATAAATGGAATTTGACCTTACGAAGTTATCAAAATTGTTAAAAATCCTTTGGTAAAAAAAGAATTTAGGGTCTTCAAAAGGGATTCAATTTATTATGTTGTCTTATAAAATACTATCAGTGGATAGTTTGTTTCGGTACAAAAATATGTACAAATATTGTTAGAAAGAATAAAAAAATTATCGATAGAAGACAAAAGCTGATAAAGGTATAAAGTGATCATTCTTGATAAACATGGTAAATAAGTTGAGTCGTGCTAAGTCTTATTAAACAAACAAAACTATTAATCTGAAAGTCACTCCTAGGATCAAAATGTTCACAGACGACAAAAAAAAATAAAATGGATAAATAAATTCAGTGCCCTTCCAGATGGTAAGCCTCTGGATATAAAAGTAGGTAGTCACTAGTTGCTTAAGATAGTTCTTATCTCTAGCGCCCTTATGAAACATTTGCGAACCCGTTCATATCAATTTTCTCCAAAAAAAATTTGTACCCAATCGCCTGTTAAAGTATGGTGATGGAATTTCCGGACACCCTGTATATCAATATTAATAACAGATTATATCGATATATTAATAACTAGAAAAAGATTCACCGTGTAAATTTTTATTTGATCGCTTAGAATGTATGCGGTAAAGTTAGAATAATAGGAATACTTGCTTTAAGTCTTTGAAGTCAAAGTAGACGGAAAATTAGAGACCACCTAATCCTTTGGTAAAGTTTTAAATGTTTTCACAGTTATCTCTGCGCGGTTTGACGTTACATATTTACTAAAACTGGCAGTATAGAGCGTCCCTGAAAGCTGAAAGTTTCGCAAAATTCGTGAAACAGCAGTTTACGGAGAACTCTTATCTAATTGAAAGAGGCTAAGAGCTCACTAAACTAAAAGTATAATTAATTTGATAGAGCTTACAATGTGGCGTGGTGCTTAACCAGTAAATTTACGATAAAGTACAGGATAATTAAAATGCATTTACGCTGTGGGATGCTCTAGTGAGGCACAAGAAAAAGCCGTGCGTTTTTAATTTGATATATTTTCCATTTTTCGTAATTTCACGGGTAGTAGGTAAAAGGTTTCCTGCATAATTTTTCGTCTAAATATACATACAGCATGAATGAAGAGACCAAGAATCAACGTTCATAATTCGGATTTACAATACATTTTAATTACATTATTAAGTTCTTATGTGACATTACCCACCTTGTATAACTAGTAGATTAGATTATATATGATAAAACACATTTAATTATAAATAAACCGACAGGTGAACAAATGACAGTAGACTACATAGTGAATGTACAGAAAAAATGCATTAATATGTGGTAATTGGATTTCTGCTGTTTTTATACAAAAAACTTGCGCGGCCTTTCAACACAAAATTTAATTTTACTGTTAAATGAATTATAGATCTGACAGTACAGATTACAGTTCGCATTCTTGTTTAATAATATCTTAGGACTACCTTGAAGCACGAATAAATTTTTTAATAATATTTACAAAATTACAAAAGGTACACATTTAATTATAAATAAATCGACAAGTGAACAAATGACAGATTACATAGTAAAAGTGCAGGTAAAATACGATAGTATGTGGTTATAGGATATATATTATTTTTATACAAAAAACTTATTACAATGTCTATCAACCTAAAATTTTATTTTACTATTAAAAGAATTATAGCTCCGACCGGACAAGTTAAAGTTTATACTTTTGTTTAATAATATCTTAGGACTACCTTGAAGTACTTAATTTTTACTGTGAAATATTATTGGCAAAATTGCAAGAGCTTAACACACTTAATTATAAATAAATATACAGGTGAACACGATAAAATTATTAGATATCTTTGTCTTAATATTTCTTGGCTGGAAATAATCAAGATTAATAAATAATGTAACCAGCGATTTTCATTAATTTTTATCACAGATCAATACTGGTTTACATATCCGCACATTTACGACGCACCCTGTATATACTTTAGTATACGTATGTAAGAGTATGCGTGTAAAGTCTCTTGCGTTTATTATACCACGCATAATTTACACTGCAAATAATTGAAGAGTTTACCTTGTAAAATTATAGTGAAATATAAATATCTTTCCAATACACAATTTTACTTTATCTTATTTAAAGGCAAATCATGTTTTTTGTTTTGCTTTGTAATTTCCAGACTGTTATGAAAAGACTTTTTTCCCATTCTTTACAGAGAATTCAGTGACCGGAGGTGTCATTAGGACACTAATGATGTGACGACAAAGAACAAATTTACTTCCTGTTAGTTTCCTGTCCTGGGGGAAGCTCTCTTAGAGTTAAAAGAGTAACGCTATAGTAGTCCTCGCTATATACGTTGGAACTTTCTTTTTGTAATTGGTTTGGAGCTCATTCTTTTAGTTTATTAAATAAATATCGTGCTCACTTGATTATGGCATTTATTTTCATTTTCTATTTTATTTTATTTCTTGGATTCAATTGTTGATAATTCTTGGGTTTTATTTTATATAGAATCCAACAAATAAAAATGAATTTTGTGTAGGTTTACGATTTTCTTATATTCAAGATTAAGTACTGAAAAATTTCCCTTCGGGGGAAAAAAAGTATTAAAACGTTAACATTTTTAACATTGGACATGTTTTTGTTTTCGTATGGGGGGTTGAAAATCAGTTTCATGTTGCATATTATGAAGCATGACTTATAGAAACAGTGGCGACAACAGAGTGACCAATTTTTGATTGGTTGTCTAAATCACGTGGTACCGGCAGTTATGTTATTAATTTTTTATAGGCGTCTTCTTGTCGAGAAAATCCCAACGGCTATATCTCGTTGCGATTCTTTGAATATTTAAAAAGTTATTAGCGTTTCAATATCCCATGTCGAAGAGTTTTGTAAATTTTGCGAAATTAAAAAGGCCGAATGCGCGCGCAGAACCTTCCAAATTTCATGCGCGTGCAGGTCTTGCCAAAACTTTAAAATTTTTCGTTAACGTCACAAATGTCACTTTTTAGTTAGGATCTGCTGACCTCAAAATCGCAGCTGGACCTAATTCACGATGTACTTTCAAGTTGGACTTTCGAGCCTGGATTTATTGCCAGAACGGCGGCCCGGCGGCCTGATTTCGTTTGGAAATAAGGTTTAAAATTTTCGTGTTTTCGCAAAATTCGCCAAAAAATCCATAGTGCGTCCGATAGATTACACCTTATAGTCGATCCAGCGAAATTTAATGATTTCTTAATTTCGGTCCTAGGACGGAACCGAGTACAGTTTCGGACTCGGGACGACTTCAGGACCCCGAAACAATTTTCTGTTTCTCAATAGTGCCTTTCCTTCACTTTGACATTTAATTGTATCGAGTATTGTATCCAAGTAAGAAACTGCATGTTTCAAGAGCAGGATTAAACAAATGTTTTTAGTTTCCTAGTAGGGGGTCGAAAATCAGTTTCATGGCAGAATGACGTAACGCGTGAGATTTCAGTGGTTTCAGAACGATAGACGTCAAAATTATACTTTTTCGTTCACTCCTATTGAGCCTAAAATCAGAGCGTGACCGTGCAATTCACGATGTAATTCTAAGTTCGACCGACCCTCTACCTTGGATTTCTTACCAACACAGACTCTCGGAAATTCGTTTGGAAATAGTATTTGAAGTTTTCGTGTTTTCGCAATTTTCTCAATTTTGTCAATGACTTGCAATTTGACAAATCATAGGGGTGGATTTAGGATCGGGGTTGCTCTGGCAGGTTGCCGATACCTGATTTGTACGTATTACGGAGTGTTAGAGGTTTGAGTGCCATTACATGAGGTAGATTAAGCAAAAGTAAACAAAAAATTATTACATGGGAATTTATCACTGCGTTAGAAAAGTCACGCCCAACAATCTCCAATACAACTTAACATCGAGAAGCACGTCGAACAGCTTATTTCCTTTTTTCTCGTCGAAATATGTATAGCCGAAAACCATATGTAACTTAAAATTTTGTCGTTTTTCGCAATTTACAAAGATAGCGGTGATTTGAAGCAAACTAAAATATATCTTCAACTCCTCTCTCAATGCCTGATCCAATGATATGTCACACGGTTACAGTACAGGCAAAATGTACCGAAATTAATCAAATAAGCAAGAAAATTGCGAAATCTTTGTAACTCTATACTTATTATTTATGTAATTTGAAGGTGGATTTCTATTGCATCCACATTTGTACGACGTAGGTATGGTAACTTCGTGAAAACCAAATTTAGGCAAAATTCAGTAATCGTAGCCCTCCCTCAAGAAAAGTTTTTGTCAAATGAAATCCGATTAATTTCAATGTTGCCAAAAATTCTTTAAAACAAAGGATTGTTTGTAAAATAAGCTGTGGATGATGTGGATTCACCTATTGTTAAAATAGCAATTGAAATTTGTACTTATTTGATGAGGACGTTGATCTCCTTGTTCTATTAATCGCTTTAACTCCAGAAGAAAAATATTTACTTTTCATAGGGCTAGGAACAGGAAAAATTATATGGAAAATTCTTTCTTCGTCAGAAATCCAGAAATGACAAGAACGTATAAAAATAGTTATTTACATTACTAGATGCGAAAGGTTACTTTAAGGTGTGAATGGTCGAAGCGAAGCCGAGACCTTTCAAAAAACACCGAATACTTAAAAGGGTTTTCGCATCGTAAAATGTATTATATTTTTTCAACTATACCGAAAAAAATTATGGGATTTACTAATTTAAAACTAATTATTTCATGAAATTAATTGACGTTTTTAATAAATTTTATAGTTTAGGAGGCTGCCTGTGAAAATTGTTTCAATGGCAACTAAATATTACCCATTTTAATTTCTGGTAGTTTCAAACTAAAATAAACAAATACATATGTTTTGTGGCGATATAAATGGGAATATTGCTTGTGCCTTGTTTTACCCCAAGAAAGGTAATGCAAACTTATGAAGCGTTTTTAAAATGGAGTAGGTAGGTGCTACGTGCCGACAAAAATGTTGGCGTACTTCCTAGAAAGACTTTTCTTTATTAATACAAAATTGTTTAGTTCATAAGTTTTCCTTTCGTATATAGCAACGCCTTAGCAACCAGGTAACTCGAGTGTTTACTTTCGTTATCGCGCGTGTAGCTAGGGTTACAAAGTTCATTTATATAGACGGTAGTAGAAAAATACAATTTTACTGACTCATGCCTTCAGTGGTTATGATACCACGTCTATAATATTTCAGAAAGAGAAATTAAAAGTCATCAAACTTCTTCAGAAAGAAATGCAGTTAGTTAATGTAGTAAGAACTTTCAATGGCAAGAATTCAACCCCCTCACAAGTAAAATAGGCTGGTGAAACTCTTTTCCTACTTGTATACGGTGCAAGGAAATTCACAAATGTCTCACTCAACTCATACAGATTTTATCGATTCAAAAAATCGCTGCACAAACAAAAATCAAAGTTGGAATTATTACCACCAACTTCAAAAGCAGTCACTTAATATTCATTACGAGTATTCTACAAAATTCAGAAATGGCTTGGCAATGAAAAAAATCCACAACAGGGGGGATACAAAAAAATTAACGGCTCCTTACAAACTGTGACAACACTTTTTGTGCCAACAGCAGAATCAATATTGCAGCTTATCTCCTGCAATCGCAACAGAAAAGCAGGTTGAAGATGCTCACAAATTTACGGAAATTGTCAGGGAGCGCGATGTCTAAATTCATATATTATGGATAAAATTATCGAGGATCTAAACGACACAGAAGATTTAGATGCTATCGATTCCGATCTTCTTTAGATACATAGTGTGTTTCATTCAATATAATAATATATAAAATTTTAAACAACTCGATAATCCTCACTTGTACAATGAGTATGTACTTTTTTATTTTGCAGAATATACTTACAGATAAACAAGCAGAAAGTGAAGGAAACAAACGTAAAATTGGTAAAAAAATTTAATAAAAAAGTCAAAAATTAATATTTCTCTATAAATGAAAATATTCTTATTTTTTAAAATTTCTCATGGTTCAATTGCCAATTTTTATTATGCATGTGAAAAACCTAGTTCATCCCACGATTTTTCAAGTAGGCAACTCCGACACACCCCTTACGGTTCGGGACTCTTAAGTTTCTTGAAACATAGGTATATATTTTTAAACGTATATGTCAAGTTTCAACGAATTCACTATGTTCTTGTTCAGTTTGGACACTTTTCCTGTACTATTAGCTGCGTTTAATAGTTTGCGATTAATCGATATCGGTATTTGTAATTGTTAGGAATCACTTTTCATCTTCCCGAAATTATATTAAATTATTTCAGTTTTAACATTAAAAATGTTTGTTAGTGAAAAAAATTTGTATAATACCATTTTAGTTTTCATTATGAGAATGTTTCTGTTAATTAAATAACTTTTTATTTTAATTTCTAAATAAAACTACTGATAATAAGATTTTACTTTTTGAAAATGTTTTGTGTTAATGAAATAACTATTACTACTTTGCAACAAATTTTCATTTTTATCACATCCGAAATATCACAAGATTTGCGTTCTACTTCGTCATTTCCAATGTCTCCTCCGGTTGCATCTTTGCGAAGGACTGTGAATTTTTTATTTATTCTAAGATCTTGTTACAACACTTCAATATTGATTTATTTCTACCGTTCCACCTATACTGTAGAATAAACTGAAATAGCATCCCTTCGTGTCCCTAAAGACCCCGCACGAAATTAAGTTGTCTAACAGCGAAAAATGGTGTCTATATTGATATCATAAAATAAAAGAGAAAAAGTGTTATCTGGACCGTGTTGTGTACTGAATTAAATTTAAGGAACAACACAAAACAAACTAGAAAACTACAATTCGAATAATAATTTAGGTAAAATCCAGTTATAATGGGGAAACTTGCAAAGTTCCTTATCCTAAGAAAATCTTTCAATTTGTTATTCAGATCACGACTCCACTTGTGAATTCCAATGAAATTCCTGAAAAAGGCGGAGAGTTCATAACTGTATGTTACCTGAAAGAGAACGGATGCTTAAAATTAATTTCTTGTCATGGCGTGTAAAAATATGTCACTTATTTGAAAATACCAGGAACAAAATCCAAGGTATAACCCATTTGATTATTAAATGTTTAACTTAAAAGATGGCGAAAGGACCTTCAGATACAAATACATATTTTACTAAGTAACGTGCAAACTTGATACATAAGGCAACATTGATTTCGCCAGTGATATTTTTAATATTTTCTTTAAATAGATTTATGTTAATTGCTTTTATGCTGCAAAATGGTTGGCATCCATCAGAGAAGGTTAGAGGAAGTTAAGTCAGGAGACGTTGCTGGTTACGTGTGTCTATCAATCTTGATTAACCTGTTCATCTGCATAATATCTGATATCGTACATTGTGTTAGCTGGACGGTTTTGTTGATTCAACGTATTTCTTCCGTTTTGAGGAAACACATTTATCATTCAAAAACAACACCTTAGACAATTTAGACATTTATGCCCGGTGGTGGTACAATATCGTACCTGTTAAAATAAAATGTCTGTTAAACTGTCTTTTCGTCTTTATCTATTTTTGTCAAACTGTCTGTATTGCAAACATGTATATTTGTATTGCTTATTACCTTAGGTAATCCAACACATACATTCTGTTCCAATGCCAAAAACTATACTAAGAATAGATCAGCAGTCTCAATATCTGGAAATCTCTACCTCATAATCTCTTATCGCGATTTGTTTCGTGTTTTATTTTTATTAAAACTACTTTTCTAGGCATTTAAAACTGTTCTTGTCAGACTCATTGCCTGGATAAGGTTCTTGAAATAGAGAAAGTTTTTGCAATAACTAAGGATTAGACTAGAGAGAACGTTTGTATGGATAATGTCCTGAACAGATGATGTTTTCATTTCTAATTTCAGCGTATTATTCTTGGGATTATATAGGAAACAAATTAAATTACGGAGCAAACTTTGTAGTCTAAGCTGTACGGATAATTTTAATTAGACTTTTACTTCACAACTCACAAACTCAGTTTGCCGAGAACTTGACAAACCTATATTGTTATAGATGTTTACTTAATATCGTTTAACTTAAACAGTTTGTGTTAAAGTATTGTTTTTATGCTAATTCGGTTATAAAACTTTAGCTTAGAATTTATATTTTAACTGCTAAATAATGGGACTTCCCAACGCCTTTAATTGAAGTTTCTTGCGCAAAAAGTTACAGTATTTCCATTCCGCCCAAATCAAACTGAAACAGAGGAAAATGCTTTCAAAACTAACACAGCTAATTTTCATATTGCGAACGTTGATGATAATATAACTACTATGCGTCTCAAAGTATTCAAACTCACAGTAATTTCCTATAAAAAAATCATAGTTTAAAAAAACTAAAAAACACGCTTTAAAGGGAAACCGAACTAAAAAGTAAAAAATAATGTTTATCTTATAAGATTTTGTTCGACAGTGTTAAATAAAGTAGAGTTAGCACCCCACGTTTTTTTTTAATAAAATTATTTTTTGTCAATCACTTTATTCTTATTTTAAACTTAGTAAAAAGCATTTAATTATATTGAGTTAGTGGAATATTTATGACTGTTGAACAAAACCTTAATAGATAAACATTATTTTTTACTATTTAGTTCGGTTTCCCTTTAAAGTGTGTTTTTTTAGTTCTTTTAAACTAGGTATAATTTTTTTTTATATTTTTGAAATCAAATTTTTTTCAAAATTTTTCAGTTCAAAATTTTTTTAAATTTTTCATTTCAAAATTTCTTCAAAATTATTAAAATCAATTTTTTTTCAAAATTCTTGGTCAATTTTGTTTCAAAATTCTTGAAATCAATTTTTTTTTGACATTTTGAAATCAGTTTTTTTTGACATTTTTCAATTGATATTTATTTTTTCAAAATTTTTGAAATCGAATTTTTTTCAAAATTTTTTAAATGAAATTTTTTTTACATTTTTCAGGTCAATTTTTTTTTGAAATTTTTCAATTCAAATTTTATTTGTAATTTTTAAAATCAAATTTTCTTCAAAATTTTTTAAATCATAGTTTTTTCAAAATTTTTGAAATCAAATTTTTTTAAAAATTTTTGAAATCAAATTTTTTTCAAAATTTTTGAATTCAAATTTTCTTCAAAATTTTTTAAATCAAAATTTTTTTTGACATTTTTCAATTCAATTTTTTTTCAGTTTTCAATTTAAAATTTTTTCAAAATTTTTTAATTAAATTTTTTTTTTTTAATTTTTGAAGACAAATTTTTTTCGATATTTCCCATTTCGATTTTTTTTCAAAATTTTTCATTTCAAATTTCTTTTTCTATGTCGATAAAGAAGGATAACATTTACCGTCATTCTGTAGATGGCATATGCTTATTAACCTGTAAAATTATTTTTATTTTATCCTGATGGTCCTGGTGTAATGGTATTATTTTACCATACTGTATATTAAGTTAGATAGGTATGTAGGTTAAATTGTATTTATTAATTATTGCAATTAATGTAGGTTATTATTTATTATTTGTTATTTGTTATATGTTATAGTTTAGTGTGTCATGTAAATATTGTAAATATGTATTATGTAGAATAAAAGTAGAGTAGATATTAGAATCTCAACGAGATCGGATGTCTTTTAATACATTCCCAATACCCTTAATCTACAAGTGAAGTAAAAGTATACTTATGACAATCCAACCTGTCTAGAAGTATACTACATGGCGATCCTGCCATTGCAAACATAACTGGAAATTTATGGGCATAAATTAATAAAATTGAGAATGGGTACCACTAAAAGTAAGGAAGAAGTTATAATTGCGCAAGCAGGAAATAGTGGTGGTCAAACTAATGGAGTAAGTTACAATGCATTGGGCGTAAAAGAAATTATGGAAATGGTCATGGTAATTATATGTATAATAATAATTTTGGGTTACTGTCATGGAAAATGTAAGAAGCAGTTAGAGAAGAAAGTCAGAAGAGAAATTGTCCGAAGTCAGGAGCTGGTGTGAGAAGATAGCTGTAATACATTCTTCTTTTTAGTAATTTTAGGGTAATTTATATAATAAGTTGTAATATGGTGGTTGATATTGGAAGCCGAAAAGAAAAGTTATATATTATTTAATAAAACTAAGTGGAAGAAGTGAAAAGAGTTAATCCATATGAAATGTCATGTCCCAAGGAAATGAGTTTAGATATCTCCTAGAAGAAGTAAGGGTGTTCCACAGAAATTTGAATAAAGATAATGTTGAAAGAAAGACAAGCGAAGAAGTTACTCGTCGTAAGTTAAGAAAATTAGATAAGTTTAAAGATAGTTATAAGCAGTTAGTAGAATTATTTAATAGGTCCGATGCTGATCCTAAGATCAGGGAGGAAATAAAAGCGTATACCGTTTCAATTAATAAATATTTTGAGGGAATTAAATATAGTTTAGAAAGTAGGTTAGTTAAAATTCGTACGGAGCAAGCTGAACACAGTGAAGGTAATTTAAGTTCTGTAAATTCAAACATAAAAACAGACTTTACTGATTCAGATTGTTCAGACGAAAGCGAAAATATGTCGGAGAAATTTGACCTAAGGACTGCAGCAGGGTTACTGCCAGTCATGGATGGTACCGAAAATTCAACAAAACAGCTAATAGACGCCATTGAGTTATACGACGCATTGTTGATGCTGCGGGTAAAAAATTGTTAACCACGTATGTTTTAAAAACGCGACTTTCTCAAAGTGCGAAAATTAGACTTAACTCGACATATACCACAAACGCAAATTTAGTTGACGATCTTAGAAATTATTTCATAACTAAAAAATCTATTCCATTTCTGTCGGTGCAATTAAATAGTGCCAAACAAAACGGAAAATCGATCGAAGAGTTCGGTAAAACAATCGAGGAATTGCTGGTTGATCTCACAATCACGCAAGCTGACGGTAATGAAAATTCTGTCACCATTTTAAGAGAGGTAAATGAAAAAATTGCCATACATTCTTTTGCCAACGGGTTGCAAAATCACGACCTAAGAACCATTATAAAAGCGCGAAACTATAATAAATTAAACGAGGCTATACAGGGTGCTAAAGACGAAGAGTTACCAAAACGTGACGCTCAAATTTTTCACATTCGAGGACGTCAAAATTTTAGATCAGGTCAAGGTTCTAGATTTTTCAGAGGTAATAATTTTGGTAATCGCTCAGTGAATCCTAACAGGGGTAACACAAAATTTTCTAGTAATAGTAGAAATCTAAATCAAGGTAATTACAACAATAGGGGTTTTAGTAGAGGATATGAACGTAATTACAGTCGTAGAGGCAACTTTTCCCGAAATAACCAGGTAAAGGGTTTTTTTGCGAATACCTCAAGTGAACCTTTAGATATGGAAAACCAGTATCATTCGTCCAATACGACTGATCAGTTTTTTCGTGTCTCAAATAAGTAATATCAAAGATCGTGTAAAAATTAAGCCGAATGGCCTAAATTTCATTACACTTAACTATAGAGGAACTCTATTTACATTTTTGTTAGACACAGGTGCGTCAGTAAGTATAATTTTTGAAAAATATTTAAATAAGAACGAAAGAATTGACCGATCAAGGAAAATTCAAATAAACGGTGTTTCAGGGTCGACAAGGTCAAACGGTAAAACAAACATAAAATTGCAGACTGACAAAATAGCATTTACGCACGAATTTTTGCTGATGGATGAATTTGATGACTCAATGCATGGAGTGTTAGGTTCAGACTTCTTTAAAAAATACTTTGCAGTAATTGACCTTGAAAAGTTTTTGTTTTCATTCTGGGTCAATAATAGTAAAATTGTGCTTCCCATGCAATCTAACCAGTCGGTTTATACTACAATTCCAGCGAGATGTGAAGTAATTAAATATTTTAATGCGGAAATAGCAAATGACTGTCTTGTCTTACCTACTGAATTATGTAACGGAATATTTGTAGGGGGATGCGTAGCTCGTCCGGACAAGGATAATATGATACCAGTCAAAATTCTTAATGTCCGAGATGAAGAGGTTTCAATTAGGAACTTCAAACCAAAAGTCGAAAATCTTCAAGACTACGAATTACTCACTTTCAATAAAAATCAAAATTCAGTAAATCGTGTAGAGAAATTATTAAATTTAATTAAGACAGAACATTTGAATCGGGAAGAAAAAATGTCAATAGATAAAATTTGCGCTAAGTACTCAGATATTTTCCACTTGGAAAACGATCCTTTGTCTGTAACTAATGTTTATAAACAAAAAATATACTTAAAAAATTCAGCTAAACCCGTTTATGTAAAACCATATCGTTTGCCGCACGCTCAAAAACAAGAGATATATAGGCAAGTGGAAGAAATGTTGCATGATGGTTTGATAGAGGAAACGAAATCGGAATGGTCCTCACCATTGTTGATAGTTCCAAAAAGGCTAATAACGCAGGAGAGAAAAAGTGGAGAGTGGTTATAGATTACCGTCTTTTAAATAGGCAATTGGAAGATGATAAATTTCCATTGCCCAATATTGTTGAAATATTAGACTCACTGTCGGGTGCTATGTACTTCTCTCATCTTGATCTCTCTCAGGGTTATTACCAGATCGAAATAACTCCATCTAGCAGACCTTGCACAGCTTTCACTACAGATAGAGGGCAATACCAAATGAGGAGGTTGCCAATGGGTCTTAAAACGTCGCCAAGTTCTTTTTCAAGAGCAATGACAATAGCTATGTCAGGGTTGAATTACGAAAGTTGTTTTATTTATTTAGATGATTTAATAATTTTTGGAAATAACTTAATAAACCATAATAAAAATTTAATTAAAGTATTTCAACGGTTACGAGATGTAAATTTAAAATTAAATCCCAATAAATGCGAATTTTTACGAAAAGAACTTCTCTATTTAGGTCATGTCATTTCGCCTGAGGGTGTTACACCTGATCCCTCAAAAATTAACGCTATACAAAACTACCCAATTCCTACTGATTCAAGTGAAACCAAGAGGTTTGTTGCATTCGCAAATTATTATAGGAGGTTTTTTAAAAATTTTGCAGATATAGCCGCACCTCTAAACTATTTGACGAGGAAAGGCGTATCATTTAAATGGACAGAAGAATGTCAGAATGCTTTTGAAACCTTGAAAAATGGCTTAAAATCTCCACCCGTACTACAATATCCTGATTTCTCGGCTGATAATATTTTCACATTAAAAACTGATGCATCCGGGTATGCAGTTGGCGCCGTTCTTTCTAATGGAAATGGCAAGCCTGTTGCATATGCGAGCAGATCACTTAATAAAGCAGAGAAAAATTATCCATCGTTACATAGGGAAATTTTAGCCATAACATGGGCCGTAAAACATTTTCGTCCTTATTTATTTGCGAGGAAATTTGTTATTTACACGGACTGCAGACCTTTAATTTATTTGTTTGGACAGACAGACCCCTCAAGTAGACTTACAAAATTTAGACTTGTACTCGAAGAATACGATTTTACCATAAAATATGTCAGAGGAAAGGACAACGTAGTGGCGGACGCGTTATCTAGGGTTGAAATTTCGTCTGATGAATTGAAAAATATGTGTAACGTAATAGACAGTTCATTATATGTTATAACTAGAGCACAAGCTAAGAAAAGTACAGAAAAGCCAACTAGGTGTTTTTCTAATTCTGACGAAAGGACTGGCCATCCCGGAATCATAGAATTATTAAAACCACCAAAAGAGGCATACCAGTTGTGTCCTATGGCACGAAGCGAGTTTGATAAATTGCAAAAAAGTAAAAATTACGATTTTCATGTTGGGACTTTAATTTGTTCAAAGAGGTTACAAATTATTTACTTATGTCAGGATAGTCGATCAGCGTTTCACTTAGGTAATACGTTGAGTCACCTGCAAGTTATTTGTAAGAAATATGAAATTCCGGAAATAGTCATATTTAAAAATGAAAAGTGCGCACTAATATTAAAAGAAATAATAAAGTTCCCAAATGAAATAAAGAAATCTGGTATTAAAATAACTATAGTAAGAGGTGTTACAAATATAAATGACTTAGAAACTAGACAATTAATTTTGAACGACTATCATATCTTACCTACAGGAGGTCATGCAGGGATAAATAGAACTTATAATAACATTAGAAAAAGCTACTTTTGGTCAGGAATGCGCAAAGATATAGGAAAATTTATCAATAGGTGTGACGATTGTCAACGTTATAAGCACGCAAAGCCTAACTTAGAGCCTATGATAATAACAACAACAGCTAGTACAGGTTTTCAGAAAATATTTTTAGATTTAGTTGGTCCTTTAGAAAGTGATGAGGAAAATAACCGGTATATCTTGACGTTGCAATGTGACTTAACTAAGTTTGTAGAATGTTATCCATTGCAAAACAAAGAAACCATAACTGTTGCTAA
This sequence comes from Rhagium mordax, assembly GCA_963680705.1. Classification (NCBI taxonomy): domain Eukaryota; kingdom Metazoa; phylum Arthropoda; class Insecta; order Coleoptera; family Cerambycidae; genus Rhagium; species Rhagium mordax. The sequence continues at coordinate 19,010,457 of OY796661.1, forward strand.
AGCATTTGTAAACAACTTTATTTTAAGATATGGTATCCCGTCAGAGATTTTAACTGACAAAGGAACCGAATTTCTTTCATCCACTATGATAGAAACTTGCAAACTTTTAAATATTAAACAACTCAATTCAACAGCTTATCACCACGAAACATTAGGGTCACTCGAAAATTCTCATAAAAGTCTAGGAAATTATTTGCGAATTCAGGCATCCAAGCATCCCAATACTTGGAGTTCGTGGGTAAATTACTGGTGCTTTGCTTTCAATACCACAGTACATACAGAGACAAAATATACGCCTTATGAATTAATTTTCGGAAAATCAGCTAAATTACCTTCAAATTTTACTACGCAAATTGACCCGCTTTATAATTTCGAAAACTACCCTTTGGAGTTAAAATACAGAATACAGCATGCATGCAATGATGCGAGGAATAACTTAATGACTTCTAAAGCAAAACGAAAAATTATATATGATAACAGAGCTAGACCAGTTAAATATAATATAGGTGATCAAGTTATGCTGAAATCAGAGGAAGGTAGCAAACTTGATCCATGTTATAAAGGTCCGTTTATAGTCAATGAGGATAGGTCTCCAAATATTATAATAGATGTAGGAAATAATAAATTAGTTACTGTACATAAGAATAGGGTTAAGCAATATAGGGAGCATAAATGAAGAAAAAAAAACATATAAGTATTTTTTTTTTCTTTCCTCTTCCGCGGGAGGTGTAATGGTATTATTTTACCATACTGTATATTAAGTTAGATAGGTATGTAGGTTAAATTGTATTTATTAATTATTGCAATTAATGTAGGTTATTATTTATTATTTGTTATTTGTTATATGTTATAGTTTAGTGTGTCATGTAAATATTGTAAATATGTATTATGTAGAATAAAAGTAGAGTAGATATTAGAATCTCAACGAGATCGGATGTCTTTTAATACATTCCCAATACCCTTAATCTACAAGTGAAGTAAAAGTATACTATGACAATCCAACCTGTCTAGAAGTATACTACACTGGTAAGGACATTAGGACAAAGTTATAAAATTATTGTATTGTCATCGATCCTTGATAAGTGTGCAAAGTTTCAGTTTAATCTGACATTTTGAAGTGGGTGAAAATCTCGTTAAAAGATTCCGTTACATACAAAACAAACAAAAAAACAAACACAGGTGAAGCTAATAAAAGCGTGTTAAAAAAAATAGGCGTCCATAGAGTTTTTTAAATCATTTCTAATATGGCGGTATTTGCAAAACTATTTGAATTTTGTATGAGATATGAAAATAACCTTTCTGTATCTTTGCGTTTTTTATCCAATAATAATGTTTTTTTAGTTACCTACTGAATTATCCAACAAAATAATGTTAACTGGTAGAATAATTCTTATAAAGTCGAGTTACAATGTAAGAAGAGAAGTAGTCGATGAAACGGATTGCGGAAAATGTACCATTTTTAACTTATAGGACAGAAGGTTCTACTGAAATAAATCTGTCCGTGGGTCTGTATATTTGTATATCGTGATAGCTCGAGAACGCCTCAAGACATTTTGATGTAATTCAAATAATATAGGTCTGTGCAAAAGGGTTAATAGATTATGTTCATAGCAATTTTTTTTTATTCTATTTATTTTAGGTTGATCGGTGTGCTAAAAGTATTCAAACAAATCTTACTTCAAAGTCGAGAATTACATAAAAATTACAATAAACTTATTTGAAAAGATAAAATGTAATTAATAGACGATTCTCCCTTTTATAAACGCGCTAATCTTTATCGGTTAAATTTATCTTCTTCTCGTAGTAGATTCAGAAGATTTGGCTTCAGTGTGCAAATAACCCATTAACGATAATGCCAGAAAATAAGCGGAACGGGATGTACTATTATCGCTGATATATTCTGAGTAAAGCAGAGAAGCAGAATGCATGGAGCGTTATCAACTTGAAATAAAATGTTCTGTTGAAACCAAACTTTATCGTTCGCTTGATCGTAATGAAAATGAAAAAATATTGATACAAAATTGTCTGTATTTACCTATTCATTTTATATGACTTGAATTTTTACATTCGAGGAAGGATGAATCTGCGCCTATATGAGTGTAATTTTGAGCTGGAAGTTCAAAGACTTGACTTCAAATTTAAAACAAACTGTCACTTGTACTATATCATTGAAAAGGAACTTTAATCCCTATTGAACGGTCGAAGAAAATATACAGGGTTCTATTTAAAATTCTCGACATAGATCCACTTCCGGAAAACCGAAAATGGTATTCGAATGTTTTTTCATGCAAAATGTGGGTCTTAAGGTTGGGATTTTGTAGAGTGAGAGAGAAATATACGTATTTATTTTGGTTTATTATGATTAATGAAAAAAACAAATATGGTGTGATATTTATAATAGTTTTAGGTTTTTAGTATTGTCCTAAAGATTTTAATAATACCAATTTCTAAATATAAATTTTTATTATAATGAAGTGGTGTGCTCTCAAAGCGAAGACAGACACTTTTATTTCTAGATCCCACACTATTTTCACTTTGAGAGCACACCACTTCATTATAATATAAATTTATATTTAGAAATTGGTATTAATAAAATCTTTAGGACAATACTAAAAACCTAAAACTCTTATAAATATCACACCATATATAATATCCTGGCTAAGTCTCCAATTTTTTTGATGGCATCTTATTTTAATAATATATCACCTAATTGTGACTTAAATGATTGTAAACTATCTACTTTAATAACAATTGCTCGTGAATATTATCACGCAACTGAGATTTAGCATCATTTTTAATTTAATTTAAATATTATTTATACTTAAGTACTTATTATTGCTTATTATTGCTCTTTAATGTTATTATTATTATTTTATGTTTCATTCTAGTTTACTTGATATCTACTTAGGATTATTGTTATTATTATTATCATTTTCTGTTTTCTACTTATATTATATTATATTATTATTTTTGTTTAATGATTGCCCTGTAAATGGTTTTCTGTTGGGTAATACAATAAATATTATTATTATTATTATTATTATTATTATTATTATTATTTTCATTAATCATAATAATCCAAAATAAATACGTATATTTTTCTCTCACTCTACAAAATCCCAACCTTAATGAACTTCATCTTCGACTCAAAAACCAAATTTGTGAGCTCAAAGACAATAAAATGGTGCTTTTTACAATGATTTTGTTGTCACCCGTATGTACCTACTTGTATGTATATCATAACAATCATTTTCAGAAATTATGAACAGGCAATTAACTTTGTTAACACTCTGCGCTTATACATATACGAACGAGTAGATCCAGCAATATTTAGGTAGCCAAGTATAATCATATTAACCGCGTAAGATAAGTAGGTAGGGAACAATACAACTTGCCTTTAGTCTTAGTAGGTATATGCACTTTGAATATAATTTCTCTGTCTCTTGCCAAGAATCGTTAATGCTATGTAACAGTGTCTCAGATGCAATTTACAATATGTAGAGTCAGTTGCAGTTAATATTGATTCACTGTTTAAGTTAATCAAAACAGTTTGTTTTTGTCGACAAAAATATGATGATGAAAAAGTGCCATTTACACTGAAAATTTTTGACATTTGCATCTAGTAAGTAGTAAAATCGGGAGTTCAATCTCTAGACGAAATTCAACTGTTTTGCATTCGGAGATTCAAAGACAAAGTTTAAGAAGCTGAAAATGTTAAAAGTGTATAAGTTGAAATGATAAGGCAGACTTCTTGCATATGGCGTTATCCAGAAATAACCGGATAGACCGACTAAGTTGTTGGCATCTTGAGCAAACTGAACAATTAATTGAAGATTGACAAAATATCTTGTTTTCAGATGAAACCAGAATGAATTTTAGGGCAAAGGACTATCGAATTGCAGTTCTTTGAGGTCGAGATAGGCAACTAAACTGTAAACCAATTTGGTTCAAAATATTAAGGAGAAACTGTTTTGAGGAGGCTTTATGATGGAGAAAAAAACTCCTTTGTTTTCAATACATGTTTAACAGGTCCCTGGGTATGTTGATTTGATGCTAGAAATCTTGACATATCAGCATTGTAGCCATACTTTTTTTTTGGCATTAAGCCGTTAACCAAACAGCCAGGTACTTATTGTAGTCATACATTTTCTAAAAACAGCAGCTATCACTGTTCTCAAGTGGCCTGCCTCCTCGCCAGATGTAAATCCAACTAAATATTTGTAAAATATGATGAAAGGGTATTAGAGTTTAAACGCATAAGTCAGGAAATGTACAAAGTGCCGTTTTATCCGCTCAGAAAGAAAGGGCAATCTTACTGCAAGAAGCTAACAAATTTATTAGGGGTACCATTATAATTCATTAGGGTAGCAATAAAATTGGCAACGCTGATTATTGAAATAATTAATTTTTTAATATTTTTCACATATTTTTTGAAATTGAATATTAAAAACTAAATTGGCATAAAGGATTACTAGTAGTAACTAGAAGGATATTATTACTATTTTCACATACCGTTACAATATTCATACTCGAAATAATATCGCAGAAGTACAAGCACGGAATCAAAAACAAATCGTTGAAAGTATGCGTCTTATTATAAAAACTCAATTTATTTTTAGATTTTATATGCAAATTTGCCACGTCAATTTGAACTTGCAAAGGATCACGAACGGGAAATTAAATGTTGAACTGCTGTTACGGGTGCTACAGAACATTATTTTATTGTAAAATAACCCTAATATTCAAGGACAGTACCTATTTTAAATTATTTGTAATCTTTCACCGGAAACTATTGCATGTTCTTCTAACTGATAACGATACATATCGACGAATTAACAAAACAGGTCCCAAACCTTACTAGAAGTAGAAGAACAGTTAGAGAAACATATTTCGGAACAATTGTTCCTCATCAGTGTATCAAGTTCAACTTTGATATCGATATTAATGTCAACATCAATATCAATATAAATAATCAAATATTGATGTTTCATTGTTGAGATTTTGTGAAAATAAATTGCTGAAAATTTATTAATATCAATGTCAAGTCAATAAAAATATCAATATATCAGTATTAGTGTCAGTACTAGCATCAGTATTAGTGTCATTATTAGTATCAGTACTAGTATCAATAACAATATTAATAATGAAATGTTGATCTGATTCATTCAGATTTTGGAAAAAAATACATGTTAAAAATTACTGTATGAATATCGATATCAGTATTACTATCAATTTAAAATCAATAATCGAATATTGATACATTCATGCTCCATATTTTGTAAAAAAGAACCATGATAAAAATTACTGCATCAAAATCAATATCAGCATCAATATCTATATCAGCATAAGCATCAGCATCAGCATCAGCATCAGCATCAGCATCAGTATCAGTATCAGTATCAGAATCAGTGTCAGCATCTATACAGGGTGATTCGTGAGGGGGGGGGTCGTACTTTACCAACAGATAGGGAACATTGAGGTGATCTTAAATCCCCATATAGTAATGGCTATAGCGGCTTCGTTTCCGAAATACAGGGTGTTTTATATTTTTTGGAAGAATTTTCTTTTCGCCATATATCTTCAGTCTTGTTGCATGGCCACCAGATCTCACACCCTTGACTATTTTTTGTGGGGTTATTTAAAACTGAGGTATACAAAGAAGAAATAATAAACACCAGAGAACAGCTGATTGCAAGAATTAAGCACTTTTGCAATGAAATTAATAACAATTTAGAAATTGTTAGAAAAAGTATAAATCAAATGACAAATCGATCAAGAAAATGTATCGAATTTGGCGGTGGTCACTTTGAAAACAGACTGTGATTCAAAAAATTTAATTGTATTTAGTAAATTTGACTTTTTATTATGTGTTATTTTTTTAAGATTATTAATTACACAATCATTACAAAATATTTTTATTATTTTACTAGGTACCATCATGTGATACGAATAAAAGATAGTGCAAACAGAGAAAAAAATATATGTTACTGATATCTGAAGTGACTATTTTCTCTCAATTTTTCAAAAAAAATTGATTCCTCAACAATTTAATTTTTTTACTTGATGATAATGAAATGGTGCCAAAATATTTTTTTATGGGATCTTGTATCTTCCTAGATGTAAATTAATATTTCAATATCAAGAATTTCATAAACAGTATACAGAGTGTTATTTTATAGGAATAATTTAAAAATTATTTTATTCTGGGTCCGGCCCTGATATTTTATTAATATCCCACGCATTTGATGGTGAATGACTACTGTAACAAAACAAAACAATTTCATTGAATTCCGTTTACGCATTACAGATATATGGCTAAAAGAAAATTCTTCCAAAAAATATAAAACACCCTGTATTTCGGAAACGAAGCCACTATAGCCATTACTATATGGGGATTTAAGATCACCTCAATGTTCCCTATCTGTTAGTAAAGTACAACCCTCTCCTCACGAATCACCCTGTATTTAACATTTTAAGAAAGTATGTCAAGAAAACTACATCTACATCAACATCAATATCAGTATCAGTATCATTATCACTGTCACTGTCACTGTCACTACCAATATTCAAATATCGATCTGAATCAATCATAGAAGGATAATGTTAAACATTACTGGATCAAAATAAATATAAGTATCAATATCAATTTCAAGAAAATCGACTATTGATCTGCTACTATATTTCTTTAGGTCAGGTTTTATGAAAAAGGGCCCTCTTAAAAACTACTGGATTTTTTCTAACAATTTTTATAATAAATAAAAAAATCGTTAAGGTATACACTCCATAAAATAATAATAGTAACCATTTTCTTAACACCTCAATTATGGTGGAATTTAGCATTGTTATTCAATCACCCACCTGGAACACATAACAGAACATTGTCATCTGCCATCTTGTGATATTGCCATTGCTCACTGAGATCAACAGTGACCAAACTTGGCCTTTTCTTGCACACCCTGAATTCCATGGAGAAATCTAGTGCTCTTGCCTCCTGACTAATAACGCAAATAACCATGTACCTTCGATAATTTGAGAATCATCAGAAAATGTAAAATTAATGTGAGTTTTCTTAATAAACTTATATCGAAAACTTAACCGGTTTAGAAATACGTTGAAGTTAAATTTTTTTTATATTTCCTGAACTAAATGGAATATTTTATTGAAATTTTGTGTGTACATGTTCCTGAATAAGTACCACGTTATTTCCATTTTCCCACTTCAACTAAAGGTGTAACTACAGGAGTGTGAATCTCTTTTTTTAAAGAAAAAGGGCACGCCAATGATCGATATTGAATTTTTTCCTCTATTAATTTTCCGTAAAACGTATCGTTTTACAGTTAAATTATAATTAGAATTCATTGCATATTTATGAACAAGTATTTCAAAGGATTATTTAAAAAAACGTAATTAAACATAAATAACAAAATAAACTCAAATAGTTAGAGGAGCTGTTCAAAATGCTCATCATCAACTTCAATACATTTCCGACATCTTCGAATTATGAATGGAAGTTAACTAAAAATAAAATCAGAGAGCACATGTAGGTAAAGATAATGAATATGCACAAGTAAAGGTAATGAATATGGAATGAATTCAAATTAAAATTTAACTGTAAAACGATACGTTTTTATTCGTAAACTGACTGTAGATTTCAAAAATGGAAAAAAGCACAATTTTCGATCAATGGCCTTTTTCTTTAAACAAAGGGATTCACACCCCCGTGGTTACGCCTCTGGTTGAAGTAGAAAAATGAAAATTATGATTAAACGTGGTATTTATTCACGAACATGTACACACACAATTTCAAAAAAATATTCCATTTACTTCAGGAGATATAAAAAAAAAAAATAGAAAAAAAAATGTAACCTCAACGTCCTGTATTCCTGAAACGGTTAAGGGGATAATAGCACCCAACATATTTTTGAAAATTCATATTTTCATTACTATTCATCGGAATCGTTTCTTTTATGAATGATATAGAATTATATGTACCTACATATAATCTAGGGCTGTGTGCATGCATATTTTAATAGGCCGAAAAAAAAAAAATCGAAAGAATGTGAAATTTTCCAAACCCATGCACATGCATCTAGAAAATGTACTTAATTCTAAATATGGTGCTAAAATTCAAATCGTTTACCTACTGTCGTTTGCGTATAATAAATTTTCAAAATTCATGGCATTTTGTTTTCCAGGTACAAAATGCCATGAATTTTGAAAATTTATTATACGCAAACGACAGCAGGTAAACGATTTGAATTTTAGCACCGTATTTAGAATTACATTTTCTAGATGCATGTGCATGGATTTGGAAAATTTCACATTTTTTTGATTTTTTTTTTAAATTTTTTCGGCCTATTCAAATATGCATGCACACAGTCCTAGATTATATAATTCTATATCATTCATAAAAATTTGAAATAATTCCGATGAATAGTAACGAAAATATGAATTTTCAAAAATATGTTGGGTGCTATGATCCCCTTAAGTTTTCGACACAAGTTTATTAAGAAAACTCACATTAATTTCACATTTTCTATTGTTTCTCAAATTATCGAAGGTACAATTCGGACCACCCTTATAAATAAATATACATTACGCTAACGAACCTATCTTATATTTTTTTAATGCTACACCTACACTAAACTCTAAACTGAAATGAAATTTACTAATCTCCAATAATTATTCTCATAAAATTAATGAGTATGAAATACATAAAAACACACAATATGAAAAATTGAATTAAAACTTCAGTTGGAAAGAAGCTGTTGCTTTATACCGCAAATATGAACATATTTTAGATAATGATATTTTGTTTTTATACACAATTCTGCTGGAAAGTTGCCAAACGAAACCACCAATATCTGTTAATGTATTATCAGCTGCCAATGTGGATCAGAATCTATTACAGCCTTAATTGACTACTCAAAGGTATAGTAAAGGATTAATCGTTATTTGCTGTTTACAGAGTGGGGAATAGGTTTTATTATGATCAAAGAGATTTAACGATAATAAAATTGTTTTTAAATTAGTTTACGACTCATAAAACTCCACCGCAATGATCTAAGGACGTTTGTTATAATACTTAAAATGCAAAAAATAGTGTGAATGATAATTGTAAATAATTACGAATTTTTAGCATTATTGTTAATTTTAAAATAGTTTCGATTAGATCCTTGCCATCTACTGTTGATAGTTGTAAAGTTAGAAAGATTACGACATATTAGTGTGCTGTGTGAGAGTTTATGGACATGATATGGATATGTGAGTGTACAATATTTGGCCTTAACGAGAAAAACAACTCCAGCATAGTACAGATTCGTGGTTCAAATGGCACGACCGACCCAAGCCCATGTTTCAGATATACTAAATCGGATCTAGCAAGCTCTTGCCATTGAAATTTTCAATATGCCTTAGAAAACAGAGTACTTGAAACCAAATTTAGCAAGTAGATGAAATGCGAGTCTCTCAAAAGAAGCAATCTGATGACTTATGCGTTGGGTAGCATTTGAAAAACAACCATTTTCGACTTAAACAGTTGTCCGATCTTAAACCGATAAAGCAAGGATGAGATGTGCAAAGAAGAGTTTTACAAGATGATTCCTATTTTGAAATTTATTGTCAACGTTTTTTAAAAAAATTAAATTTGAAACCCTTTATTGATTGTGTGAAGAGAGAAGAGTCGACGTGGCGATTTATTAACTAAAAACATCATATCAAACTTCCACTGGGAAATCCTGTATCGTTGCGTAGCAATTGTCACGTTCCCATCTTATTTACAATGTATATTTGTCCAGTAAACACAATCATCTTATATTTCCAACTCAGAAAATTAGTCGCATAAAATTTATGGCATAAAGTAAATAATTTACAGCACAGAGCCCTGGAATAATGGCTCGATAAATCAGGGAAAGGCTGCACTATAAAGGTCTGGCTAATAAATATAAACATGTATATATTTATTAAATTTGAAGCCACATGAGACTACGCATAGGAGATTGAGTCGTAAAGAAAATAATGCCACAAGTAATGGAGCTTACCGCCTATAATATTCTTTTTAGAGTACAAAGTAGAAACTTAAGAGGATTTAGGATTTAACGTCATTTTCAACGAAAAATGAAATAACGTAATGCTAATTTATTACATGACTCTAGGACCCCCTATAAGAAAAAACTTACGAATATCAAGCTTTGCTTTGCAAATAAAAAACAATAGAAAAAATAATGAAAAGGATTATTCTATTGAAGTATATTATAATTCATAATATTGCAAAGAACAAAAAAATTATTTCTGCTTGTTTGTTATTTAGTATAGACAACACATGAAATAATTTCATCGTTTAGATTTGAATAAAATTAATTATAACCAAAAAATTGTAATACGTGAATTAACTGAAAATCGCCTACATTCTTAAAAAGGTCGCAATAAACTTCGGCTAAACCTTTTCGGTTGAGTTTCTTAAAACAGAGTTGCTGATAATATTGATTAATATGAAACGAAGACATTTCAACTTGTCTTGTAATTTCATCTGATATAAAGCGTTTTACACAGTCATATAAAATAGTTCCATCAATGTAACCTTTAATTAACTTTATTACTTTCATCCAAGTGCAACTTGATGCTGATAAAATGATGTAGAGATCTTGTCGGGATGAAACAAACTTTGTTGTTGTAATAAAAAGTAATATTGTGCTAGATACTGAAAAAAGGTTAGCCAACAAGGACCTACTAGTGGTTTGACCGCGATTACTTACAATCAACTCCTGGGGGTATCGTTACATTTTCTGTAGCATACATCCCTGGCTGTCGACACAGGTTCAGACTCAGCACTCTATTGTGTATTTCTTGTTCTAAATTTTACCGAGGACATCTTTACTCTTCTCTGTTGCCATCAGTGGCGTAACTAAATAGTATTTTGGATTTTAACGCGATTCGTAATTTTAAACTTAGGGAATCATTTTTATTCTGTTCGAAAAATTGTGGTACTAGCTTCCAGCGTCACTTATCAGACTAATCGCGTTACTCATACAAAATTTCTATAGGTACTGTTGTCTGTGAGGACCATTCTATTGAAATAAATGACGCGGCTGATGGACCAGCAAGGTTGATTGGTTATCAACGGTAAATTTATTTTTGATGAACAGTATTTCGATGATAGTCATATTAAACTATAATAATTACTCAACGTTCGTTCATATGTAATAACGTGAATTATATACAGGGTGCCCAGAAATAAGTGCACAAAAAGAAACTAAATATATCCGACGTCAAAATAAATCAAACTTACTTTTATACCAAAATGCTTCCTAAGAGAGCTGCAGGCCCATATGTGGGTTTTTATTTACTATCTCCGAAACTGTTCAAGTTAAAGTGATGAAATTTTGTACATCCACTGAACTTTCTAAGCCTAACAAATTGAGGTAAACATCATCAAAAATTTTTTACCAAGGGTGGGTCAAGTGGGGGGGTAAAAATTACTACAACTTTTTTATTTGTAAGTTTTTTTTTAAAGTTTTGACATCAAATTATGAATTTCCAGAGTTTTCACAAAGAAAATGTCCTCTTGTGTAACTTTGATCTGAGGCACCGTTTTCGAGATAAATTTATTTTAATATTCAAATGTATGCTCTAAAATGATTAGGTAAGTGGACTAATTTTTCCTTTTCTAGTCAAAACAAAGTTTAAGAACCAGATCAAAGATTCTATTATTTATTTTTCCTACGAGCGTGCGGAAAATATCACTTTTCCGCACGCATTTTAGTTTCGAAAGTTGTACTTTTCCGCACTAGTGCGGAAAACGTATTTCTCCGCGAAAGTAATTATATTTTTATTTGCATTTTTGGGTAATTTTATACAAATTTAATGAAATTAAATCATTTCTATTCATACTAACTCTTGTGAAGTAGCTCCTATAACTTTAAATATCAAAAAATCACGTGCATATAGTCATGACTGTCTCATTTTGACGTTTCTCAGTCACTTAACAATTAACAAACGTCAAGTCAAACAGTAGCATCTTTTTAACTTTCCGCACTTGTTAGGAAAATAACTATTAACATCTGCTCAAAATGCTTAAAATTTGTACGATAACTTAATAAAAATAGTTTCGATTTCAGTTTGTACGATTAAACAAAGACAAATAGCATAGCAAAGAAAATTGATTGTAGAGATAAAACAACTGCTGCCATATTGATACCGTATTTTCGTATACAGAAACTACCTAACCCCTAGTTTGTCTCTGGGGTTTCTAAACAGCTTAAAGTACATACAGTATCAATAAAGATCCATAATATTACCTCTAGAGAGTTTCGCATACGTATTTTTTCAATATCTAATTCCTAAAGTAACGAAAGGAGGTATAAAAGTAAAGTGTACCGTGAAATTAACTGAACGGTCGTAACTATAAAATGTGAATATCTACGGAAGAGTTGTTACATAAATGGAAGAAAATTGATTATTTAACTTAAGTCCTTAGAGAATGATGTTGATTAAACTATATTTAGTACATCGTTGAAATGGTAGCATTGACTGTATTTGGACATTGTGTTGTCGTTATCGACTAGTAAAATTATCCATCAGCATGTGTTTTAATAGATCATTGGCAGGGTAACTGACCACCTCTTCCTTTCAAAATTTGAGAAACTTCTTAGGACTGTTCGCTCAAAATGAATAGCATTGTAAAACTTTTGGACGCTACGTTAAATACATTTTTACTGATTTACATAATAACCCATTCTTGAGAAAATTACCTGAAACCATGAAAGCAAATACTTTTAAGTACGGACCTGGCTTCCCAACTTTACTGGATTTTAAAAAGGCTTGTCACCAGACAAATTTTACTGCCGAAATGAGATATCCCTAAACAGTTAAAAGTGGAGAAATGCTTTTTGCTCTTTATTTCCGTAATAAATGTTCTGCCACTTAAAAAGAAACATATATCAAAGGCGCACCAAGTTTGTTTTTAATTAAATTCGGGGGACCTATTAGTACTCAGAACATATATATTTTAATTAGTATGGATAAATACGCCAAGTGAATTAAATTTGGAAAGGAAGTTTATTCTTAATATAAAATAATGTCACTTCGACATCATCCCTCTTTATTCTGAAGGCTAGATTATCTGATAAATTAAGAAGTATTTAATTAAGCGACCATGTGTATGTACAATTTGTACATACGCACAGTGCGGTCGTTTTTAATATCGAAACCTGGATATATAAATGCCCTGGTTGTTTGCGAAAAAAATCTCATACATCAATTTTTATTTCCCTTTGCGCACATTTTGTAACGTGTAAAACAACACGGCATAAAAGAATATTATTTTTATATCACTTCGATAGATACCATGAAAATGTTAAAAACATACTAAATAATATTAATTTTATCGAATTCTTCTCTCAGCATTGGTAACCAAGTTGAACAAAATTCTACCGAACAATTTGATATACGCATTTATTTTCATTACGTAAAATTGTTCTTTAATTTTTCTTTTTTTGCTGTCTGCTTCTTTGGTAAAAAAATTTGCCGAATCCCAATTTATCCTGTGATCGTTTTCCTAAGCATGTTCACAAATTTTAGATTTTTCTATTTCATCTTTTCTAATATTACATTTGTGTTCGCCCAATCGTACATTAAAACGATCACAGGATGAACTGGGATTTGGCAAAAATTTTGACCACAGAAACAGACAGCAAAAAAAGAAAAATCAAAGAGTGATTTTACTTAATGAAGATAAATGTGTATCAAATTGTTCGGTATAATTTTGTTCAACTACAATGCTGAGAGAAGAACTCGATAAAATTAGTATTATTCAGTTTATTTTTTAATATTTCTATGGTTAGTATCTATGAAAATTATATAAACAATGTTCTTTTATGCCGTGTTATTTTACACGTTACATAAAAATCTAAAGCTTAAACTTTGAAAAAGGAAATAGATATAGTTTCCGAAACGTCAGTGCAGTGTTTTTATATTCTTTTAATTCCTATTAGTTGTCAAAAAAAAACCCTCTAACTGTTCCTTTGTCATCATGTCAAAGGTGTAGAAGTTATTTTCCAGTTTTAAACCGGTTAATTTGAATATTTTTTAGAAAAATCAATTTTTTTGTTAATAGGAATTTGCAGAAATGTGGCAATAATTCCCAAGAAAAGAAAGGGAAGAGAAAAATTTACGGAATTGCCACAAAAAAATTTTAAACAATTAATAAATTAAGCATAATATCTGAAACGTTTTCATCCATTATTATATCACATTTAAAATCTGAAAATGTATTTAGTGGAAAGATAACGTAACTTGCTTTATTAATTAAGGCAGTACAGAATACTTTGTCTCTCAATTTTATGGATGATTCTGTATAACCATTTCATTAATCTTCCCTTTTACACAGCATTTCAGGATATGTCTGAACCAGAAAAGATATTTTAATTTCCTTTTGAGATTATTACTTAAAATCTCTTTTTGTACAAGTTTGCCAATTTAGCTAAATTTCTGCCCTCGTAACTTCGAAAGATCTCATAAATTCTCATAAATAAAATGTAGATTAAGACAGTATGCTTTTTGTCTTATTTTCTATAAGAACACAAAATGATTCTACTTCTTCGAGCATTAATTCTACCGTGCAATTATCCAGATGAGTTGCTTTTTTTGCTCTAATTACGTTAATTTAACGATATGAATGTTATATTAAGATTTGGCAGTAAAATTATTATTAATTTGAGCGAAAATTACATTTCTGTTGTGATAATCTCTCCAGACCGAATCACAAAATTAATTAAAATTTGAATTTAAACTCATCTTAAAATAAAAACTTCCTTACTTCAGTGGCACATTTTGATTTTATTCGATTATTAATGATTCTAAGGATCGCTTGTTTACTGTCACTTTCTTTATTTTTTCTAACAGATATCTTGTTATACGTATTTAGGTCTCCTCATGTATTTCGTCCTATGGCAAGCAGTATGTAACCAAATCTTTTGTTGAACGTTTTGGATGGGAACCTATAATTCGGTTTGTTTCAAATGCCTGCCGATTCAAAATTTAATGAAACCGTTTTCTTTACTTTTTTTGAAAATTTGAACTGTACACGAACAACGTTCCAATTGGAAGAATATCTGCATTGTGTCTAGAACAGGTCCAAAAGTCCCTAACTTCAGTTGGAAAGACGTTTTAAGTGTGACGGAGTAAAATACTTTATACTAAACATTCTGGGCCTTCTAATGTTCTACAATCGAACATCCCACGTACATTTCCACTCCAATCGCTGCTTCGAATATGAATTGTTATTAATTGGCTTATCGTATTTCTATAAACCGAGTTATTTCGGTACATCTAATAAACTAATTTCCTTGATTAATTTCAACGTCTGCAGACAATTAAATCAGATTTTCCACGCAATCCTATTAGGCTGCCTTTAAATCAAAACACGATCTCTCATGCATGATAGAAAATATAGATTTGAAGGGGAGCTAATTAAAACTAGAACATACACTAGATTGTATAACGGGATAAGTAAAAGTCGTTTCGGAATTCATAATAATCATTTCCCTGAACCCAATTCAGACTATAAGGATTAGTAATAGCTAACTATTTAATCCTTTAAACGATAAATGGAAAATGTTAATACATTCCACGAATATATGGATAAATGTGCTAATAACGTTCAAGATCTCAACCACGTTGTCTTATTAATTAGAATGTATTAAAATAATGGACGTGGAACGACCTACAGTGGATTTTATGTTGAAGATTACTGGTAATTGCGGTAAACCTTTGACCTTATTCCGTAAGAATGTTATATTCCTTTAACAGGACCCGCAAGTTGTTTGTTTATCAAGTGCTTTCTTATTTCTATTTCCTAACTACTCTCCATCCCATTTTTATTCCAATACCTAATTAGTTATTCATTCTGGAAATGTGACGTATTTCTGTTAACTATGTTAGAAAGGTAGGGGAGTAAAACTGAGTTTTTATCTTTCTTTAAGCATGGAGCCAATAATTGCCTATGTTAATTGGAAACAATTCCTTTAGAATCAATTTGTTTTGGTTCATTTTTTAAGACAATTCAATTCAAATGGTGTGCTAGATATTACAATCTGAAGAAGTCAGATCAATACTTTGCTAACTCTCTAATTTCTTAAACAAACAAGATACCTCACGGTAAGTGCCTCAACATCTAGAGTCAGCAATTCTCAGCAATAGTTTTCATCTCAACAATATGTTACCCATTGGAATGACACTGTTGAGACATTTGTGGAAACCAAGTAGTAGCTTTAATCTCCAAAGCACCTAATGAAATATAGCACTGATTGTGGTGTTCCATGTGAATTCCTATATTGGAACGAATTAATAAAACAATTTCTTATTTTTCGAAGTCAAACATTGTGGTGAATCTTACTCACCGTGTCTTTCCTATGTCATATTTTCCTCAAACCTTTATGGTATTGGTATTTTATTTGCCATTTACCACCAACCTTAAATTCAATTGATACTTCACCAGTTCTTGTGTCGAAGTCATGCCGCGGCAATTTTCTGAAGGAAAAGTATTACTTACTCCCAATTAATAGGATTTTGATATTGTGTGTTTACATTCGCAGGGCAACACAAAGAGATATGTTTTAGAGCTGAAAGCAAATATTATTTGGAAAACCAATCTGAAAACAAATATCAACAGTCTCGTGTCTGTTTACTCAGTGTACGAAACCAATAAAAATATTTGCACATCGTCCGGCATATTTATTGAACAATCTTGTTTACTTCACTATTACTTCCTCCTTTAGATATATATGTCATTGTAATTCACATATATATTATAAGGGTATTAAATCTTCCTACCACGTGTCTAGAGTGACAAATTTGTAACGAGTTGCAAAAAGGTCTAAATTTCACCAGAAACTTATTTCACCCGTAAAATAATTTTAAAGCCTTTATTAGGCACTTCGAAATATCAAGAGTTAAATATTAACTTAAAATATTAAACGTTTGAATAAGGGTGAAGTGTAATGCCATTAGACAATTTTTCGCACGAACAAATTTTAGCGAAATGTTCTTAACTTACGCGAAATTAATGCTAAATGAGATTTTAAATTTAAGCAAAATTCAACAGCATTAACAACACAATTTCGAAATTCTCTGCATGACTCCATTTTTGATAATGTTTAGTTCCAATGAATAATTAAATAAATTTTTCGCCACGACGACTGGTTAATGTAAAGATCTGAAGAAATATTAAGAAAGTACTTTTAAGAAGCTGTTAACTGATATTTAACGAAAGGTGCTAGAAATCTTACGTCATTGATAACAAATACCAACCATATAATTTAATTATATCTGTTTTTATTTTAACAATATTTTCACTTGAAATTAATTTCTAGTTAAGACTAGCATTTAATAGTCATTATCCAAGTAACAGGATTCAGTTTCAAGGCAGCAGAATTTACGAGATATTATATCTTTCATGGAAATATCGTTAGTTATTATGATTAATGAAAACTATATACAGGGATTTTGAATGCATCTGGATAATAAAGGGCCTTTTCAGGAGCGGCTAATAGTTGTGGATTTTTATATCAGTAAATCAAAACAGAATAAAATCTAAAGAATTTCATATACTCATAAAATCTTCAATACAATGTGAGACAGACGGATATAAACTGTAGGAGAGACTGCTTAGACATTCCCTTTTATCTTTATTTTATCATCAGGAGAAATATACTAAGAAAAACATCGAATGTGTTTAGTAAATATATACGCAGCTTTTAAGGCTGAGGTATTAGGAGTTTATAAAATGTAGTTTATTAGTATAGCAATAATAATAATAAATTTTACATTCATTAAGTGTGACTTAGAAAAAGGGAATATACATGTCTTTTGTAAATTTCTTGAGCAGCTGTATACGATCAATCAATATTTATTTAGCATATTCATCAATTAGTTACGCAGTTTCCTAATTATTCATTCTTTTCGTGGGATGGAAGAGACTGACAGGCTCTCAAGTAGATAGTGTCTTGGGAGTACGGTCGAATGGCATGAGGACGAAAAAGTTTATTTAAAGTAGGTATAAGAAAGATTAAATAAAATCACTTGTTACAGAGACGTTTCGTTCTCGTTAATAAAGTTTTGAGTTTTCCAGATTGTGTAGGCAAATGACTTCACGGAAGGGTTAGAAATGTAGTGTACATAATTTATCAAGCAAATGATAAAAGGGTTGCAGTCAAGTTTTACACGGGTTTGATAAAATATATGGTCACAATATTTCGAGAAGGCTACAATACAATCAACTTAATTATTCGTTGAAATGAAGCGGATTGTACAGTAAAATCATGACGGTGAGAACATTAGTGGAAGGTTTAATAAAATACCTCTGCTGAATACTATCGGAGAGGAATAATGTCTATTTGTCATTTCATTTTGCATAGAACAATTAATCAACAAGTTGTAACACCTCCCTCTTTCTAGGTCTCTGTCTGTTTCGTATTTTTTGTTAAATTAAATAAGATTATATTCTGAACAGTTTTCAAAATGATTACCTTTCTGCGAGTCTGTCCATCAGTCCATCTGTCTGTTTGTTCTTACGTTTTCTTTTCTAGCAAGTTCGGAAGGGTGCTTTGGGTATTTCTCACTGACATATTTTTACAGCTGACAAACGTTCTTTTAATAGATAATGAGGAGCTTTTAACACGATCTAACATTGCCAAGTACCTTGTGTTACTAACCAGATCTTCTGATGGTAGTATCTCTAGATAGCATAAATAGGAACAGAACGATATAGAAAATCGATACAACGAATTTTATTGTAATCATACGGTTGCAAATATAGAGGCCATCTGGCAATCGATCATGAGAATGTTTTGGTTAGTGTAACCATTTTAAAGTGAAAATTGTTTAAACAGTGCTTCTCAACTGCCAAAATATATGTGATAAATTGTCTTTCTATTAAATTATACTTACTCTTTTGACTAGTCAAAGAGCGAGACGAGTAAATAATTGTTTTTTCCACATCATCGAAAACTTGGGTACTGTAGAGAGTGATATACTTTAAAGTGAAATGAACATTGAAATTTGTTTCTTCAAACAGAAAAATAGTACACAGTAAAGGAATACTCACTCTTACAGCCAAGTGGGCATCGTTGGGGTTTTAATAAAAAAATCTGGTGCATACATCACTGTGCTTCCTTAAAATAATTACTTAAGATATTCATCACTTTATTTATTTTATACTGTATTAGTATTTCAAAAATTTTTAAATACATAATGTCGGAAAAGAAAAAATCATAAAAGGCTTTTAAATACTATTCACCATAGTTGACTTACCTTAAACCATATTCTCTAGATTATTCTGTAGGTGTTACCCCACCTGGAAAGAAGAACAAAGTTAACGATTAACCAAGGAAACGACATTTTCGGTGTAATTCTAAACTGCAATTTGAACATAAGAGAATAATTTGTGTTAGCATATTTATATATTTTTTACAGCATTTTAACAATTTTATTTCAAAAGCAAAACACAACTTGCACAGGAATGTATACTATAAAGCACGTATTGTAATGTAATAGGGGCAGATTGAGATTTATCTTGACTTTTATATATTCTTTTAATTAATTATTATTTTAATTTAATTTAATATATATATTTTTTATTATTATTTAATTTAGGAAATATTGTAATTTAAGTTTATTTCAGAATCAAATTTCTTTTATTTGTTTTACTTATTGCCTTTAATTATCCACCCACATTACATTTAAAGTAAATGAATTTGTTTGCCCCTGGAGTAACCTCCAACCGCTATTTCTATAAGCGGTCGTGTGTACTTTGAGGCGAACGCCTTACCGATGGATTTGCTATAAACCCTTCCTTTTCCTTTTTAGGGCATTCCAGGGATCTTCCAGTAAAGGAAAGTTACCTTACTCAACATTCTGTTAATTTTGATTCAATAAAGATTTATTTAATTCAAATTGAGTTCATTGACTTTACTGTTGTTTGTCTTCAAATATAGGTCCTGCCAAATGTGCAGCGGTCTGTAATTATAACTGGCTGAACGGTTAAAATAGCGATCATGTACACCTGTGGTCTTTGAAACACAGATGTCACCTTTGTCAGTGAAATATAATAACAAAGCAAAGCAGCGTTTGTCGAAGCCGGTATTTGGATGGGTGACCGTATCTCATTACATTACCGAAGATAGTGCAGCGGGCTAGATCGCCCTTGAGTGGCAAAAGGTGACTAGCTACTGCCTATCTCTCCTGGGTTCGAGTGCCAACTCCGGCAGACGGCAGTGTCGGAGGGATTGGGTGTATGTGGTGTGTCCTGGTTAAGTGTTAGAATAGCTCTAAGCTAAACTTCGCCAGGGCGTTAATATAAATGAGACCATAAAATAAAAAAAAAAATAATAATGCTTTAGATAAGGTAGTGATGCATAAAACTTGAATTTTAACTGATCAAACATAGAGGTCTCTCAACTTAACAGCATTAATTCAATGAATTATCGACAAAGACAAATTAAATTGATTAATAAATAAATTAAGAACCTGAGATAACTCAGTCTCACAAACGGTGTTATCCTTTTAATTAAACATATACGTCCAATATTTTTAGTTATTTTTATAAACATGAGTTTCTATCTTTAGTATATTCCGTGCTTTGTAACGGTATTCGCGCCGGTTTGAATTATCAGTAGGTAGGTACCTGATATTTTCATCGTCTATTTTAGTAAGTCCTGGGAATATCAGCAAATTATCTCGTTCAATGTAAATGGTATGAACATACCTCGGCTTTTGAATTGTTGTTATATGTATATATTCTGTACGATTTTCTTTAAATTTGTATTCCTTTTTTTAGGAGCGACATGGGCATGGGGACGCTTCTTCTGCTTGCCCCATAACAACTCTCTTTTCCTTTATGTTTCCAAGGTACTGCCAGAAATCTTCGTCAAAGGACTCTAGATAGGAATATATCATCTTGGTATGTATTTTCCCAAATATTTGTCAATATTTATTCAAAGTTATTTTGTAGAAATTATCTTCTTTTTAGCATCCTGGTTACATATTCTTTCTGTGGATAACCACTTTTGCTTTGGATACAATAATTTTATTAATTAATTCTGTGGTTTTTCTTTATTTTAGATCGGACGAGCCTCATTTATGTGAGTCTCCTTGCTGTCCAGCAGGCGTTTCCAATAAGATAAGTTTCCCAAAACTGGTATCCTTTAAAACTATTTAGGTTTAAACATTCAGTTTTCTTATGTAAGTCTTTCACTGATTTTGAATTCAGAGAAAAGTTTTATTTTGACAATTTTTTAAATCCATTTGATCTTTTAACGAGTATTTAATTTATTTTATTTATTCAGAATATATGACAGTATGTTCTCTAGTTCACATTATATGAGTAAAATATTTTCACCATTATGCTCATTCACGTACTTCTATGTAGAACAAAATTATGTGAGAAATCAATATAATAACAAAAACCCTTCTTTACTAACAGCCCTTCCTTTAACCGTCGTTGCTCATCATTGAACTCCTCCCTTTTTTGTTTCATTTTTCTATCTATCTTACAGAATATGCCTGTTATCAACAAAAATGTATTTTCAGCTCAAATATAAGTTTCTCGTCGATAAACGGCATAAGAAACAGCATTAGAACGTTTTGTGACACAGTAGTTCTGTCGTAGGGACATTACAACAAAATGATGAAAATATAATATGTACTTAAATGTAGTGAAGAAGTCTAGGAGAGATTAAAATGGTTTAAAGTTATGTTTCATTATTATTTTTAAGTTTAAGAAGATTCAATGCTACGTTCAAAATAAATTAGAATAGATTTTTCAGTGTTCTGCGACGATTAACTTACAAAAATATCTTTTAAGGATAGCGACACAGCAATGACAGAATAGCTATCGTACCATTCACTAAACAACTAACCGCTGATACGTTGCCATCCGCCGCAGCTGAGATTCGAACTCAGGAGTAGCAGAAAATATCCGTGTTCTGCTACAAACGCAATCTAGTTCACTGCACCATCGCCTCTGCCTCTTCTCTCCACCTTCGAATTTCCGGAATGAATTTCAGTCCACTCTGGTATTTGTGGTCAAATATTTCCAACCACTCGGAATAAGTAATAAATTGCATGTTGTGTGTGTAGCTCGGCAGGGGTGTATTTTTATATATGATAAATAGGGCCATCTAACTTTATTCGAATACCACAATATCCTGTGGAATGTTCAATATATCTTGGAAACATAAACATCATTTATATCAAAATACCTATAGAAACGTTAATAACTTTAGAAATAAATTAAAATAAAGGGAACTTGAAATAGACGTCGGTTTGTCATAAATGCGAGAGAAGGATTTATAAGTATTTATGTCTAATTTGTTTGCCTTAAAATGTGCCCACGGAATTCGAAGTTAAATTAAAATTAATATTCACTAATTCAACCGCTTTGATATCTGAAACAATCGAGACAAGAAGCAACTGAGCCGTCGGGTACGCCAATACAAATTTCCTGATCACAAGGTGATTGAACTGTTAAACTCGTGACCACAAAATTTCGCTGGTTATTATCACGTATAGAAAATTAGTTGTTTTTTTAAGTTTATAGTTAGAGGCAAAAACTTAATAAATAACAATAACATTGTATTGCTATATTATTTTTTATTATCATTCAATTTAAGAGCATTGAAGAAAAATCAATCAATAGTGAATTGGAAGGTGCCGTTTATATTTGTCGAGATCTTTTGTTGAAGCAAGGATAACTCAGATGATTTTTTACAAACTACCAACATGGTTCCATTCGAAAAAATTGTGTTTTGTCCCAAAAACCATTTTAATGAACTTTACTTGCTCATAAATCATATAATTTAGTATGTTCGATGAGACTTAGATTATTGTAAAACTACACGGGTCAATTAGATTAAATTGGTAAGCTCATAGCACAATTAAATGAAAAACCAAAAACTAAATTAAAATAAATATTGGTGTTAGAAATATTACTTCGTTAGCATCATTGGATACAGAAAATTATGCAGAATTCAAAAATTCAGTAATATATATGGGGTGTTTCATTCGAAAACCAAAAGTTAGTGTCACTTTAGGTAAAATCGCGGAAGTGGAAAATAGTATATTATGTTACTAGGAGTAGAAGGCGACCATTATTGTTGAGCCCAGAAGTTTGCTCGGCCGAGGCAGCAAACTGGGCGAAACACATAATGAGCCTTCTACTCCGAGTGACATATACTATTTTTTCTTCAAGCGTTAAAATCAAAAATATCAAAACTTTAATTTTGAAAAATGACATAAGGTCAAATGCCTTCAAGCTTAGTAAAAAAAATATATGTAATACTAACCATTTTATTTATCAATGAAACATGACATAGATGAATTTACAATTTCAAATATTTCAGGTGGTACGCACTGCATTTCTTCAGACTTTTTCGCTTTTAAATTTAAAAAACGGCTCGACGCGCGACGTCAACTTTTAAAATGACAGTTTATGACAAGTCGTAACTTAGATTTTTAATTCGTTGCCATGGATACATTATTTCATTTTTGTACTAGGAGAAAAATGAGAAATATTTGTACTAATACAATAATAGGCTATTTCTACAGGACGTGCTGCATTATGTAATGTAAGTATTGTTATACGCTTGAAGAAAAAATCATTTATATGTCAAAAGTGACGTTTGTTAAGTATAAAGGATGTGCCAAGTTTCAATTATTTGTCTTAAAAATTAAAGGAAAATAGATGAGTGTACCATGATCCTGTTACGCCCGGTATATAGAAAATATAGAAGCACTTAAAAATCATTGTTTTATTACTTTGAACCGCATTACTATTATCCGTCAACTAATAAAACAATACGAGCTTAATCTATTGTGGCAAGTCTTTTATATCAATAAGTTCCCAGAAGGGAACCCTTGAAATATATTTACCTTAGAACATATATTTTAAATAAAGTACAGACAATAAACAAAGTTTATGTTTTGTGGAATAACAATTATTGGATAATTACAATAATAATTTAAGTACCTAAATTGTAGAAATATTAGTGGGCAGGTATTAAAAAATGTGTCCAGAACATAGTTCCGCCATTTAATATTTTATTCCTGGAATAAACTCTTAGAAAAGTTTTCATGTTACAGTAAATTGTGTTTCAAAGTCTCGTCGCAAAAAATACAAAAGATAAAGTTCAAGAGTTGATTTTAAGATCTATTTTAAGGAAGGGGTTACAAGTTTTAAATTGATTTAAAACCATTTTTAAACTTGAGCAACACTGGCAATACTTTTAAACGGCTATTAAATAATCAATAAATTTGTTTGCTTCTTTATAATGACATTTTATATTATACAATTAGTTCTACATAGATTATATGCATAAATTGTATAAAATGACTATTTTTCTTTATAAAAAAGTTTCGATAGGTCGAATTTTATTTTCAATTTGCCATACCTACTCACACTCCCGATTTTGTTATTCGAAGTGAGATACCCTATATATTTTTGGATATAAACCGTTAACTCTATCTTACCTGAATCCTAAAAAAAATCGTAACGTAAAGATAAGAAAATCCAAGTCTTGATATAACGCAACCGGCTCGGCGGCGGCGACGTATCCATTTCATCAGTTTCTACTTTCTAATGTAACACAAAAGTCCTGATAATTAAATAATCATCACTACGCAAGGGCGTTGGAAATTTTCACAAGATAAAGAATTGAGCGAGGAAGAGGAAAAGGACGTACAAATGATCCGAGTGCTTACTTTTTTAACAGGATGGATTGATAAATTGTTAAATCGAAAAAAGCAACGTATGATATTTCAATTCAATGTCACCAAAATTGCATTTTTCGTTTAGATGATTTATAAATTATATGCAAAATACTAAACAGGAAATTAAACAGATAGGTATATGAAATTGCCTATGCTAAAGCAAATTTATACCGAAGTTCAAATATGTCACCTACATGCTCCATAGAAATGGGAGTACCTACATATATTAAAGAAACAGCTGCTTGAATATAATAACTTTGTCTTTGTTCATAACTAGTACAGTATAGTCTGGTCCTTTATGTCGTTAAACATAAGAATTCATAGGGCTGAAATCAGGAATTCAAGGAGGCAATGCCCAACTAGCACAAATAATTTTGTATTTTCGTGAGAACATCTTAAGCACCTGTATAGATGATATAAGATGAACAGATGAAATAATAAATAATGAAACTAT
Source organism: Rhagium mordax (assembly GCA_963680705.1). Lineage (NCBI taxonomy): Eukaryota > Metazoa > Arthropoda > Insecta > Coleoptera > Cerambycidae > Rhagium > Rhagium mordax. The sequence goes on from OY796661.1 coordinate 19,035,673, forward strand.
AGGGCTATTTATTAATACAAACAGACAGAAAACTCCAAACAATAATAATTAAATACTGAAATCCAACTGAAATGTAGTTTCAGGCAATCCAAGGTCCATTTTTATGTAGCCGTTGTGACATTAAAAATGTAAACATTTATGTAATATGAAAAAAGGTAACAAATAGAAACAAACAAAATATAACTGTAACCATGGCGACAAATCAACCCATACAGACTTGACCAACTAATAAAATGAAAACGTTATTAATAAGAGAATATCAAAAGGTAATATCTATTAATAATGTATTTATTTTCTGAAACCGATAAACTATTGAACATATCACGGATGTTATGAATCATAACAGCCTTAGATGTCTTAAAACCGACATCTGCGGCAGTTATGATAGTCATAACATTCCTAGATATGTTAATAGCTATTTCATTTCATTAGTTGGTCAAGTCTGTATGGGTTGATTTGTCGCCATGGTTACAGTTATATTTTGTTTGTTTTTATTTGTTACCTTTTTTCATATTACATAAATGTTTACATTTTTAATGTCACAACGGCTACATAAAAATGGACCTTGGATTGCCTGAAAATACATTTCAGTTGGATTTCAGTATTTAATTATTATTGTTTGGAGTTTTCTGTCTGTTTGTATTAATAAATAGCCCTATAGTTTCATTATTTATTATTTCATCTGTTGACAGTTATTGACAGATCTGTATTGTAATATTACCGTACAAGCAATAAATATAACTACAACTTTAGTTACGACTTATTTACCAGCCTACTTTTGCATATTATGTAAACAAAGGATTAATATCCTGAAACCGATAAAAAAATAAACATCACTGTTTGTTAGTACACGTTTATCAACTGTTTCTTATACATTATAACTATTGTTATACCTAGTATGTTTGCATTTAATTTAATAGATATGTAAAAACAGTGTTGTAGAATGTTCCTCATGAAAATCGGACTAAATGTGTTTTGCCAGGCAGTCGCTCGAACAGTAAAGGCCTTTGTGTTACACACCATTCACAGACAAAAAATTGTTATCCCAAGTAGACCCTTACTTACTCAACGAGAATGAAGGTTTCAGTAATATTACAGGAAATATATAAAATTTGTATACTGGCATAGCGTAGTAAAAAATTAAAGCCGCGATTTCACAGGTTTGCATTTTTAAGTAAATAAAATTATACAATATGGCATTTCGTAACCAATTTTGACAAAGGAAATTTTTATACACACTTTTTATAAATACTTATGTGGTTCAAGTTTTTGTACATTATATTTACAATACATTTACGTTTCAAATTGGATACGTAATGGATACGTTTCGTTGCTTCGACTCAATTTGTAAGAGTAGGTACTTATCCCATGTAAATAATATTCCTTAAAATACATTCACACACGTATTTATCAATGTTTGCCTTACTTAATTACTTTTGTCTCTGGTATTTTAGAGACAATATTTCAGAGACGATTCAATTTTTTTTTCAGTGTATAATATACAATTTATTTGTCTGCACTAATATTTTTAGGCACCTACTGGGACCCGCAAAGTAATGAGAGCTTTTTAAGAGTGTAATTATCCTGCTCACTTCTGAGTTAACCAAAACACATTAGAAGGATTTAACGACTAGATATCTCCAAGTAATAGTTATGAACGTATATTTTTAAAACAATTGTTTTTGTCATATCTATGTATAAATATACCACTCTATACGATTTATTCTTATACCCAAATCACAAAGAAAGAAAATAGAAATAAATTTTGCTGACATCAATTTCACAAAGAGACTGAATGCTTTTCTTTTAATATTTACATATATATGTATGAGAGGGTTTTATAGAAAAGGCACATTTTACATACTTCGCATTTAGTTTATGATACAAGCATTGTGTGCTCAGAAACAAAATATATCAATTGTAGTACATAGCAGAACATATAAAATGTTTGTAGGACTGATTAGTCGAAAGGGCATTTCGGGTTCGGTTCTCGACTGTGCAGGCAATTTTGTAAGTAATAAAAATAATAAATAATAATATATAAATAAAGCATAATGGGCAGTTTGATTGTGTGCCCTCATCGTTACTAAGATAATAATCTTTATGGTTCTTACCATATGTGGTGATTAAAACTGTTTGCTACATTTAATCCGGTACTTATATTATTATTTCATATTCTGGATAATAATTTGCACGGTAGTGATATATATTTATTGTTATTTTTTTATCCTGAGTAATATAATAATAAATGCCAAGCCGGGTATATAAATATTTTACGATATATTCATTGTTATTTCATTTTCAATATAATAAGCTTTTTATTATATTTTCAATATAATAAGCTTTTTATTATTTTATTATTTCAGAACGTGAGGCCAAAAGCTGTAAACTGTAAACACGATTTATACACAAATGATTTTATAAATTAGACACAGTATCACAGTTATATAAAAATACCGCCCTTTACCACCTGTTTTATACGTCTTATTATAGCTAAAATATTTCTGTTAAGTCAATGCCAGAAAGTAGATTTAAAATTAAATGTGCTTCTCTCTGCCAAGTAGTAATCTCTTGTTTCGATATACTCCACTGCATTTTAGTTCAAAAATTAAAAAAAATAAATCCTAAAGTGAACGGAGATATTAAGAGAATTTTCATATAGCTAGATGAGCTTCCCTACCAGAATGAGGTTAGAATTTCTATGTGATGGAAAGAAAACTAAATATACCTACTTTTAATGAGGACTGATGCCAAAAAACGTATAAAAAAATTAAGCACAACGGACAAGTTATAGCTATTCCACGATTATAATTATTAGATGCATTAATTGGAGCTAGATTGACAAACTCTGCGATGAATAATTAATTTTCCTGTTTCTATTGGAGACATGATCGTCTAAATCCAGTGGATCTTCCCAGTAAGGGTTATTCAGTAACAAATCTTCTATCTAGTCTAGATGGTAAGAGAAGTAGCTGTAAAAATTTGTTAACGACTATCTCAAAAAGTAACTGATAACATAGTTAATGCTAATGAACAAAAAAATGAATTACTGTTATTTTTTCTTCAAGAAATCGACAATGTCATCAAATGGCGTAGAGGGAATCATTTAATGGAATTACAAAGGAATCCATTACTCTTAGCGATAAAACCCGAATTAACTAAAAGAAAAGGCTCCAAGGAGTTTTGGTGTCCAATACTTTTGCGTGGAGATTATTCAGAGTGTTGATTTATAAAAAACAGAAAACCAATAAGTGTACATTTGAAGCGAGAGAACTAAAGACATCTCCAATGGCTTTGTCATGAAACTGATTTCGAGATTTAATAATGTTTGAAGTGCCAGGTGTAGAGATGATCCTCCTGATGATGAATTAAGGTTTCATTGCCAGAACGGGTAAGTTCTTTATAATTTATAGTGACAAGGAAACTAATTTTACTCCAGTAAAATTAGCATTCAATTCGGAACAAATTTGTAACAAGATAATTTTAGGGGGAATATGTAGAGGAAGATGTCCTATTTAACAGGAAAAAAATCCCAAAAAATCCAGGTGGCGGAACCCCTCAAAAATTAGGCCGCCATCTTGAAATTAGGCACTTTTTAGCCTTTAACTTGAATAATTAATCTCACATTGATTTTATCAAAAAAATGAATCATACAAAAATTTTAGAACATTAAACAAGCTACAAAACAGTCAGTCAGTCAGTTTTTTTAAATCGGTTAATAAATAACTGAGATAATGGCGACTAAAGTTTGGGTACTATATGCATTAAATTAGATAATTTAAACTCTAGCACTAGAAAACAATGTTTCTTTATTATAATTAGCATACTAATTTTTATTATTTTAATTTATACTTCAGTTCATATTAGGTGAAACAGTGGTCAATAATATTTTATTTTTACATGTAATTTCAGGCTGCGACACAACGTCAGCGTTCTATAAGAAGGGAAAAAAAACAGCACTAACTAGGTATATTAAAAAATGATAAGGAAATTTCAAATTTGGAAGATTTTAAAAATCCCTATACTAATGTATCACATCTTGTAGGGTTGGGTGAGAAATTTATTTTGTATTGGTATGGAGGTCGTAAAAGTAAACATTTGAACTCATTTAGATACATTAAATACCGGGTGACACAAGAAGTAGTTACCCCCTCATTTTTATTGGCATTTTCATAGATGAAAATGTCAAAATTTTATGGTGAAATAAATACACAGATTCTCATATTTTGAAAACAAAAGCTGAATGTTTCACATTTTTTTTAAATAGGAACCTATGTTTTTTATGTGATGTGTGAATTCTACATCAAATTATCTTCATGAAGACATACGACATGTTCCCTTTTATTTATTCATTAGCAGCCAAATTCATCTTTGTCTTATTAGAATTGAAACTAAAATTCACAATTCTAAAAGTAATATTTCGCCGCCATCTTCAAAGCAAATGTCAATGTGTTATACATCATTAAAAAGGGAATTTGATGTAGATTTCAAATATTAAAAAAAAATTGGGTGTTCTCATTTAAAATAAGAAAGTTGATACCACTTCCGGTTAAACCGGAAGTGGTTCTAACACATGATTTATGTCAAAATATGAGAATCTGTGTATTTATTTCACCATAAAATTTTGAAATTTTCATCTATGAAAATGCCAATAAAAATGGGGGGGTAACTACTTCTTGTGTCACCCGGTATATACCCAACTTGTTGCCCGCCAAAATCTATTTAATAATTTTGAATTGGAAGTTTTACCTCCGACTTCTGACGCAGCCAAACTTCATATAAAACGAGTGTATTTTCAAGTTCAAGAATGGCTAGGAAATAACGTCAATCCTGAAAATTGGGGTTGGATTAAAAATAAAATTTGTCTAGAACCAGAAAAAATGTTACAAAAGTGTGCCCCTGAATTTATATTAAAAATTTTTTTTTGCAACTGCAAAACAAACTGTTCAAAATTATGCAGTTGCAATAAATACAATTTAAGATGCACAACAAGTTGCATTCATTGCATTGGGCAATATTGCACGAATAGAATGCAACACCTGTGTCTTTGTTAAAAGACGAAACAGAGATTGACATCTAATGTATTAATTTCTTTAATATTTTGTTCTGTTTTTACTTTTATTAACCTTTGTGGTTTAAATAAAAATGTTTTTATTTTATGTTGCCTTTTATTATATGTGGCCCTTTATTATATATAAATACAGGGTGAGTCAGGTTGTATGATAAAAAATTAATATGTGAATAGAGCATGAAAAACAGTATTGACGTTTTGCTATATAACCCTTAATTTTTTTATAAAATGTGTTACAGTTGTAAATGTTTCGTTGAATTTTTTAAATATATTTTGTTTAAATACAGTCGTATCAATGAAATTAGGTTGGTTTATATAGGGCGCTATCAACTGGCGATAACAGTTTTTCAAAATTAATCTAGTGGCGTGCGTTAACACATTTTTTTCTGATAAGAATGCCGATAACTGTGCGCCGCTGCATTTTTCATGCAATTTCTTAGTTGAAAACCTAATGTAATAATAATAAAATACTCTAAGGAAACTAAATCTTTAATAATAAAAATTTTAAAACAACAGCGACTTAATTACTACTGTTTGCAATAAATTTTCAAAATGAAGTACATTAACCTCAATGCACTCTAAAAATTAATCAATTAACAACCAACAAGTACTCGTTGACCGAATAGTACATTTTTCACGTCAACTAAGGGTAAATGTACATAAACTAATAAGGAATATATAAAATGAAATTTCCTAGCGGGCTCGAAAGTGCATTGGGGTTAATGGTCTTCATTTTGAAAATTTATTTAAAAAAATAGTAATTAAGTCACAGTTGCTTTTAAATTTTCGTTAATGAAGATTTTGTTTCCTTAGAGTATTTTATTATTATTGCATTAGGTTTTCAACTTATGAAAAAATCCGGTGGCTCACAGTTATCGGCATTCTTATCAGAAAAAAAAAGTGTAATCGCACGCCACTGGATTAGTTTTGAAAAACTAATATCGCCAGTTGATAGCGCCGTATGAAAAATATAAACCAACCAAATTTTATTGAAACGACTGTTTTTAATCAAAGGATATTTAAAAAATTCAACGAAAAATTTTCAACTTTAACACCCTATATAAAAAAAATTGAAGGTTATATAGCAAAATCCTGAGACACGTCAATACCATTTTTTCATGCTCTATTGACATATTAATTGTTTACCATACAACCTGACTCACTCGGCACCAGAACAGAATAATCAACTCTTATAGAAAAAAATTACAAAATTCCAACTGATATCTTATAATTTTTAAGCTGTAACTCTTTTAATTTCTAAGCTATCACAAATTTCTAAACGTCACTTTATAGATTTTGAAGTTTTTTCGAATTTTCCTATTTTCATAATTTTTGATAACGGCTAAGATAATAAAGTTATTTGACTTTAAACGAAAAATATCGAAATTCCAAGATGGCGGCCGATTTTTTAGTGTGTTCCGATACTCGGATTTTTTTGGGACTTTTGTTGACATATTTAATACCCCCTCCCCGACATTTTAACGCAACAAACAGCTTGTTACAAATTTGTTCCGAATTCACGGTGTATTTCACTTAATTTTACTGGCCTATTTTATGAGGGCAAAGCAACACATTTGCAAACTTAGGCTAGAAAAGCAACTTAGGAAATCGTGACTCGTTGCTAATAAAATTGAAATTCTCTTACCAAGGTGGGTAGTTGGTTGGAACGATTGGAATGGTGCTTCGAGTGCTAGATAGAGCATCTCATTTTTATATACAGTTACTAATAGTAATTTGTGAGTAGTTGTCAAAACTACCGCCCATTCTCGTACATATCTGAGGAAACACAAGATATCCTACTCCTCACAAAATTTTCGCACGAAAAGAGTTAAAACCAAATGTTTTGACCACTTGCAATTGTCCAAAAACTGTTGCCAGAAAAAGATGTTGGTATCAAACTTGTGCAGTTGAAGACTTCTTCAGGAACTATCCCAGCAAACGCAGAGTGTGACTGTTTCGTAACGTTAAGTCACAAATAAGTAACTCTAGAAGCATATTTCAAAGTGTGAAACAGATTCGTAATTATGGCAATATATCTGTACCTGAAAGATTTGTTTTGAAATTGTTTAATATAATACAAAACATCTTTGGTGGGTTTGGAAAAATTCGAAACTGTTACCTAACAAATGTTATTCTTAATTCCACAAACGTAAATATTTCGTAACTTGTAAAACGCCATACTTTCAATTGTTAAAATTTGAGAATATTACGCAATTGTTGATGCGGTATTCCTTCAGTAGCTATAAACAGAAACAATTACGGAATTATTGAAACAATTCATTTTCAGTTGTGAAGCGTTGAAAAATTTACATAATTAGTAATACGTTACATTTTCGCTATACATGTTCAAACAAATGCGTCGTTTCTATAGGCTAGAATTATTTCTGAGAGAGAGATAAAATTCAAACGACCAATAGAATCTTGGGAAGCTGCGCCGCGCCAGCGCGAAGAACTGTTTCCGGCTTCAACACAAGTTAGTCTGACTGAATGTGTAGTAATGTGTACTTACACGTGTGGTGTAAACAAGTGTCTGGTATTTGTGCAAAAAATACTATTGTGAAAAACAATTGCACAATATATACACGTTTAGAGTATTAGGTAAGTAATAAGTACTAATAGATTTAAAATTAGATAAGTTTTAATTGTATGTAGGTATTGTAAAAAGCGTTAATTTCCTGGACAATACCTAACATGGCGTGGGCACATTAACAGCGTGGGTAGCGGATCTTTTTACTATTACCTATAAATCGAATAAAACAAACGCTTTTCTTAAAATTTCGTGCTTATTTAAATGGATAACTATAAATAATAATAAAGAATATGTACAAAACTTTGCTACTAACTATAATAATCTACACTTAGATTATTATATCTACTTTACTTGCACAGTACGTATTTATTTGCAAAATTGAATCGTTGAGTGTTCTTTTTTTTTGCTTAGGAATATATTATTTTGTATTTCTTTTTGAGGTGATTCTCCGATGAGCAAGAAACGCATGTTTTTCTTTTAAATTGTTTCAATCAAAAGGGAATGAAGTTCAGGGATTAACATAGCAATTTTAACGTTAAAGTGACTAAAAACATGATTCTTAATTTCTTTATAAACTACTGGTTTGCCGTAATGAATAAAATAGTTTTGATATACAGGATGCTTCCTAAATAACAAAATATTTAAAGAAGTAATTCTTCAGGTGATTTGAAGTGAAGAAAAGTTTATATGAACATATTATGTTCTAAAGATTTTTGTTTCTGAGATAGCGGGCGTTGAATATTTTATTTCACTTCTGATTTTATCTGATTTTCCACAATTTGTAACATATGAAACTGAATTTTATGGATCGTCTTGCTCTTCAAGTAGCCATTTATCTTACCGATTGTCTTTTTCAATATTTCACTTCGGTTTGTAATTGGACAAAATGTTTTCGTTTTTTATTAAATAATACCTATCTTTAAAAATTTAAATATTTTAACAAAATTTGGTGATTCAAATCGAGGGTTTCAAATCTCAGTAATTATAGTTTTGCTGTTATTTGTAGGGGGCACCTCTGCGTATCGTTCATACGTTATGTTTTTGGGGGATTTTTTATTATTTTTTTTTAATAAAAATTCCTGCTTTCCCGTTATTTTTATGTCAAAAAGATATACCTTCTAAATGTCGCTACGAGTAACCGTTTTCAGGGTAATTGATTTTAAAGTAAGCAATTTAACCACTTTTAAAGTATAATTAAATTTTAGGTTTATTTATTTAAAAGTCATTGTTATTCGTACTTTATTTGCTAGTGTTGCTATGTAATAAATTTTAAAAATCTGAAAAAGAGAATTTAAAGAAATTATTAAAATTAAATCGAAACAAAAATTTTACTTTGACACCCTATATCTCTGCTAATATCAACTTTTGGACTCGCTAAGGTAAGTTTGTTTAAATCGTAATATTTTTACATAAGGAATCTGCCATTGCTCTGTGTACCATTACCTATGAGACACCATGTATTTATAGATTTTAAAACGTCCAATATTTTCATTTTATAAAAATATCTAAAAGGAGGTAAAAGGCAACATTGCTCCTGGGGAACTTTTTTAAGTTTCGCAACATTCAACACTTCCGATATAAACGTATAGGTCACAGCTGTGAGCGCTAATAGATCAAAGACATTCCGTCGGCCGTCCACTATATTCTTCCTCTGTGCCAAAGATATAAAAAAACACCAGATAGTTAAATTATCGACAAAGTATATTGTCTGTCTGTTTCTTATGTACTTCGAAGGATAAATTATCCAAAAAAACTTCACAAAAAGGCCGCTAATAAAGTTGACGCGTTTAAAATGTGTAAACACTGGTATAAAAAATATGACTTCACAGCATTTATAGTGGTCCGGTAAAAGCCAATGAACGAATGTAAAAAACAAAATCAACCTGACCTATCCTATTTTCCCTTGAAATGAGATAGGTCAGTTAAATTCAAAATGTTGACGTATTTTATTTCTTGTTCTCAAAAACTACCGCGTGTATTTCTTTCATTTTTTTTATATGGATTTACCATCCCTTTGCAACAAGCTTCTTTCTCGCAGGAATAATAATATATGTAATTGTTTAACTTCATTTATTTTATTGAGTGGCCTAGAGTTACATATACACAGGTTTCATAATTGAAATGTTTTTCTCATTTCATGACAAAAATAAACCCGTGTCAAATTCTTGACAATTCCCCGCCTCCTCTTCTTATTTTTATTTTAAACTAGATATAGGGTGGGGTTAGCGTACTCACCTTAAGGAAATAAATAAATTGGGGTTCACTCTGTACATTGCTAGTTTGATTAAGAACTGATTTTTATTTGTAGATTCATGCAGGAAATGCTTTCCATTTATGACAGTTGATGCCAATTTTGAAGGTGCCTGTAAGGACTGGCTTAGAGCGGCCAACCAGAGATTGAAGAAAACAGAGAAAATGAATTAATTATTTTATTGTACAATGGACAATAAATTGTTTTGAACATCTATTTGTCAATATTTTATCTTTTTCCTATATTTTAAAGGATTCCTCCAAATACACTAACAGTGAATATTAAGGATCAAGGATTAATTTCACCTAGATATAGAAAAGAGTTTGTCTTAAATGGATTTATGGTCTGTAAAGATGAGAGATTGAGAAAGTGAATTTTGTTAAATATTGCAAAAAGTGATTTTAAAGATGGGTCCTGAAAAAGTAACGAGCCCCACTACTGGCAAAATGTGACTGCTGTCTTCGGAAAAGAAAATTACTCGTCCAATAACAAACGAAGCCAGGTTTGCTATACGTGCATATATCCACCCCCAGCCCCCGATCGCTCACCTGCGCACTCGATCATTGAGTCTTTTTTGTTTTTAAATGTATTTAGTATAGCATTTTACAGTCGCTTCAAAAATATAACTGGCTCTATACTATCAGTACATGTCCATCTTTGCCGAACAAATTATTTATTCACTGTTAATCAACTCGCGAGAACCAAAAAAACACTTTTTGGTTTTCGAGTTATTCAACAGTGAATAGGTAATAAGTGGTTCGGCAAAGATGGACAGCATGTATTGATAGGGTCTGTCATATTTTTTAGCGTCTGTAAAATGCTGCTATATGCATTTAAAAAACAAAAAGACTCCAATGATCGGGAATGGGTAGGTGAGGGATCAGGGTGGGAGGTGGATTTGTGCACATATATCAAACCTGACTTTATTTGGACTATTTGCATAATAAGTATAAAACAAAAAAGAAACTGATTTGAAAGTAAATCGTAATATTTATATTGCTTATGATAAGCAACTTTTCTGAAATTAATGAGCAACCTTAAGGTTTCTAATAACGTGCAACTGTTGTGTATCTGTACTTAAACTAAATTTGCATAACGGTTGCGAAGTATTTATATAAGTTTTGTATTTATAAATAACTTGGTGAATGAAACTGTAAAAGCCTAAATGTTTCAAGATATTTTCGGAGTTAGATTTTGGTAAAAACGAATTTATTACAAATGTAAATTGGCATTTGTTACGAATATTTTGTTTCGCAATTGTGTAAAGTAATAGTTGCAGTTTATTAACGATGCAATGTTGCGGACAAATAAGCAATTTGTCACCAAAAACACGCATTTTTGTGACTGAAACAAAAGTGTAACACGAAATATAAGTAGCGTTAATGTTCCTTAATAGTTTCGAAGCGGTGTTTGCTGGGATGTTGCGACCTGTGTTAAAATTTGGTTATTAGAAGCCACACCATTAAACACACTAAACTTCTGGGACCATCTAAAGAGGAAAAAAGTAAGATATAGATTGAAAGTGACCGCGATATGACAAAAATGAACATTTTCTATTCATTATTTTTTCCTGTTGCTGCTATTGCAATACCTTTCCATAACCACATAATATATTAATTTGTTTGGAGTTTTGATGATAGAAAAGGAACAATAAGCAAAACATTCATCGATAATATTATTTTTGTCACTATTCTTTCTGTATACAAGTTTTCGTATTCGCCAGGCGAATAAAATAACGACGTATTTCCCCCAAAAGAGCTAGTGAGAACTTAAGAAAGTCGACCTAATTGGCAAAGAAATTACCATTACCCTTCGCATAGCCCACTGATTTCCCTTTAATGTTACCTAAGCTTCCCCACCTTATAATTCACTTAATAAATTTGACGCAGATTTGATAGTCCCAATTAATGCAAATCCCCCTAATGAATTGCAAAATAAATAATCAAATTGCCGGGCGAGGGTAGGTGTAAAATAAAACGGAGATTACAGTGTGTGTGTTAGTTACGCTGCAAAACAAGAAGAAAGAACATGCAAAGGCATACAGAATAATAGGATAGAAATATACCGGGATATTATATTACTCTGCGAAGTAGGTTAATTAATGAATGATATGCCTAAAGGGACAACGCGGTGTTGTTTCTGTTATTAGATTAATTCGGGCCACTTTCAACAGCTTTCATCTGTGTGAAGTGAACATTTTTAACTGAATATTAAATATTCAATTTTTCCAGCGTCTGCTAATTAGGCGTGGCCTGGCAAGAAGTCGTTTGTTTGCTAACTGAAAATTGAAGCTCGTGGAAAATTACTTGAGTAACAGACGTTTCTCTTAACACCTAATATCATCTTGAAGGAGCAAAACGAATGAAATATGAGGTTAAAACAGTGTTCCTGATAAATATTGGTATGATGGTGTTTTACAAAACTTACAATTTGGTCTGGTTAAAGCCAATTGAGTGAACCATGGGTTGTATGGTAGATCTATCGGCAGACGGATGAGTATAGGAGAATAAAAATTTTTGTCAACATATTGGGTCGTTCCGAAATATTTATTCAGTTAATGATTAATTTCAAACAAATGACAACGATGAGACACATCGAATTGACTCGGAATGTCGAAGATGAACGCACTAAATTATATCACACCTATAGCAGTGCTTTCACACACACGTGATATGTTTGAATTTATTTGAAAAATTCAATCGTTTGGTAATAAAAATTCCAGGAGCTTTTGTTTAATATATATTTCTAATATTGTTCTATCTCGATGTAATGCTTTTGAAGTAAATTGGAAAAATGTAACGGATGTTACGGATCACAACAAATAGTTTAACTGCTCATCAAGAACTGACTCACTTTGTCCATTTACTTAAAATTTTAGTTATTTTCAATGTAATTTATTAAGTCTGGAGCAAGAAATAGCGCTTATTTATTGAAGAAACGTCACGAACTAATTCGTGGTTAAAAAGCAGTCATTTATTAGAGTTAATTACGTGACCGCTTAAACAAATTATCCGAGGAGTCTGAACTACCCGCAGCCAAATAAGTACGTAACTAATTACTGCGTCGTCGTTTTAAATTCACCTAGTAATAATCAATTTAATAGCTAATTATAACGTGTAGAAAATAAACCTAAAGAGTTATGCTGTTTTATCTTGTTAAACAAATTTGAAATTAATCTTTATAGTCGTAATATATGAAGTAGGTTCTTAATATAAATTAAACTTTGAATAATAAAAATATACATTTTATTCAAAATTTTTTTTGATCAATTATTAAACCTACTCTAAATTTAAGCACAAGCACACATTCTAATTCATCTTCACAAATCCTCTCGCGTATTTATATTAATCGATTTAGCATGACTACACAAAAAATCAAGTGGGTTCTTATCTGGGCAATGGCAACGCCCGAATATAATGCTTCACCAGTAGAAGAAAAGCAGATTGTGAAATTGATCATTATAATAACAGCAGCTATTTGTTAAAAAAGTAAAGAATTTTAACAATTTAACAAGTTTGCAAAATTTTAATGAAATGAATAAGTATTGCATTTTTACAAATATTTTCCATTTCATAGATAACGCGTTAAAATATCCATCAGGTGTGGAAAAACCACTATGAAAGTTATTATACATTTCAAATCTCTTACTAATAGACTAGTGAGTAGTATTTTTCAACTTACAGTTTGAAACTTTCTAGACAGCGTAGTAACAACCTTTTAGCAAAAATGATTGGTGCATCTGGGAGAAAAGTTTCAAGTTAGTTGATTAATGTAATTTTTTAGTTTTTGCAAAAAGAAAAAGGATTCATTCACTGGTGATTACGAACACTCGTGAATTCCTTAAATGAAACCGAAACCATATTCAAAGAATAAACTTTGTAACAGAAAATATTAGAACAAAAACTACATTCTGAATATAGTAAACTCTGCATAAAGTATAAAATATCAGTTTTAACACTGCGAACATTTGCTGAAGAGAACGAAAGCAAATGGAGCTTTTTGTTATTCGAAAACTTTTTCAATAAGGGACCCATGAACTTTTACATTTCTCTTTAGCCGGGCTGAAAAGTTATCAATATTTACGTTATTTTACTAAAAACTTTGGGCGAAGAGTTTTTACTTGGGAATTTTCTTTTAATTTGCTGATATAGTCCGAATATTTGTTTAAATACTTTAAGAAATTTTTTATAGGATTCTTACAACTGTCATATTGGTTTGATATATTTATATCTACTACATTAATAAAAGGTACAAGCAGAGCCAATTTTGCATTAATCCTTTTTGTACCGATACTTGAATCAGGCTGGAATTATAAATCAATGATATTTAATGAATTGTTTATTTAAGGCCTCCATATAATTTTGTAAAATATTTGCATAATTCATCGGGTATCTCTTTGATTCCATTTGAAATTCTTGGAGAAATTTAAACAGTTAGTAAATACTGCCCGGGCAATATGAGGGTCGAATGTAATCATAAATTCACTCATCAAATACAATTCTAGATGCTTTATAACCGTTGCGACATAGTATTTGCTCAAAGGTGAAGCAGTATCTATTCATGAGTTATTACAAGCTGTTGATGGTTTTCAAAAATCACAAAATTACTTTACTTTATAAAAACAGAACAAATGACGTGAATATCTAACAGAACCTTAACAATAAATATCGGAAGGACCTAAAGGAACTGAAACAAGTTCGCTATGAAAATAGAAGACTACAAAGTGAATAGTCTTCAAAGTGAAGTCACATGTGACCTTGCAAATTGAGATAAAATAAATAGGTACACGATATTTCAATTAACGAACGTTATTTGCAAAAGCCTTAAAGGGGTAGAAAATATAAAGGGAATGCAAATTCTTTCAAGTTCCATATCAATGGAATGTAATGAAAAGTGCAGAATTTTGTGCAGTAAAACTGTACATGTGTAAGGAAGTTCTGTTTACTGGAATTTTTAATCAAATAATTTTATTGACTTTTTATTTCAAACATTTGACAATATGAAGAAAAGAAAATATGAATTTCGTTTATGCACTGGCATAAAATGTATTAATAAAACGTTATTTTGAAAGTTTGATAAGATAAAACATGTATCGCTTCTTTTCGTGCTTTAAATATATTAAAATAAAATTTTCAGTGATCTATATAATATACATAATTAGTTTTGGAAATCCTTCTAAATATTTTTGGTTTCGATGATTTCAAAACGTTTTTGTCGGATCAGATCTCAGAGGTCAAGTCAACAATCCAACCTTTAACCGTTCCTTTGACGTAAAGTCACAGGTGTAAAGGTTATTTTTCCAAAAAATCCAGATACTTTTTAGATTGTCTGGGAAATGTTCAGAAGTGTAGTAGTAAATCCCAAATAATAACAGGAAGAAAACTGAAAGATGCCATAAATAACTTTTCAACAACAATCCTTAATTTCTCAAATAGCATCACATGTCTTTTTCATTGTTTTTGATTTCAGCATATTTTCATCCATTCATTAGGAAATGATGAATAGTCAACAACAACCAAGAATTCTAAAAAGAAGAGACGCAGGTACATGTAAATGAAGAAGACCTTTCAGAACAAGCAGCTAGAGGAAATAGAGACATTACTTGTTTATAAGTAAACTGAAAACGAAAATGTATCAAATAGTCAGCTAGATCGCTGGATTTAAACCCATTAGATTATTTTTAATGAAGACTACTTATAAAGCACAGTTTAAATAAATGGACCTGGACCTAGAATATTTAATATACGGAATATATCAGGAAGTCTGATTCTATAATCATGTAAAAAATATGCTCTTACAAATGCTGCTATTAAAAATTGGTAATGACATTAAAAAATTCGATGATGGCCCAATTTTCTTGAACAACTTTCTATACAGGATGTTTAGGAAAATATTATTATATTGAAAAGATTGATAGAGAAATCAATAAGAAATTCTTATAGCATTTCTTCATTTTATGTATAAAAATAATTATGAAATAATTAGGGAAAGTAAAGTTAGGCAACCTCGTGATCATTCTACTAGGACAACGCACAGGCAGTATGTTGAAGAATATTAAAAGATAATTTAATACGAAGCCGGTACTGACATTGGTATTAGTATTGGTATTGGGACAGTGGGGCTAGAATTTATAATTGTACGGTATATACAATTAATTTCCAGTTGGAAATTTTTATTTGAAAAATTAGAAGTATAAATTTAAAAACTAACCTATCCAACTTATTTTTGTCACTACTGCTTTGTAACCAATTTATCGCATGAAAATTACGATATATGTTAGTGCTGAGTTATATTCGGATTTTATCTTAATCTCTATATACCAAAGTGTTTTACTTCGACATTAATAATAAAGATTGAATTTTATACGGATTTTACGATATTTAATATTTAATGGATACTAAACTTTATCTCTCGAATAACAGCTAATCCCAAAAGGTTCCATTATGTAAACCTTCGATAAAACGCATTAAGTATTTTTTCTCCTATATTTTTTTATCGCACCTAGAGAGAAGCTATATAAAAATGAAGTTCTTAAAGAAATACTAAATGAAAGTCAAGATAAAACTTTGTTACGTGTAAAATTTACAAAACATTATTTAGTACATAAAACAATCCATTCGCCCGTAAGTACACCGGAGTGATAGTTAGTTGACGTGAAAATTCGGATTATTTTATTTCATATTTAGTTAATTACATATTTGATTTGATTAAATGTCATGTTTCGTGAAAACCAAACTAAATGCGTAAAAAATGATGCGCCAGATGTGCACCAGGTGCAAACGAGAGTTTCCACCGGAACTCTCATTACACCCGGTGAAAACTATGCAACGATACGTTTGTGTTTTGTATATCATGCGTATTATTTCTATATTATAAAATCAGAGTTTAAATTATGTTATATCCAGCTGATGAAAACATATTTTTTTTTCCAATTTTACAGTCGTATTTGTTGTGTAACTGATTGTTTTTTAGACAGAAAATAATCGTGCGTGGACATCCTTAACCGTCTGGGGGCATTTTAACTAGGCTGTGGGTTTTGTTTTGCTAGTAGCACCCTTTAATAAATACTAGATATATCATTCTAATTGGTAAGATTAAAATTTATTAGTATTTAGAACCTACCCCACTCGCCGACTGGGGTTGAGCTATCCCTTCAGCACATTTTCCTACGGACCTTTCCTAAGGTTCAAACACTGAGCTGTTTCAAATTAATTTGGTTTATTTAGTTTTAGCTGTTCTGTTCTAAGCTCGTAACTACTTGCCCGACTACAATTAGTAATAAATGAATGATTTGAAATTATGATATTTTATCACAGTCTACCAGTCCTATATTGGTTACATTAAATATGATGGAATGCTGTGTGAGGCAAAGTAAGTGATTATAAATTCATGGGTGCAACGGATATCCGGCTCCTATCCGTTGATCCGGCTTACATGTGGAAAATAATTTAAAAAAATATGCTAAAAATATAAACCTGACGTATAAAGTAAACGTGTCTATATTTTTAATCGATGTAGAAAAATAATTTGAAAACAATTTGTAAAAATTATAGGAAAAAAGTTTTAGAATGTTTTGCACAGTTTTCGCTGAGAATGAAAAATTAAAGAAATGAACTAAACCTTTTTTTAAATGGGATAGTTTTGGTAATAGAACTGATAGGTTAGAAGTGAACCCAGTCAGTATGACTTTTAAAAAGTAAGAAGCCATAACACTGACACAATACTACTAACACCCTAAATTCAGCTCCTATTTGACTGTGGATTCGGATTAGATTAGATTGGATTACTACATTTATTGACATTTGATTTTAGAAGTAAGTGGTGGATTTATCAGTTCATGAAGGTTCAATTTAAACTTCTAACGAAAATCAGAATATCCATTCATTGGTATTTCCCTCTTCGTCAGAAGAGATCCATCGCTGAAAAAATCACTGCCAGCCTCTCCAATATCTTGTGCTTATCCCAGAAATGCAAAGATCTATTTTGCATATTTTCAGTGACCTGTGAACATTCAAATTGTCCAGACTTAGGAACCAAATCGACTTTGATTTATACGGTCATATTACAAGGCCTCGGGTTTGTCTGCAGTTACGCTGTCTCAATGCTCTTTTTTCCTTTGGAAACCTAATCGTTGAAGGCGGTTAAAATTTTAATATATACACGTAGCATCTGATTCAAATAGGGCTTCTATGCTTTAAGTCATTCATAGGATACTGGAATCATCAGAAGGTTTTCCTTGGGTTTACTTCTTCATATGGAAGAGCTCTATCGATAATTTTCACACTTCTGAATAGAAGCAGGATAATCATAGTCGATCAGGATAGGTTTAGTTAAATTTTCAATCTATATATTCGTTGGTTCATTTTGGAAGAAAGAGAGTAACGTCATCAAAATTTTAGTCTGTAAGAAGGAAAGTCTGAGCAATGCGTATCTGCTTATTCATGGACACACAGGAACATTATTGATGTGGAGAGATTTTCCAATCACAGGTTAAGGAAACTAAATTGTTAAGCGAATATCTCAGAATGACTTGCTATTCAAAATCAGTCATCATGTTCAATAATAACTTCAACTCAGCCTTCATTTTTATTATGTGCAAATACTGCAGCAGCTTAAATTCACATGCCTATGTTTGTGTCAGTCCCTAATACAAGACCCAACAGTATTATTAACGAAGAGCTCATAATTACGTTTTTTTTATATAAACAGAAATTGAATGACTATAAGAAAAATCAAAGAAATCTAATGCATCCACGATGGAAAATAGTCACTCAGTCAGTCAGTCAGTAAAAGATACCGATGGCCAGATTTAACCGTCAT
This sequence comes from Rhagium mordax, assembly GCA_963680705.1. NCBI lineage: Eukaryota > Metazoa > Arthropoda > Insecta > Coleoptera > Cerambycidae > Rhagium > Rhagium mordax. The sequence goes on from OY796661.1 coordinate 19,054,345, forward strand.
TGAACATTTCTGCAAAAAACTCACAATGATTAACTTTGAATTAATTAAGCTGTACAAGAGTAGTGAGAGGAAATACATCAGTAATTGATAATACAAATCATTTGATATATTTTATTCACTTCACTTCATTTTTATATTTACATCTACTCAATTGTATCAAATAAAGTCCGAAATAAAATACAAAACGAGAATTTATTTCAGATGACTGAGTTTCATACGATTAGAGCAAAGGTATAGATATCCATTTATACAAAGGGACCAGATGTGACCGCTGACCTAATTAGGAAGGACGTGCAATTGGACTGAGGGATGAACCTGGCCAGTTAACACGCACAAAACATCAAAATTGTGCGAGATATTTTAAGACAGGCGAGGTAGTTGAGTTTCATCTCCCATCAATGTAATAAAATTCAGCAAATACTAAAGTTACACTGAATTTCTTGTCCTTTATATCGTTTAATACTCATAAGATGTTCAGTATCTACTTACTTGTTTTATAACAAAACTTTTATTTTATGACTCAGGTAAGTTCTCTCCCTCGGAGTACTTTTTAGGTAAACAAGTCTATTCCTGGCAGTTTATGTCCTGGTTGAATTTAAATTATTTTGTTTTATTTCCTTGTATTTATTTTCATTGTGTTGGAGACGAAAGCATCGTTACACAAACAACATTGGGATTAAGGATCAATAAATGAAAGATACCCGTTTTAATTCTAGTTTTGGACTAAAAAGATATTGCTTATTTTACCTTAAGATTATTTTAAAAGTATTTGTTACAGGCACGTTACCAAATAAATATACTTTCACCTTGTATTTGATACCACCTACATAATTTTTACCGTTTTTTCCCAAAACCTCAGAATTTATTACAAAATATAGAAACAATGGGCACCAGACATGCAAAAAGTTTAATAAATATCGTTTTATTTTTAATGAAGCACTCCCTTCGTCTAAAGCCGAAAACCTCACATATCAGCATCCCAATGTCTCATACTGGCCCAAAACTACACCTTTTGGTTGTAGATGTTTACAATAGTCAGAAACTCATTTAAATAGGTCAGAATATTGACCCAATAGCCAGTCTAACATTTATTTATTTGGTCCTTTTACGAAGCCTCAATTTTGTCTGCATCCACTGCTCAAGCAAAGCTTTCTCATTGTTTCCTAACCCTAATTTTTAGAGGAAGTCAAGATCTGTGATTTGGTATCCAGCAAGGTCTTCGACCCAATAAGCTAAAACTTTGATTCTAGCTAGTTCAACAGCTTCTTCATTTCTGAAATCAAGGTATGATCAGGAACTCATATTAAATTTCTTTATATCTCACGAGCTTTATAAAAGCATCTCCATACTCTTGACTGACCCTGGTCATCAATTTATTTTATTGAACGCCCTAATAGTAGAAAAACAGCTAAGGGTGGCTCCAACAAAGAAATTCTGTGCTCCTTCAACCATTTACCACCCTTGGTCTCTCAAACTTCTAACAAAGTTTCGTAAAACTTAACATATCAGCCTCAATGCTTCATGCTGATCCAAAACAATGCAAGAATGTTTCTTCATTTATCTCGCGTCTGGGCAGGTAGCATCTTCCTTTACACTTATAGGTGAAGTGACGTTCACTCTTCCTGCTTTGACTGAGTAACTAGACCGACTTTGTACTCGGCCACAAAGTTGCTGCTTTATTACCTCTTAAGTTCAATCGTTAAGGGCTTGGTCTCTGGACCCTAAATTGGGGTGACGCGGTAGACACACATCCATTTCCTATCCACCGGTTTGGCAGTGTCGAAACGGCGGTCGAACTTAGTCCACGACGAACAGTGTTATTAAACACACCCTAACTCACTGGGCTATCGTGTCGAAGCGGATAGGTAAGTACATAATTTTCAATATTAAGGTTGAGTTGGAGTTTGACAATTAATTTTGTATTGAAGTTCACAAAGTGGCAAGAGAAATCAAAAATAATTAATTCAAGATGAGTATCTTTCGGTAATGAGTGCAAGACTTATATATTTTGAAATATAATGCATGTGACAAAACGCACAAAAACAAACATATTATGCTTCGACAATAAAATAACCCCGTATAAAGCTGTACACTGAACCGTCTGAAATCTCAATTAAATTTAAATGTAAAATTAACCAGAAAGGGTTGCGTACGTAAATACGGCTTTACATTATTTCTAGGCAAAATATTTGATGCTTTGAATTACAAATAATGCAAAAATCTTTGTTAATTCCGCATGAAGAAAGCTTGAGTGCACAAACGATTTTAATTAAACTTTTTCTACTAATCATTAAAATTATCTTATGTAAAATGTACCTATTTCATTTAATTACCTCGTGTGTTTTACAAAGGAAAATGAAAACTAGACTTTTCACGGTTAATCGATTAATGCTTAGAAATAAAAAAAAATCTGACCTACAGTCTGCAACTCACAATTCAACTTATTTTTAAAGATTTTTGAAAAATCGAAAACTGGCTTGTATGGTATTTAATGAAGAATCTTGAAGACGTTAAATTAAAAAAACTGGAAGGAGAACGTATATTTTTTCAAATAGAATACCTTGCATATTTAAAAAAACTTCTAAATTTGTATTTTCAGCATCGAGGAAATCTTAGAATTTTCCGGGGTTAACTTCGGTGAATTGAGAGGTGATTAAAAAAATAAACAAAAATTTTTTTAAGGTGACTGTTTCAGTCTAGAACGACTCTTAATTAATCTACATACCAAGTTTCCTAAAAATCTTTTGGTTGCCATTTTTCATTGCTCTTGTTGTTTTCGACATTTCTGAAAAAATGTCTACCCAACTTAAGGATTTCCAATTCCCGCCGATACCTATATTAAGTATATTTTCGACAATGCACAATTAAAATTGAAATAGATGCATCCCATTCCCTCATTCTAGTTATATGGACCATAAACTTTTTAAGAGACATTCCAAACTACTTAATTAATTAAAAGTTTTTAGTTCTCTTATTGGCACTCTTTATTGCTGCTTCTAAAAGATTATTAGAGTCACAGATCCTATCTAATGTAAACGTTAGGCCCAAAAAAGTTATTGTTCGTCAGATGGCGATCCTAATCATAAAAGTTTTATTATCGTTTCTAATAAAAATGGTAAATAACGAAATAATCAATCTGAAGTGTAACGTTTTTATAGGGCTGACAGATGGAATTAATTTGAACGATTAACTTTCGAGAGGATTCAGATATTGAGAAAATGATTTGTTTATTATAGAGCCAATATCGTTTTTAGGTCCTCAAAATTGTTGCTGAAAGTGGTTACTCAATACGAGCTGACAAAGAGTAATTCTCGAATATAAATGCTGCATGGATACTCGAATGTTCTCCACGCGGATGTATTTCTAACTTCTAGTATTTTACTGTCTTTTAGGTGTTCTAGGTCTATTATTCTGATAAACCCTTTCCTACAAGGTACATTACAGACGGGTTGGGTTTAGCCTAACGGTTGGGTAATTCATTGATTTAAAGATTCTTGAAAAGTCCCACGTACCTAAAATGCGTATTGCTAAGAATAAGATAAAAAGTTTGTTTAGGCTTTATACAAGCATAATAACAACAAACATATCCAAACTGATATACTTATATTGATGTTTCATCTCTAAACATGCTATTATTAAATTCATTGGACTTTCTTTATTTTATTTCTTGTATCAAATGTTATTGTAAGATATAATTCTACTCTCTATTTTATGTATATTTAATATTTTATTATCTAATATCACAAAGTATTTACTTTTTACTGACGTTTCATATCCTGTAAGGCGTACATGAATAAACATTATTATTATTATTATTTAATACATGATGAATACTGGATTAAATATCAGAAAATTCAAAACGTCTAAAATCAAATTATTAAAAAAATTTTTCAACTTACCACAAATTCATTTATTATGGTCAACAATAAAAAAATTTGTTGCCATAATAAATGAATTTGTGGTAAGTTGAAAAATTTTTTTAATAATTTGTTTTTAGACGTTTTGAATTTTATGATATTTAATCCAGTATTCATCATGTATTAAAGAAAGTCCTATGAATTTAATAATAGCATGTTTAGAGATGAAACATCAATATAAGTATATCAGTTTGGATATTTTTGTTGTTATTATGCTTGTATAAAGCCTAAACAAAGTCATTTATAAACAATGCATATCAAGCAAAGAAAGAGAATTGTAAAATAAGATAAAAAGGTTAAAAAACCGTCAAAATATAGAATTCTAAATTTCTCATAAAACTAGTTGTTTGAATTCGCCTTGAGAATAACTTCTCAATGAGATATCATTAGCCACATTCCATTTACAAAATTCGCCAATTATGATTTTGCTTCGACGTTGTAATTCACAATAATGTTACATTTGTTATTATCAAACTACAACCATAAAAATGAAAACAATAAAAGGATTTATTGGTATTTATATTTTAAAACGTTTTTAATGAATTAGTGATAAATGGTGCAACTTTAATTAAATCCACGATCATTTCCCGAATTATTGTTGATATAACCAGAATAAGACGGGAATGAATCAGAGTTAAATCTCGAAGTTAGCAAAGTCGCTCGAACTAACACCTAATTTATTCATACAGTCGCATTTTAAGCAAAATCAACTGAACGTTCAATTTAGAACTTTAGACTTTTTAATTTATTTTTAGCTTAATAGTGGAACTATATCGATTTTATCTACTACGAAAATATAGGGCATACACGGTGGTGAATTTTTCGATGCCCACCATTGGTATCTCGGAAACTATAAGAGATAGAGGATCGGTTAAATTAGACAAAAGTTGCGCTATTTTATACTCTACAATTTCCTGCCAAGAAATGCTGGATATCTTGATTCGTTTGTGGTTTATCCTGAAAAAATTGAAAATCGTGATTTCAAAAAAATAATAATATCGTCTATACCATTCATGCGAATTTAATGAAATTTGGCAAGGTTATATTTTTGACCACTACCAATTGAATGATATAAAATAAAAATAGTATTATTTGTTTTCTTGACTCTTTAATAAATTAATTGTTTATAATATTTAATAGAAGTTTAAATAACCTGACATTTTTCTGTATTTTTTTACGAGTGTACAGTTTAATAATAGCCTTTGGATTACAATGTTGCTTGCAATGATTTTTCCAAAGCATACTGGATTTTATAAATTATTTTTACATTAATTCGAATATCAACATGTTTTCAAAAAATCAGTCCATTTTGGTGACATAGGTGAAAAGAGAATTATTTTCTCTAACTAATGGTGTAAAAATCCAATATGGCGGCCATAAGAAATAAAAAAGTTGACTATCGTTGCTCAAAATCTAGAAGGTTTAGAAAATTTCTATCAACGCCATTCAATTGGTAGTGGTCAAAAATATAACCTTGCCAAATTTCATTAAATTCGCATAAATGGTATAGAAGATATTATTATTTTTTTGAAATCACGATTTTCAATTTTTTCAGGACAAACCGCAAACGAATCAAGATATCCAGCATTACTTGACAGCAAATTGTAGAGCATAAAATAGCGCAACTTTTGTCTAATTTAACCGATCCTCTATCTCTTATAGTTTCCGAGATACCAATGGTGGGCATCGAAAAATTCACCACCGTGTATAAGGTTTTGCATTCGTAGAATGATAAATAAATTGCAGTATATAGTTGGGTGTCTGCAGTAAGAAATAATATAAAAAAAAAACTTGAGAGGATACAAAGAATAATGCAATTATTTTTGGAATTATTTGTGCGGCTATCAACCACTAACATTATACAGGGCGAGGCAATAGTACGTCTGACTTAGTATTCTCGAGTTCTACAATGGGTAGACATTTCAAAAGTGTAATCAAACTAGATAAATAAATCTATAAACGGAAATTATGGCGAAACAAAACGATTCTCATGGGTCAATTATTTATTTTTAAATGAAATGGCATATATACATTTTTTAAGCTGTAAGAATTGTTTTTGTCGTAATGGTTATTTTTGTTGAAATAATTATATACGTGCATATTGAAAAAATCTTTTCAGCCACAATTATGGATATTAAGAAAAAAATATGTTGATATCAGTTATATAACAGCTGTATGATGTTTTCCGTTCCTAAGAGCATAAATAATGCAGGAATAAGTAGACGTTGATCAATTTTTGATAAAAAAAACCTGAACGCATATTAAAATTAAGTCACCAAGAACTGATATCAGAAAGTGTTGCCAAATTGATAAATCAGCAAAGCTTCAATTATATGTTAAAAAATATGTATTCCAGTTTGACTATTAATATGACCAGAAATAGAGATATATATGTCTATTAAAAACTGACTGGAGAAAAAGTAATAGATAGCAAGAGAAAAAATGGATCGTTAAATATATTCTGTTCTGATCCGTGTTATTCTATCCAATTCCATTCGATTTGATTAGAAACTATAATAAAACTATAGAAATCTGTATTAACGTGGATTACTTTATTGCCCACCCTGTAGCAACGGCGAATTCCCTTTAGTACCTAAAAATCCAATTAAAATAAATTCAGCAGTAAATTTATGCTTATAGTTTTTATTACTAATATTTTTGCAGCTGAAAGTTAAATTAAACTGTTCAATAAATCTAATTAATACAGTAAATAAAAACATATTTTTCTAGCCCCGTACAAACAGTATGGCGTTTAAACTATGCCTAATAAATATTCCTGAGTCCTCCCGTCAGGATCACTGCCGGCTTTAATTTGGTGTGAATCTGTCGAAAGGATTTGTAATAAGAGTTTTAACTGACTTTTGATTAGTAAACTGAGTCGGATGTTGTTATATTGGACAGCTGTTTGTAATTGAATTTCAATAATGGTCTAAAGCATTCAGCGTCGACCACAAGCACTATTAGTTGGCTATGGCATGTGTTTGTAGATATGCTGACGGAGCTACAAACTTTTAGCTATGAAGTAAAGTTGAAAGAAGCGTTCAAGAGTTCGCGATAACGAGCTTTCTATATCGTGACCAACCGGTGGTTGGGCTATTTTACTATTCCTCATTTTTCTCCTTTTTTTCTCTGCTTACTTCGATGCTTTCTGATATCTAGAACATATCAAGCGTTAAACGACGTTTCATTATATCGGTAGGGTTTTTCTGAAATGCAGTGATCCCGCAGAGAGACGGCGGCGGATTTCTACAGCTGCACCGGCAGGGTATTTATGTGTTTGATATTGTGACAGCAGTGACACGGAACTTTTATTCTGTAATGCTCTTAAGAGAAATACAGAAATGTTTTAGTTTTTATATACCGCGGACTTTACAGAAGTAAGGAATACATTTTTCTTTCCATCAACAAAGGAATTCTGGAAATATATTATTCGATATATTTGGATTCTGACGTTATGACGTGATGTCATTAATGTGCGGCAATTTTTAATTATTTGTTTAACGGTAAAATATTTTAAATAAATTTGTTTGGATAAATTGTTCCTATCGCAGTCAAGATCTTTTTTAAATGGCACCCTATAGATAAGCACATTACTGCTTGAAACTCCTGAAAACTTATTAGATATTATTATTTAGTAGACTTATAACTATAAAATTTGTATGGGTTACATTGTAAAAAAGCCTAACGAGAGCATCGTCCGGTTCCAAACATTTTGAAAAGCCCTGTATAAGGAAGTAAAAAAGAATGTGTTTTTAATGTTGCGTTTTTATACATCCGGAAAGAAATATATATTATATACCTAAAAAGTATTACGATGTTATGATATAAAGCTCCTGCTCTTAAAACGTATTTTACTTCGTACAAGATTAATACGAATAGAACATTAACGTCAAAAACGTGCGTCTACTGTTTAAGAGCAAACACCATTATTGGGCTTTACAAGAAATTAAGTACCTCCATTGGAATACAACATACACCTTTTAATTTTCGTAAAATATCGTTTTCAATTTAACTTAGGAATTGGACAACTTAATTAGAAAACGTTAATTATACGTTTTGGAATTTTAACTCCTTATTTGCTAAAGTGTAGCAAGGACCAACCTTAAATTAAAATTTAATGAAAGTGAAATTAATACCAGCAATCTCACCCTAATTATGTAATAATTATTTTATATAAAATTCATGATATCGCAAAGGGGATTTCGGCAAGGATGTAAATGTGTAGTTTATTACACGAATTAACTGATTCCTAACGTTTTTAGGTAATAATTCGAACATGATTAATCAGATATCTGACAAATATTTTGTATATTAGTAGATGTTGAAAAATTGACTATTTGATATCAATTGCTTCGATCCACAAAAAATATATATATAACAACTGCCATAAACAAAAGTCATTAGTGTGAAACAGCTGTGCTCATTGGCCAGGATGTCTACGTCTCTCGTTATTGCCATTGTTCCAGCAGATAAAGACATCTATTTTCGAGAGAAGCTCAAAGAAGTAAAACAGAAAGGACTTTCAGCTCTCGTGATTTTCAGTCCATGCGAAGAAAAATTGTAGTGTTTACACTACATTTAATGGTTGCCACACAATTTTCACATTTTTCAATAAACAAAGTTCAAACAACTGCAGGAAGGATTTGGAAGACATTTAGCAACCTACAAAAGGTTGCAGGTGCTGAAGAACGATTTATTCTTGCTTTCTACAGAATACTAAAGAATGAGAATATATAATACATTATAATCCTCGTTATAATCATTCAAGAGTATGGCTTAGAGTTCCAATCTATATATTATCGTGACCTCCACCAGCACCTTCTGCCTTTCAGACACCCATGTCAATTACTATTCGTGTGATTCAAGGCAAGGTTGCATCCACGCAGAAGAAATTATTGAAATCGTTTAAGCCTACCCATATCGAAAATCCTCATTTAATTTTTCTCAATTTGCGTATACTAAACGAGAACAGTTATATAAATACCATAAGTATTAAACTGAAATAGAATGTAGAACGCGTCTCCTACACACATGTTACCTTGTTGTGGTCTGATAGACTACAAATTATTTAATTTTATGAAGGCGCCAGCAACTCAAGAAAACGTAAGTAGATTATCGACTCTGTGTGGTCTTTTTCAGTACGTAGACTTGGTTATTGAACCACTTTAATTATTTATCAGACTCAGCTCTTTTACACCAGAAACGTTTTTAAGACTCAGAGTCCATTTGCACCAGATTGTAATAAATTGGATTTATTATGGTTAAGAAACTTTGGAGTCCCTATTTACGATTTCTACCTTCCCTGGTTGCTATTTATCGAACACTGAATTGTGTATATATATTACGTATTATATGCGATGAGCTGTTTTCAAAAGATTCATTGCGTATAAATAACAGCAATATAGAATGTAGACATAGGAACGTTAAATTCCTTTGTCTGTATACATTACTTCACATGGCCGTCAACAGCAGCGCCAATTAAATTCCCTGGTTCGATAGCAACTAACTTACTCAAACGTATATTCACTTACAAGAAATTTTGTTTAGAGCAACAAAAAAATATTAACCTCCAAAAAAATCTTCTTTGTTTCTTCAACTTAATTTTTGGTTATATAAATAGAATTAAAGTCTTGACAGATTATATTTGCTTTAAATGGATTTTAGTCACATTAACAAAATATAAGTTTAAAATTTATATTTTTATTTGTTTGTAATTTAAGACAAATTGAAGCTAAAACGCGTTTAATTAATTAAAAGAAATTTTTAGGACAGTTTTCGTTTTGTACAGAAAAAACTGTTCATTAAAATTGAATGAATTTATTTAAGTTGAAGTTTATTTTGAACTAAACAAATTTACGCAAGAGAAATAATTTTCTTCTTTGAAACAAACATTTTTAAGTGTGTAAAAGATTAATATTTAATGTTCCATTTACCTGTGAGTGGAACTGCTAATTAAATAAAAATATTTACGAAATAAATTCGATTCGCTTCTCACAGCATTAAAATAGCCTTTTAGATGATTATTATCAGAGGTGTTCATTTTAAATTACGTTTTTCCAGTTTCCCAAATCACCCTGGTTAGAGAATACTTAGTTCGAATAATACAATATTTAACATTATTACTCATTACATTCTTAATAATCATCATGTTTTATTTATTGAGATGTAAACTAAAAACGTCATCAGGTACTTTAATTATTGAGCGGATTTTAAGACAAAGCCGGTACCCCATCTCTCACACAAAAAACTCTTAGGTTGCAGTTGTAACCCATAGAAAATAAATTAAAAAGTATAACAATGTTTTAACATTCTCCTCCAGAATTTAAATTTATTTTCGTAATCTACAGCATCATCTCTCATAGAAGTATACACCAATTGCCTTATTAGGCATTTAGAGCAGCCTTTGTCATTTAAGCTTCCAAGGATAATTTCCACTTGAAAGCAAAAAGTGAGAAAACATTTTTACATATCTAATTAACACGTGAACCTAAACAAAGAATGTGATATATATGGGTCTACAGGGACAATTTTTTGTCATGCCAAGTTAAATTTCATCATATATTTCACACACGTTGGTAAAGAGGGAACAGAATTTAGGGATGAGAATATGGCAACGAAAGTAAAGGGACCCTCATTAAAGACTGATGAATTAAATTATGGTAATAAAGGGAAAACAATAAGAAAAACCGAATGAAGGCCATGGAATTTCTGAGCAAATATGACAATTACGTTGAATGTATGTATGTGTCACATTATAGAAAGGTTAGGTTACTGCAAAGAGACGGAACAAAACACTGGTTTAGTGTTACAAACAGTTACAATTATACGCACTATCATTACATTATTGACATTGTTACAAATTGCAATTTTGTTGTTTTAAATTCAGTTCTTCACAGTAAAATACACTGCTGGACGAAAAATTTGGTCACTTTAATATCTTTGTTGTCTATATTTTTACATCTTAAGTTAATTATAATTTCTGATAAAAATCGAACAATTAAACATTCATTTTTGAACACTTCCTCACATTTTGCATTGAGTTGTTCCTACCTAGTAGGTTCAAAATATATTTAATTTCAACCAATGCTGTTTGCTACATACATTTTCTTCATTTCCTGCAAATTTCAATCATAGAGGATTAACCACCACAAAGTCCAAACCGACTCGGTAGAGTCTTGGATCGATTGTAGAAACATTTGAGGCATGGCGAAATTGCTCCTTAAACAATAAATGAGCTTCGACGTACTATGAGGGAAGGATGAGAACGATTGGTCCAAGGCGTGATGGCCAACCTTGTTTAGAGTATGCCTTGATGTTATTTATTTTATTAGCTTCACCTGTATGTATGTAACGGAATCTTTCAACGAGATTTTCACCCACTTCAAAACGTCAGATTAAACTGAAACTTTGCACACTTATCAAGGATCGATGACAATACAATAATTGAAAAAAATTTGATTTAAAAAATTTTTAAAAAAATTTTATTTTAAAAATTACAAAAAAAATTTGAATTGAAAAATTTCGAAAAAAAATTGAAATGAAAAATGTCAAAAAAATTTCATTTCAAAAATTTTAAAAAATATTCGATTTCAAAAATTTTGAAAAAAAAATTTTAATTGAAAAATGTCAAAAAAAATTGAATTAAAAAATGTCAAAAAATTTCATTTCAAGAATTTAAAAAAAAAATCGATTTCAAAAATTTTGAGGAATATTTGAAATGAAACGTTTAAAAAAAAATTTTAATTGAAAAATTTTGAAAAAAATTTGATTTTAAAAATATAAAAAATATAAAAAAAAATAAATGCAATGAAAAACTAAAAAAAGCACGCTTTAAAGGGATACCGAACTAAAAAGTAAAAAATAATGTTTTATCTATTTTTTACTTTTTTTTGTTCAACAGTGATAAATATTCCACTAACTCGATATATGTAATTAAATGCTTTTACTAAGTTTAAAATAAGAATAAAGTAATTGACAAAAAATAATTTTATTTTATTGTAAAAAAACGTGGGGTGCTAACTCTACTTTAATCAATAGCTACCAATGAAATATCTATAACAATTGATATCATGCACCCCACGGTTTTTTACAATAAAATTATTTTTTGTCAATCACTTGATTCTTATTTTAAATTAATTATATTGAGTTAGTGGAATATTTATCACTGTTGAACAAAATCTTAATAGATAAACATTATTTTTTACTTTTTAGTTCGGTTTCCCTTTAAAGCGTGTTTTTTTAGTTTTTTTAAACTATAATTTTTTTTCTTGTTTAGGATGTTGATGACAAATTAATACGGCACCACTTTATTGCACTAGTCAAATACAAATTTCATTTCCAATAAATAAATATATAAATATCTATGATTTTACAGTCATCACAGCAAGGTTAGATAGTACATACATTCACTTATAAAAGGTAGTCAAATACCTCTCGAAACATTAAGGATCAACGCTTTAATATGAGCATATAAACATGTTTACAATTTAAAAAAACGATGTAGCACCCTCCGTCACTCAGTTTTATATCTTTAAAGAAGTGGCATAAAAAAAACAGACTAGGATAACTAAAACATGAAAGACTCATCCCATCATATCCTTTATTTGCGACCAAGACAGCATTTAAATAGAAGTGTGATATAGCCATTTTTAAACCCTCAGCTCAGTTGAGAATACGTCTTATTTTATGAAATGTACAGCAGGGAAGGAAGGGAGGAATAAAAGTATATATTCGACAAGGGGTTTTCGGCGATAATGTCCTATCGTGAAGTTTTTGTTTTCGCTTTAAAATAGCCAATTGTTTCCTGTTGCATAGCAGAAATGTTCAGTTCGGCGTCTATATTTTTGAATAGTAATACAGCAGTTTTATTTTATGTTTACACGTAATATGTTTGAATGCAGATAGAGGTGCGATGGCATTTGCATGAGAAAGAAACCCAATTGAAAAAATAGATAGAAGCTCCCACAAGAAATAAAAGCGTAAAATTCCCCTGGCTGTAGTGCAATAAAATGCAAAAATGTTCACTATCACGCAGATAATACAACTCATGTATACAGAGACTTTAATTAGTAAGTTTAAGAATTTTAATATACAGGGTGTTCATTAAGTATGCACAATAATTTTACCGGAGGTTATTTGAGTGATTTTAAGACAGAAAGTTCATATAAACATGGGTCCGAAAATGCCTCGTTTTCAAGATACATACAAAAATTTGGTTTTTCGTAAATATCTTTAATATCCGTTACCCAAATTTGTTGTAATTTGGCAATGTTATTTGTAGTGTTAAGGGGCTAATTACGCACTAACTTGATAAAATTTATTAAGTCCAGTGGTGTCCCGAGCGGCACCTTAACGAATATTTTTGACAAAAAAATGTACGCCACTGACTATTTTGTAATTTTTATATTTTTATTTTGGATTAAGCAACTGAAAATACAACGTTTATGTCTCTTGCATTTTTTTCGGATCTTGCTTAGTTTTCGAGACAGAAAATTAAATTCAATTAATTGCATATCCCTGGACCACACAAGAAACATGGGGAAACGTAGGAAATAATCAAGGGTTGCATTGGAAAACGATTGCAGCATTTGGCAAACAATATGACAGCTGTTGTCAATTTATTAAGCTATTAAATTGTAATTTTTGTAAAAAGCATCTTTGGTGAAATTTTTTAAAAAAGTTTTAACACCCTGTATCTTGAAAACGAGGCATTTTTGGACCCATGTTTATATGAACTTTCTGTCTTAAAATCATTCAAATAATCGTCTGTTAAATTTATTGTATATACTTAATGAACACCCTGTATATATTAATTATTGTGAACTGCATTGAGCTTTTGATGTTACGCTGAATCTGACGTAATTTTCTATGGATACCAAAAATTTGGATTATTAACACACGTTGCGTTATGTGATACAAGTTGGCATCATCGGGAGGTGATTGAAAACTTAATTTAATCTATTCTGTGATTTACTAACTATTCAAAGGCATCTAATTATCTAAGGGTGGATTAAGTTTGTAATCATCTTTATGTTATTAATAACTATTCTATGATTATTTTATAACTATATTCTGCTTTTACTTTTTAGTCAATGTTTAAATTAATACTAAAAAAAAAAATAGGTCAAAATGTACTCCCCAACTTCTAAGGCTTCTGAGCTTGTTAATTTATTAGAAAATCAACCTGGCTACATTTTTGATATATTGAAGTGAACACTATATTAGTTGAACACCATTCCACACTACCCGATGGTCCTACTATCTATTTATACATTTATGGCGTTTATAGTATTTTCGCCTGTATTCCGAAAATGATAAATAAATGCAAATATGGACCCTATATAAGTGAGGTCAAACAATTTACAGTAGAGTTGTTTTGTATGGTTAGTTGGTTGCGGTTGTTTGATACGAATATTATATAATGATAAAACGGTTTGATGAATCCCAGTAGGCTTATTTTCAAGCGTCTAAATTTTAAATAACATAAAGGTCAGATAGCCCTAAGCTTGTCCCACTCATCCAGAGAATAATCCAGCATATTCTCCTCTGCCCTGATTAGATTCATCTACAGGAGCATGTGTTATGGCAGGAAATATGAAGAAAAGCACTTATTGCAGGGTATCTTTTGAAATTTGATCTACTATTGTACTTTTGCTAGCTCTTCCACATTTGGAACGGTAATGGATAAAGTGTTATTTGATTGATTGTTTGGGCAATACAAAATATGGGTCAACATTATTACTTAAAATATTAGGGATATAATTTTAATGAGAGAAAGCTCAAGCCCTAAAGCAAGTGTTTCAAAATTCACAAAAAAATTACTGTTACAATTATTTAGCAGTTTCTGTGTGTCCGAGTTTATGTCACGATCATTTAAAGTAAACCTTGCAATCTGTAAAATTGCTCGTGAATACGTTGTATTACTGTCAACTATGCACTTATGGGATGATGATACTAGTATAGATCTGCAGAAGAATATTTTCATTAGTGTGTTTCTTTATTAAAAAAAATTGGTTTGGTGAATCTAAATATAATCATCCACATCCACAAATTCAAGAAACAATCACTTTTACCGATAGAAAATGTGTTCATTTATTTATTTTCAATTAGTTTCGGCAATTTACATAACAATCAATTTACCAAAATTTAACTTGAATCGTAAGAAATCAAGGCAATAAATTTAATAAGGAGTCTTGGAATACCTCTTTATCCTATTTCTTAACGCAGCAAAATTGAAATTGCCCAGTTTCAGCAGCAATTAAACATTTGATGTTTTTATAAAACTTCTTCTATATTTTCTGTTTACAAGTATTCTGCATGTATATATATTTTCTACCATTTACAAGACAATTTTCAACAACTTCAAATGTCTAACCACAATTCCTTATAAGGAATTTTCTCTTATGTGATACACTTCAGTAAAATTAAAGAAATGATTCAACTAGCTTGCAGTAACATGTATCTAACTTTGTAATTTAAGTTTAAGAGCGAAAAGATACATAATATAATATACCTAAAGTTTGCGCAACTTCGAATAAAGGAATTCCCGAGGAAATTACAGTGTCTCGGAAGAAAAATGTATGAAAATAATGTATTCGTGAGGACCATGATCCAAATATTCAGGATATTAACGCAACATTTTCTCACATATCCAAATACTTACTTGTGTAATGTGTATATATGTTTTTTAAAAGTTTATTCAACGATTCATTTTGTACCATTTAAATTTATTTCAACTGCTATTTAATATCATTCTAAATTCATATTGTTAGAGAATTTTGACTCCATGCAGTGACTATCCTACCGTGAAGAGAGTACCTACATGCTTCCGTTTTTCTGAAGGTCGGGACGATTAAAGCAGGAAATGGAACGGGCGAGGATTGGAGGTGCAGACTTTAGCCCAGGTAGACGTAGTTCAGCATGATGCCTTTAATTTTAAGTAATAGAAAATGTTACTTGACTGTTAAAAATTGCAGTAATAGTTAATAAGAAGTTCAGCCTTTGCTGAATTATATTAGTGAGTGATGAGACGATCATTGCAAAGTAGTGTTCCCAAACGGGGAGCAGAGTCAAAATGGCGATGTTTCTTCGTAAGTAATTTGCGGCGGTATTCGCAGTTTAACTTATTGTAGTTTTTGTTAAGCTTCTAAGTAATAAAGACTAAGGGGAAATCTAGTTCTCATCCTCTTTATCCTATCGATTGCGTATCATCAATTTGGAAATGTAAATTTTCTGTTTTTCTTGATTATGACCATTATCTCAGCACGAAATCAGCTAACCGTTCGCATTTTAGCATTGAGATTCTTCCCATAAAATGAAAATTTTTATGGGACGAGGTTCAGCTCTAACAAATACGGAAAAAGAGAAGAAAAAAGTTTCCCAAAGAGGCGGATTATAAACCGTTTGCGCATTACATTACAGTATCTAGTAAGATTCAACACGCTATACAAAATATGGAAAAGTTTCTTCAAATATTGAAGGAATTAGCTTTAAAAATAGTGATATCGATCATAGAAAAGATGATCAACTTTCTGCCTCTGCTATCCATGAACAAGCAGCCTATGTCCTAGGTAAGAATAATTTCTTTCGACTAAATTAATGAACTACTAAACATTATAATCCATTCTTTATCATCATCGGCAATTTCAGTTTCCTCTTGAATTCTTCTTGAATTTGTTTGTATAGAGCTAAAATTGAATTTTATAAAAAGAATGCCAACGAATCATACATTTCTCATAGTACGAACCTATCAAAAGCATCTTGGGATATAGTAAATTCTAAACGTAAAAATAAAAAACAGACGACTAGTGATTCTAATTTAAATTCTGACGATTTTAATAATTTTTTTTACAAATATCGCATTCGAACTTACAAAAAATGTAACAAGTACTATCGATCCTATTAGTCTAGTAACAAGTACTGCAAATAATATTTCTTTTAGTTTCTCAGAGATCTCTTTTGTCGAAATGCGCGACCTCCTAAAAAATATTAAAAATAACCCGAGCAAGGATGTGTACGATATAAATATAAATATTATAAAATACGTACAAGACATTATTATTATTCCTCTCACAAAATTAATTAACGAATGTATAAATAGTGGAACTTTTCCTCAATGCCTTAAAACATCCAAAGTAATTCCACTCTTTAAAAAAGGCGATTTAAATGAAATGAATAATTATAGACCTATATCTATCATACCTACGTTGGGGAAAATAATAGAAAAAGCCCTCTTTCAACAACTTGTGACTTTTTTTGAAAGCAATAATCTCCTTTCGAATTGTCAATTTGGTTTTCGCTCCGGTAAGTCCACCACTGATGCAATAAACAAAATAGTGGAAAGTATAACAATAGCTTTTGAAAATAAAAGTTTTGCTGGAAGTACCTTCTGTGATCTGTCGAAAGCTTTCGACTGTGTGCAGCATGATATCCTGATTCATAAACTTCAAAAATATGGAATTCACACTACAGCTATCAATTTCTTAAAATCCTACCTTGCAAACAGAGATCAAATAACTGTTTATAATGGAGGGTCGTCGTCATTAGAGAAAGTAAAATTCGGGGTATCACAAGGGTCAGTACTTGGACCCCTATTATTTCTCATATATGTTAATCTGCCTAATTATGTTACTGACACTTCGCTTGTACTGTTCGCTGATGATACCAACATGATAAATATAAATAACAATTTAAATGATTTACGACAGGATATGCAACGTTCACAGTTGAAGGCATCCGAGTGGTTCAAAGCGAATAAATTGAATCTTAATGATCTAAAGACACAAAACATGATTTTTTCTACTCGGAGTTTAAACAATTTTGACAATCTCGATAATGTAAAGTCTTTAGGAATAATTATGGATCCACATCTACGTTGGAATCAACACGTTGATTATCTATCTGGTAAACTATCCAAGGTTGTGTATTTAATAAGAAATTTAATGGCAGAGTTAATTACCTCTAACCGTCATAAAAACAGTTTATTTCTCTCTGTTTCAGAGCATTTTTTCATATGCTCTAATTACCTGGGGGCACTCCTCTCATCTACACAGAGTATTTTCGCTGCAGAGACGTGTTATGAGAATAATGACAGGATTGTCCTATAGACAAGATGTTAAGCAAAAATTTGTAGAACTGGGTATCTTGACAGTCCCTAGCTATTACATTCTAACAACGCTCATGTATGTTAAACAAAATCATAACAAATATGTTCCACACAGTGAAATACATGAACATAATACAAGGCACAGAGATCAGGTTTGTTTGGATTACACTCGACTTGTTAAAAGCCAGAATGGAATAAATTATTATGGTCCAAAATGTTTTAATAATTTATCGCCAAAGATCAAGCTGTTGCCAGAGAAAAACTTTCGTTTTAGAATTAAACAAATTCTGCTGAATGGAGCACTATTCATTTGACGAGTTTTTATCTGACGTTTCATATTAATATAATATTCAGTGTTTTTATTATTGTTAGTTTTTCGTTATATAGTGTGATGTAGTTTACAATGATTGTTCTTTTGACTTATGTAAAACCACTGGTTATTGGCATCAATAAATTTATTATTATTATTATTATTGTAATAATTACATATGAGATGCCGCAGCACTTCAAACAATAGAGCAGGTACACGAAGGTCGTAATGTCAACATTGTTTTCTAACATTCCAAACGAGTTTATTTTATGCCAAAAGAGTCAGATTTAAAATGCTTATGATATATAATACTGAATGTGTACACCCTCAACGTAACTTGCTACCCCCAGAATTTCCTTATTTATAAGGTAATAAAAAAATTAAAAACACTGTATATTTTCTGACATCGATATGATCTGATAACATATTTAAAAAGTATGTGAAAAATGCAATAAGACGAAATTTTAAATTTTTTTATTACCTTATAAAATAAGGAAATTATGGGGGGTAGCAAGTTACGTTGAACACCCTGTACAGTGTTGTCATTTTGTTTGGTACACATTTTGATTAGAATTTATTGTAGAAATTAGAAAATATGTTTTAAACAAAAGTTGCAGGGTATTTACTAAATTTTTATTTGGCAGTAATAAAAAAACAAATGAATGTCAATCTTTTCAGATATGGACATAACCTATGTTTTTTTTAAATGTAACACCCTATATATTATTATCAAGTTAGATTTGATTTTTTTTCTGATTACACTGATATAGCATACTTGATAGTTTTATTCAGGATGTTTTGAATTATTAATCAAAAACAAAAATATTTTAGCTAGGTAAAATTGTTCAGAAACCAAGTCCAAAATTTAATCAAAATAAAAAAAATATTAATATTTTGTTTGAAAAAAGTCTGAAATATAATTTTAATGGGTTATCGTATTAAATTGTAATATTTTATTTTTTATAAAAAAAAAACTAAAGAAATACTCTACAACTAAATACGAATGATAATTGATATTGTAAAATTATATTTTTCGGACTAATTTTTTTAATTAAAATATCAATATTTTTTTATTTTGATGAGATTTTGGATTTAAGGTTTTTAGACAATTCTGAACAACTTTCATTAGTAAAATTTTCCGATAAAAAAATGCCTAATATGTTTCTTGATTTTTTGCGTTTATTTTGGTATCGCAGGTGGCTTTGCATTAGTAGGGGGCGAATGGTTTTTTGGCCATGAGTTGATCCTAATGGAATCTATAATTGAGTATCATTGAGTAAAATTTGGTTCAAATCGGATAAACATGAACAAAATTATAAGGGTGTTTCACACTTAAATTCGAAACACTGTATAAAAAAAATCTCCATATTTCAACTTAAAACCCATAGAAAACGGACCATAACTGGATAATGTTAAATTAATTTTAAACCCTCAGATTCCAGCTCGCCAAGGACAAATCTTGCGATGCTAAAATCCACCGACCAAGGAAGTGAAACTGTCTAACGATTATACTCTAAGTAGAGTCTTACTCCGAGAAACAATAAAAAAGGAATTAATAGTAATGGTTGTCATGTTTATAGAGATATATAATACCAATTTTCCTAAAAGGAAATAGAGTCCGTACGTGTGTCACAGTTTGTAGCTTATCAATCACGTTTTATGGTATTTCACTCGACCAATTTACCAGGAAACAAACATTGACAGAAAATGAATACGATAAAAGCAGGCAACAGTTTCACACACAATAAAAAATAAATAACCTTTTCCAACTCGTTGCCGTACTTTTGAGAGCAGATCGACTTGCTATTTGTCGTAGAACTGTACTCGGTGGAAATATAAAATTGTAACAAAAAACCCATCAGCACTCACTACTGTATTGAATGCGTTGTATGTTGCTCTGCAATGAGGTTCTCGATAAGAGTGTACCTATATAAAGAATCCCACAATATATTCTGATTACTCGTAAAAAATGAACTCATCATCGTGTAATTGATGAATGAATTAATTCAAATGTGTTGAATTTAAAAAATTCTCATCATGTTTTTAGTAGTGAAGTAAATTCGTCCACATGAAAAGGCCACCCAGAGATGCTGTGAAACGATGCAGACATTTTGCAATGTGTTTGTAAAGGTTTCCTGCTGACCAATTCTGATATCCTCGCTTAACATAACCATTGTAATGAAACTATGCCTTGTCGATGTCAAAGGTATCTTCATTGTTTAAATTGTTTCACAAAAATTTATTCGCTAAAAGAAGTTTGTTTTCTGTCCAAGAACCATATTATTATGATAATCAGATATTTGTTAAAGCCATAAATAAACACAGTCGAAACAGAGGAAAAATTGAGTATTTTAGGTAACATCAAATTGAAAATGCGTATCCTCAACTGGAATATACGGTAACGCCAACAACGTGA
Source organism: Rhagium mordax (assembly GCA_963680705.1). Classification (NCBI taxonomy): domain Eukaryota; kingdom Metazoa; phylum Arthropoda; class Insecta; order Coleoptera; family Cerambycidae; genus Rhagium; species Rhagium mordax. The sequence goes on from OY796661.1 coordinate 19,075,092, forward strand.
GGTTAAAGTGAAAGTTCATTCATTAAGCAGACAACAGGGAGGCTGTAAAATGATTCTAAATTTATCGCCACCTCATAATTATCTTTTACCCTTAAAGGAAATTCCAAGCAACAATTAATCCTCATCTGAATAGGTGGAGAGGGATATTCGTATTTCTACTGAACAAAACTTATGCATTCGTTCTTTCAAATAAGGTCGAGTAAGATGAGGTTAAAGTAAATTTATCCCCAATGGGGCTACACGAATGGCTTCCGAGTAGCTGACAGATTATCTTGGGCACAAGTGCATCTGGAGGGCAGTGAAATACAGGAGAGCTTCGAATTCGGAGAGTCTTTGTCATTTTAATGGTAGCACATAAAGCTGTGCACAGCAAAGTATAGACATTTGCTTCAACTGACTGATAGCTTCAAAATAGATCTGCTCACTCAGGGTCGATCCTTGTATGAAGATGCATAGGAAGAGCTTGTCGCACATAAAGAAGTCAAGCTGGTGTGAGTATAGAAAAACATGCTGAGTATAACAACATCACATGCTTCGACCGCGTTTAATGACTAAGCCCATGAGACACTGAAGATTGAGCAGTGGTTGAAGACAAGCTCGACACTTTGTAGAGTCGAGCAAATCAAAATCGGTTTGGTTGCTAGGTCGGAGCTGGACTACTCTAAATCTAAGGCTGCAAGTGCAGTAAATGGTTCAGGGAACAGGAGAAGTAAATAAGAGCCCATTTGCGACTGACTTGCTAGACTTCACCACCCCTCAATTTTACTACATATTACTATTGGGGCTCAATCTATCACCACCCAGTGCTGTGAAGTATTTGTGTCGCCCCAGTGGTCACTCATTTACTCATTTTCTAAATTTTTCTCGAGTACCGAGTTCAATTTTCTCCAAAAAAATCATTTAAATCCAAAATAATGATGTCCTAAGTTTTCCAGTTAGCATTGAGACACCCCAGCCCTGGGCTGCCTCATTACGCGCATTTTTCCTAAATTTATCCTATTTTATTTCATTCTCAGTACAAGTTATGAGATTTCGTTAAATTCTAATACATGATATTTTAAATTAGTTGAGTCGAAATCGGTTAAAAGTTGACCATCGTTGTGTCTTGCATAGTTTAGGAATGCCGGGCTCACGTCGGATTATGATCGGTCGTCACAGGAAAATAGTCACTACGTAACGCTTAGACGAAGGGTCATAATTCAGTACCGGATACGAACCGGGACGCGCTCGGAGTGTTCGCCTAGCATCTTTGTTTTTGCATGTAAGATATGTAATACGTCACAGGACAAAATCGTATAAATACCGGACCCAGAACCCCAATCGTGGAAGACTGTCCTCAGACTTCCTCGTGGCGAGCTCCTGTCGTGAACCGACGCCTGTCACAACCCTTCGTAAACCTATCGAGGAGACGGAATTAAAATTCTAGTGGGGCGAGCTGCTGTCGTGAACCGACGCCTGTTCCACTCCCCTCGATACGGTCCAAAGTCTACGTAAGCGCGGAAAATACATTTCTCCGACCCACATACACGCTTATTGTATGTTACTACGAAGTGGCGGAGAGGTGGACGTCTGGAGTAGGGAAACCGGGGGAGAGAGTCTTTCGAATCTCACCGTCGTCCCAAGACTAGGTGAGAATGTCAAGTATAACTCGTTACCAAATATTTAACTTTCCGAACTAGAAATAACAAATTACGACTTCATAAATCGGGGCAGAACGCGCATCCCTGTGGTACTATCTTTTATTAATAGCTTTGCCTAACAAATTGTAAATATCTTTTGCATTTGGACAATAACCGAGTAACCCAGTTTTAAGGAATTTTATAACTGCCTGGGCCGATGGCAGCGATTATTAACGTCATTTAGAATAGTATATTTATGCCTTGGATACTCCTTTATTTGCTCGGTACCGCTGAGCGCAAGGATAGGTTTACAATCTTCAAGCACGCTTTTGAAATATGCCATCTGGATTGTGACCGACCGACCCTTTGAGGTAACTACGGGCGTCTTTTGGTGATAATTCGGTGGCATACCGTAATGTATTTATGGCCACAGTAACTGTACATTTTCATTATGTGTCGCTTTGTTTTACATACAAATATCTCAATCTACGATTATGGGACAGTTGTCTCAGCGTTTTTCAGGGTTATGTTGACGCACACATCAAACAAAAAGAAACATAAAAGAAACAAATAGAGGGGCAGTTGCCTCGCTGCGGCAAAGTTTTGCCGTAAGCACATTGTTCAACGTATTTTATGTAACATAGCGATTTCATATTGAAACTGTCGGCGACAACGGCCCGGTAATTATAAAGCGAGACTTGTATTATCTATCAATCGTTTGGTGGACACTGGGCACACAGCGGAATACCAGGGGAAGTTTCTCCTTGCCGGTAGCAAAGTTTTGCCCTTGCACGTCTGCCCAGGCCATTACATTCATTGAGTGTGACAGTTGTCTTAAAATAAAATAAACAAGTTTAACCAGTTCGAGAGTATTCTTTCACTAATCGTTTTCTTTCAGAAGGTCAAGTAACGTAAACTTAAATATCAGATTTAAGTTTACCAGTGTATAAATCTAGTAAATTAAAATAGTTCACAGTAGTTAAATAATATCAAACTTTATAAAAAGAATCTAAGTAAACGCTACAAACACAACGTATTTTGGTTCCTACCACTTTAAAACTAGACGATCACATAAAAAGGCCAAAGTATGTTTTCTTTTTCTCTGGAAAAAGATAAATAAACATACGAGGGGGGTATGGGGTGTCACAGCATACTCTCTAATAAAACTGATAAGATGGGAAGAGAAACTAAAACCTTTGCAACCACCTTTGCAATTATTGATGTTAACATACATGCGCTTTCTCTGATCTCCACCGTCTTGCTCTTTTGTCATTCCGTCCATCGAAGAAGCACATACATTTCAATCTGGCAAGCAATTGGAATGATTATCTTGATTTTTAAGGATCAGTTGTACAAAAGTGGTTTAGCGAAAGTTCAGCTGATTTGGTTCAAAATCCAAGGATACCGATTGGTGCAAGAATGGTATCCTTGGATTTTGAACCAAGTTCAGCTGAATCGCTTTTATTCAACTGGCCCTAAGTATCACATCCATGGCATTTGTTTTAACATAAGTCATTCTTGGGAATGCTAGATATTGATAGAATGAATACTGATGAAAATATACGTCTACATTCGTTAGTCACATATAAAAGAGGGAGAGGTCATTATTTAAATGCAAATGCGCTAAATGAGCATCTCGTTAAAGTGATTATCTTAGGTGGTAGAAAAAACAATTTGACGATAATAAAAAAATGTTTATCAATCCCAGAAATATCAACAAACCTATAATTGATGAAACCAAGAATAATTTTACCGGGATTAGAAACTGCCTCAAATGGTAACTGAAACTTCTAGTCAATGGCACTACTCACCTAAGATTTTTAAGATCGAAATAAGTTTCTCTAATCTTCCCGCACTCACGGTAATCATGAGATGCAATAGATCTGTCCTTTAAAGAGAAGTTTAATAAAAAAACAAAATATTTATTAAATTCAATCTACATAAGTATATAGAAATCTATATTACATCTGAAAATGTAAGACAAGACTAGCTAATAACAGCATAGGATATATTACAGAGTCCTAGGCATTGCGTACGTAATAAATTTCGACAAAACATGGGCGTTTCTTTACGACTTGCGGATTCAATATATCATACAACCGCTGCACAGTTTAAGATACGTCAATCATCTTACCTACTTCCCACGGAATAAACGTATGATGAAGTTATGAGATCTCTCCTAAAAACACTTTGCATCATATTATTCTAGTTTTCTGAATGGTTAAGTTTTAGAGAACTTTGGCAGTGTATTCAGAATTCTCTTTTATGGAGTTGTTATCGTTAATATTATGAACATGTCGAGTTGTGGTGTTAATTAAAAAATTTCTCACGGCATGTATTCACCAAGTAGCACAAAGACTTGTTACTGATAGGACAAAGGTTTGTTCTATCATTTCTTCAACAAATAATCTCCCCTCAAGATGTTCCGTGTTGGAGACAAAACAATGAACTTCCCAGGCCAGTTGACGCGATAATATCCCTAAGGCCACGACACGACTTCCTTTTTGGCCTTATTGTTATTTACTTTACGAATACGCCTTCAGGCGATATTCACATAGCTGCGTTTTTCCTTTTGTTTTTTTTTTTGTGATATCAAGTTTCCTATATCGAGAGGACAAATTGTCCGAAATTTCAAATCAATTAAAAATAGGAATTTTGATGATTTCCATAACTTCACAATTTCACTATACAAATGTCTATGTGAATTTATATAACAAAAATTTTTGAATGGGATTTTTTTCGTATAAATTGAGATATCTAGCAAAAATCTTCGCGTAACAGTCATGTAATTGAGGTATAGTTGATCTTAGAGCTTAGAAAGTGTATTAGAATCTGGCGCGAAAACAACGTGTCCCTATATTTTATCAACGCCACAGTATACCAAATCATTCCCAGCAAACACCGCTTCGAAACTATTAAGGAACATTAACGCTACTTATATTTCGTGTTACACTTTTGTTTCAGTCACAAAAATGCGTGTTTTTGGTGACAAATTGCTTATTTGTCCGCAACATTGCATCGTTAATAAACTGCAACTATTACTTTACACAATTGCGAAACAAAATATTCGTAACAAATGCCAATTTACATTTGTAATAAATTCGTTTTTACCAAAATCTAACTCCGAAAATATCTTGAAACATTTAGGCTTTTACAGTTTCATTCACCAAGTTATTTATAAATACAAAACTTATATAAATACTTCGCAACCGTTATGCAAATTTAGTTTAAGTACAGATACACAACAGTTGCACGTTATTAGAAACCTTAAGGTTGCTCATTAATTTCAGAAAAGTTGCTTATCATAAGCAATATAAATATTACGATTTACTTTCAAATCAGTTTCTTTTTTGTTTTATACTTATTATGCAAATAGTCCAAATAAAGTCAGGTTTGATATATGTGCACAAATCCACCTCCCACCCTGATCCCTCACCTACCCATTCCCGATCATTGGAGTCTTTTTGTTTTTTAAATGCATATAGCAGCATTTTACAGACGCTAAAAAATATGACAGACCCTATCAATACATGCTGTCCATCTTTGCCGAACCACTTATTACCTATTCACTGTTGAATAACTCGAAAACCAAAAAGTGTTTTTTTGGTTCTCGCGAGTTGATTAACAGTGAATAAATAATTTGTTCGGCAAAGATGGACATGTACTGATAGTATAGAGCCAGTTATATTTTTGAAGCGACTGTAAAATGCTATACTAAATACATTTAAAAACAAAAAAGACTCAATGATCGAGTGCGCAGGTGAGCGATCGGGGGCTGGGGGTGGATATATGCACGTATAGCAAACCTGGCTTCGTTTGTTATTGGACGAGTAATTTTCTTTTCCGAAGACAGCAGTCACATTTTGCCAGTAGTGGGGCTCGTTACTTTTTCAGGACCCATCTTTAAAATCACTTTTTGCAATATTTAACAAAATTCACTTTCTCAATCTCTCATCTTTACAGACCATAAATCCATTTAAGACAAACTCTTTTCTATATCTAGGTGAAATTAATCCTTGATCCTTAATATTCACTGTTAGTGTATTTGGAGGAATCCTTTAAAATATAGGAAAAAGATAAAATATTGACAAATAGATGTTCAAAACAATTTATTGTCCATTGTACAATAAAATAATTAATTCATTTTCTCTGTTTTCTTCAATCTCTGGTTGGCCGCTCTAAGCCAGTCCTTACAGGCACCTTCAAAATTGGCATCAACTGTCATAAATGGAAAGCATTTCCTGCATGAATCTACAAATAAAAATCAGTTCTTAATCAAACTAGCAATGTACAGAGTGAACCCCAATTTATTTATTTCCTTAAGGTGAGTACGCTAACCCCACCCTATATCTAGTTTAAAATAAAAATAAGAAGAGGAGGCGGGGAATTGTCAAGAATTTGACACGGGTTTATTTTTGTCATGAAATGAGAAAAACATTTCAATTATGAAACCTGTGTATATGTAACTCTAGGCCACTCAATAAAATAAATGAAGTTAAACAATTACATATATTATTATTCCTGCGAGAAAGAAGCTTGTTGCAAAGGGATGGTAAATCCATATAAAAAAAATGAAAGAAATACACGCGGTAGTTTTTGAGAACAAGAAATAAAATACGTCAACATTTTGAATTTAACTGACCTATCTCATTTCAAGGGAAAATAGGATAGGTCAGGTTGATTTTGTTTTTTACATTCGTTCATTGGCTTTTACCGGACCACTATAAATGCTGTGAAGTCATATTTTTTATACCAGTGTTTACACATTTTAAACGCGTCAACTTTATTAGCGGCCTTTTTGTGAAGTTTTTTTGGATAATTTATCCTTCGAAGTACATAAGAAACAGACAGACAATATACTTTGTCGATAATTTAACTATCTGGTGTTTTTTTATATCTTTGGCACAGAGGAAGAATATAGTGGACGGCCGACGGAATGTCTTTGATCTATTAGCGCTCACAGCTGTGACCTATACGTTTATATCGGAAGTGTTGAATGTTGCGAAACTTAAAAAAGTTCCCCAGGAGCAATGTTGCCTTTTACCTCCTTTTAGATATTTTTATAAAATGAAAATATTGGACGTTTTAAAATCTATAAATACATGGTGTCTCATAGGTAATGGTACACAGAGCAATGGCAGATTCCTTATGTAAAAATATTACGATTTAAACAAACTTACCTTAGCGAGTCCAAAAGTTGATATTAGCAGAGATATAGGGTGTCAAAGTAAAATTTTTGTTTCGATTTAATTTTAATAATTTCTTTAAATTCTCTTTTTCAGATTTTTAAAATTTATTACATAGCAACACTAGCAAATAAAGTACGAATAACAATGACTTTTAAATAAATAAACCTAAAATTTAATTATACTTTAAAAGTGGTTAAATTGCTTACTTTAAAATCAATTACCCTGAAAACGGTTACTCGTAGCGACATTTAGAAGGTATATCTTTTTGACATAAAAATAACGGGAAAGCAGGAATTTTTATTAAAAAAAAATAATAAAAAATCCCCCAAAAACATAACGTATGAACGATACGCAGAGGTGCCCCCTACAAATAACAGCAAAACTATAATTACTGAGATTTGAAACCCTCGATTTGAATCACCAAATTTTGTTAAAATATTTAAATTTTTAAAGATAGGTATTATTTAATAAAAAACGAAAACATTTTGTCCAATTACAAACCGAAGTGAAATATTGAAAAAGACAATCGGTAAGATAAATGGCTACTTGAAGAGCAAGACGATCCATAAAATTCAGTTTCATATGTTACAAATTGTGGAAAATCAGATAAAATCAGAAGTGAAATAAAATATTCAACGCCCGCTATCTCAGAAACAAAAATCTTTAGAACATAATATGTTCATATAAACTTTTCTTCACTTCAAATCACCTGAAGAATTACTTCTTTAAATATTTTGTTATTTAGGAAGCATCCTGTATATCAAAACTATTTTATTCATTACGGCAAACCAGTAGTTTATAAAGAAATTAAGAATCATGTTTTTAGTCACTTTAACGTTAAAATTGCTATGTTAATCCCTGAACTTCATTCCCTTTTGATTGAAACAATTTAAAAGAAAAACATGCGTTTCTTGCTCATCGGAGAATCACCTCAAAAAGAAATACAAAATAATATATTCCTAAGCAAAAAAAAAGAACACTCAACGATTCAATTTTGCAAATAAATACGTACTGTGCAAGTAAAGTAGATATAATAATCTAAGTGTAGATTATTATAGTTAGTAGCAAAGTTTTGTACATATTCTTTATTATTATTTATAGTTATCCATTTAAATAAGCACGAAATTTTAAGAAAAGCGTTTGTTTTATTCGATTTATAGGTAATAGTAAAAAGATCCGCTACCCACGCTGTTAATGTGCCCACGCCATGTTAGGTATTGTCCAGGAAATTAACGCTTTTTACAATACCTACATACAATTAAAACTTATCTAATTTTAAATCTATTAGTACTTATTACTTACCTAATACTCTAAACGTGTATATATTGTGCAATTGTTTTTCACAATAGTATTTTTTGCACAAATACCAGACACTTGTTTACACCACACGTGTAAGTACACATTACTACACATTCAGTCAGACTAACTTGTGTTGAAGCCGGAAACAGTTCTTCGCGCTGGCGCGGCGCAGCTTCCCAAGATTCTATTGGTCGTTTGAATTTTATCTCTCTCTCAGAAATAATTCTAGCCTATAGAAACGACGCATTTGTTTGAACATGTATAGCGAAAATGTAACGTATTACTAATTATGTAAATTTTTCAACGCTTCACAACTGAAAATGAATTGTTTCAATAATTCCGTAATTGTTTCTGTTTATAGCTACTGAAGGAATACCGCATCAACAATTGCGTAATATTCTCAAATTTTAACAATTGAAAGTATGGCGTTTTACAAGTTACGAAATATTTACGTTTGTGGAATTAAGAATAACATTTGTTAGGTAACAGTTTCGAATTTTTCCAAACCCACCAAAGATGTTTTGTATTATATTAAACAATTTCAAAACAAATCTTTCAGGTACAGATATATTGCCATAATTACGAATCTGTTTCACACTTTGAAATATGCTTCTAGAGTTACTTATTTGTGACTTAACGTTACGAAACAGTCACACTCTGCGTTTGCTGGGTTATTTCCTTTGAATTATACCGGAATATGAGAATTACGAGCACATTATTCGTCTGCAGTAAAATGAAGTCCTTCGGCATGGCTTCATTGTTATTTTATTCAGAAGGTCAGATTTAACAGATTCAGAGGTCATTTTCTTGACCAACCTGATGTTTATGGACGCCAGGCTGCCAACCCATTATGCATATTTGAATAATGTGTTAACATTAAAGCAAATTTAAGTGAACTATATTCACAACAGAAATTATATGGAGGCGAAGGGTTCGCACCGACAATGTGGTTAAATTTACCTCATTTAACATTGTGTGTGTAACTCACAAAAATGTTGACTGGTCTAATAAAGATAAAATTATATTAATGATGGGGTCACGCAGATTAAAAAAAACGTAAGCCACTCTGTGGAGTCAATAGGTAAGAACTGAGTATTTTTGGATATACAGCGAATGTAGGTAGTCGAATATATAATTTTTGGAGAAATATATTGTTAGTATTAATGATTATAAAATCATAAATCAAATCAAAGTAAATCAAAGGGAGGGTCTCAGATAAACATAAACATGCCAAAATAAAACAAGAAATGCATTAAAAAAAATTATTTTTTCGGTTTTTCTTAAATTTTTGTATATGAGTCAAAATAATACATGCAATTGAAGGGTTAAATTTTTTATTTTTTTTACAATATTTAGCAGAACAATTGATTCTAAAATGATGAGAGTTTCTATTAAAAAATAAATTTTTCACCTCCTGCATATTAGTTGATCCTTTTACCATACTAGTGTGAGAGTATATTAACAATATATCACGTTTACTAACCTAGGCTAGAAATATAATAAAATCTATTCTTTGCTTTAAATATTCGCAAATATTTAATTTCTACTTTCTTGAATTTCCTAATTTTTTTTCTATCAAAAGGTTTCGCCCATTGTACCCCCTTTGAGCTCCCAAATAATTAATCTATTTGTACCGATATAGGTTGAATTAATGATTTTTTTCACCATCTAAATATTAAACAAAATTGAGTTCCTCCTTTGCGCCTCCATTAATAATTCTGGCGAATTTTCAGTAATCATGTTGGAGTAGAAAAGTGGGTGTGGCTGAGTGTGGCAATTTTTTCGATGGTATACGAAAAAAAAGAGATTAGCATACAGTTATATCGTTGAATAGAGAATCAAATGCGCTGTCTGAATAAGTAAGAAAAAATTTAATATATAATTTGTTTTAGATTAAACGATGGATCAGATTCGGAAGCGGTTATGATGGAAATGACATCTATAATAATATACAAAAGTGTCAAAATTTGGACAAAATTATTTTGATCATTTGTCGTACGCAAAATTCTCATCAGATCAGATATTTTTCATTCAGTAACAAAACCATGTAGTGTCATACCTCTGAAGTAAAGGCCCTTTCTTTTTTTTTTTTCGGAAAACCGATGCTAGACATCTGTGGCCTACAACATTTTAGGAGAGAGTGCCATCTTCAACTACAGCCAGTCCTCACATCCTGCAGAGTTAGCGGCTACAGACACCAGAATCGTGTGCTCTAAGTAGATAAGGGAAGGCTTTTGCATTTAAGTCACTCGGTTTTGGTGTGATTTCAATTAAAGTAAATTGTTATTATTTTTTCACTTTTTATCAACCCATTTCCCGAGGCCTATCACCGACGCTAAGATCAAATAATCAAATAAACAAGGGACCAATTATTTTATATCCCCTCCGAAGAATTATAATTCATAATAGTTATTTTAAACTGAGGCTATTTATGATTATTATTATTAATTCTCTTTCTCTATTTTGGCATGCAATTTTCATAATATACTGAAGGCATCAATGCACTAATTATAACTCGCAAGAATGTTTTACGTGGTGAATAAGCAACTTTCTGATAGTTATAAGTTGTTTTCGTGTAGTAATGAGATCGTTAACGAATCTATGATTAAAACTCAAAAGCTTATTGCTAACGAATAACCGAACGTCTGGCAATAAACTATGAAACTATTCTGATTTGTTCGTTCACTGTTAAATGAGTTTACTAACTGTAAATCAAGTAATGGGAAAGCTTAGAAGATCTGAACAATGGTATTAATTTTCATGCAATAATAATTTACTAAATGTATAGGTATAGCAATTAATTAATGATGAATTATTTCAACATAAATACATAAGTTGGCATGGTTACCTCAGAAGCAGGACAAATCATAGAAGTATATATTTAGAGTCAGATGAAGACATACAAATAGTAAAATAATGATGAATTTCTGAACACGCCTACCAAATATCTGATATATGCATCATATTTCTTAGTAGGTTATGTTTTACTGTTCTAGAATTATTAGACCATTGGATACATGATAGGAACTTTGCATTCTTGTATAAAAAATTAGAGTTAGGATGTTTCAATAAGTTTCATGAAATTTTTATCAACAAATATGGTAACTTTCTGGATAGACATTTCATATATTTTTAGCATCCTGTATTCGAAGCGAAACATTTTCAGCATATGCATAATTTTATCCATCCTTATCATAAAATTTTCTATAAGCTATCTATAAGTATTGTTATTGCAACGAAACAATGATAAAATTATCCTTCGAAAGGCAACCAAATCCTGCATTTGAATTACCCATATTTTCCTCGATAAAATTTAAAGCTCTCTTCCTGTTGGCTCTCGCTATAAAACGGCAGTGTTGTTCCTTTGCTTTGCACTGGAAACCTCCTATTTAGTGAAATATTGTAAAAACTATGCATTTGTTGCATTCACCCAACTGAGATTAAATTATTTGGGTTATATATTTAATATATTTTAGAAAGAACAAAATTAATTCAAACCTTATTAAATTGGCTAACATAATTATTTTTGTATTACCAACTACATAGTTTTTAGAAAATCAGCGCAATAATTTAGTAACATGGACAAAACAGCATTTTTTGTAAATAATGTAGGATTGCAGAAATTTTTTATTGCTTCATTAAAGATAATAATACAAGTTGTTAATTTTTTATTTTCTACAGTATGTCGCACTTTCTTTTTATGTCGCAGATTTATTTGAAAAAATTCCGAAAAGTCCGAAAATATAATTTTATAATAATATCAGAGTAGGTATTTCCTTCGTGTTTCTTCATAAATAAAATATTACAATTCATTCTGGGTTTAATTTTAATTTTAGGAATAATTTTTTTTGTTTGTTTTTCATTATCTAATTTGTGAAAAATTTGTTCCTAAAATTAAAATTAAACTCAGAATGGATTGTAATATTTTATTTTTTACGAAAATAAAACTAAGGAAATACTCTGCAGATAAGAACAAATGATATTGATATTACAAAATTATATTTTCGGACATTAAAATTTTTTCAAACAAAATATCAAGATTTTGCTATAATCGTGATGTGCTCTATCTTTGAGTGAAATTAGGTTCAAATCGGACAAAAATGAAAAACGTTATAAGGATGTTTCACTCTTCAATGCGATATACTGTATACAGGGTGTTTCATTGGGAGAGGAACATACGTTAACTGTGGATAAGGCTCACAGAGATGGTTCCAAATAACCCATACTTAATGGATCTGTTGCCCTTTATAACCGAGATACAGGGTGTTTTATGAATTTTACCTATTTCTTTCTCCATTGATAACTAACAAACCACTATGTATATTTTTTTGCCATTTGGCACACGTATTCTACATTACTTGATCGATCCACTAAGACATCAACAAAAAAGAAAATCCAGGTCCGGCTTCACAAAAAGTTTACAAAATCTTCCATCCTCAAAACAACACCTTGTATATCTGAATTTTTAAAATTTGTTTCCATATTTTAAAAGAGTGTTGAAAACTGAATCCAACCATGTACTTTTTATTTTGCCACAGAAGATTTTTCTACTAAAATTTTTAGTTAACATTTTATTTTATGAGCATTTTGGGGGTACACAATGAAATGAGACGGATTTTTATTAATTTTATTATGTTATGTTAATGAGGATTACTTAATATGTATTTCTAAAACTTACATAGTTTGCATTTGTATGCCTCTAGACCACTAGAAAATGTATTTACAGGTCCGTATTTAGGACTACAACGACAACCAATAAATAACACTAATAACTAAAGAAAATAAATAAAAACCGAATTACTATGAAGAAACTACAACAATTGCTCAAAATGACCTCCATTTTGTTCGATGCATTTTCTTGCCCTTTTTTTACCCAGCAAACGCAGAGTGTGACTGTTTCGTAACGTTAAGTCACAAATAAGTAACTCTAGAAGCATATTTCAAAGTGTGAAACAGATTCGTAATTATGGCAATATATCTGTACCTGAAAGACTTGTTTTGAAATTGTTTAATATAATACAAAACATCTTTGGTGGGTTTGGAAAAATTCGAAACTGTTACCTAACAAATGTTATTCTTAATTCCACAAACGTAAATATTTCGTAACTTACAAAACGCCATACTTTCAATTGTTAAAATTTGAGAATATTACGCAATTGTTGATGCGGTATTCCTTCAGTAGCTATAAACAGAAACAATTACGGAATTATTGAAACAATTCATTTTCAGTTGTGAAGCGTTGAAAAATTTACATAATTAGTAATACGTTACATTTTCGCTATACATGTTCAAACAAATGCGTCGTTTCTATAGGCTAGAATTATTTCTGAGAGAGAGATAAAATTCAAACGACCAATAGAATCTTGGGAAGCTGCGCCGCGCCAGCGCGAAGAACTGTTTCCGGCTTCAACACAAGTTAGTCTGAATGTGTAGTAATGTGTACTTACACGTGTGGTGTAAACAAGTGTCTGGTATTTGTGCAAAAAATACTATTGTGAAAAACAATTGCACAATATATACACGTTTAGAGTATTAGGTAAGTAATAAGTACTAATAGATTTAAAATTAGATAAGTTTTAATTGTATGTATTGTAAAAAGCGTTAATTTCCTGGACAATACCTAACATGGCGTGGGCACATTAACAGCGTGGGTAGCGGATCTTTTTACTATTACCTATAAATCGAATAAAACAAACGCTTTTCTTAAAATTTCGTGCTTATTTAAATGGATAACTATAAATAATAATAAAGAATATGTACAAAACTTTGCTACTAACTATAATAATCTACACTTAGATTATTATATCTACTTTACTTGCACAGTACGTATTTATTTGCAAAATTGAATCGTTGAGTGTTCTTTTTTTTTGCTTAGGAATATATTATTTTGTATTTCTTTTTGAAGTTATTCTCCGATGAGCAAGAAACGCATGTTTTTCTTTTAAATTGTTTCAATCAAAAGGGAATGAAGTTCAGGGATTAACATAGCAATTTTAACGTTAAAGTGACTAAAAACATGATTCTTAATTTCTTTATAAACTACTGGTTTGCCGTAATGAATAAAATAGTTTTGATATACAGGATGCTTCCTAAATACCAAAATATTTAAAGTAATTCTTCAGGTGATTTGAAGTGAAGAAAAGTTTATATGAACATATTATGTTCTAAAGATTTTTGTTTCTGAGATAGCGGGCGTTGAATATTTTATTTCACTTCTGATTTTATCTGATTTTCCACAATTTGTAACATATGAAACTGAATTTTATGGATCGTCTTGCTCTTCAAGTAGCCATTTATCTTACCGATTGTCTTTTTCAATATTTCACTTCGGTTTGTAATTGGACAAAATGTTTTCGTTTTTTATTAAATAATACCTATCTTTAAAAATTTAAATATTTTAACAAAATTTGGTGATTCAAATCGAGGGATTCAAATCTCAGTAATTATAGTTTTGCTGTTATTTGTAGGGGGCACCTCTGCGTATCGTTCATACGTTATGTTTTTGGGGGATTTTTTATTATTTTTTTTTAATAAAAATTCCTGCTTTCCCGTTATTTTTATGTCAAAAAGATATACCTTCTAAATGTCGCTACGAGTAACCGTTTTCAAGGTAATTGATTTTAAAGTAAGCAATTTAACCACTTTTAAAGTATAATTAAATTTTAGGTTTATTTATTTAAAAGTCATTGTTATTCGTACTTTATTTGCTAGTGTTGCTATGTAATAAATTTTAAAAATCTGAAAAAGAGAATTTAAAGAAATTATTAAAATTAAATCGAAACAAAAATTTTACTTTGACACCCTATATCTCTGCTAATATCAACTTTTGGACTCACTAAGGTAAGTTTGTTTAAATCGTAATATTTTTACATAAGGAATCTGCCATTGCTCTGTGTACCATTACCTATGAGACACCATGTATTTATAGATTTTAAAACGTCCAATATTTTCATTTTATAAAAATATCTAAAAGGAGGTAAAAGGCAACATTGCTCCTGGGGAACTTTTTTAAGTTTCGCAACAATCAACACATCCGATATAAACGTATAGGTCACAGCTGTGAGCGCTAATAGATCAAAGACATTCCGTCGGCCGTCCACTATATTCTTCCTCTGTGCCAAAGATATAAAAAAACACCAGATAGTTAAATTATCGACAAAGTATATTGTCTGTCTGTTTCTTATGTACTTCGAAGGATAAATTATCCAAAAAAACTTCACAAAAAGGCCGCTAATAAAGTTGACGCGTTTAAAATGTGTAAACACTGGTATAAAAAATATGACTTCACAGCATTTATAGTGGTCCGGTAAAAGCTAATGAACGAATGTAAAAAACAAAATCAACCTGACCTATCCTATTTTCCCTTGAAATGAGATAGGTCAGTTAAATTCAAAGTGTTGACGTATTTTATTTCTTTTTCTCAAAAACTACCGCGTGTATTTCTTTCATTTTTTTTATATGGATTTACCATCCCTTTGCAACAAGCTTCTTTCTCTCAGGAATAATAATATATGTAATTGTTTAACTTCATTTATTTTATTGAGTGGCCTAGAGTTACATATACACAGCTTTCATAATTGAAATGTTTTTCTCATTTCATGACAAAAATAAACCCGTGTCAAATTCTTGACAATCCCCCGCCTCCTCTTCTTATTTTTATTTTAAACTAGATATAGGGTGGGGTTAGCGTACTCACCTTAAGGAAATAAATAAATTGGGGTTCACTCTGTACATTGCTAGTTTGATTAAGAACTGATTTTTATTTGTAGATTCATGCAGGAAATGCTTTCCATTTATGACAGTTGATGCCAATTTTGAAGGTGCGTGTAAGGACTGGTTTAGAGCGGCCAGCCAGAGATTGAAGAAAACAGAGAAAATAAATTAATTATTTTATTGTACAATGGACAATAAATTGTTTTGAACATCTATTTGTCAATATTTTATCTTTTTCCTATATTTTAAAGGATTCCTCCAAATACACTAACAGTGAATATTAAGGATCAAGGATTAATTTCACCTAGATATAGAAAAGAGTTTGTCTTAAATGGATTTATGGTCTGTAAAGATGAGAGATTGAGAAAGTGAATTTTGTTAAATATTGCCAAAAAGTGATTTTAAAGATGGGTCCTGAAAAAGTAACGAGCCCCACTACTGGCAAAATGTGACTGCTGTCTTCGGAAAAGAAAATTACTCGTCCAATAACAAACGAAGCCAGGTTTGCTATACGTGCATATATCCACCCCCAGCCCCCGATCGCTCACCTGCGCACTCGATCATTGAGTCTTTTTTGTTTTTAAATGTATTTAGTATAGCATTTTACAGTCGCTTCAAAAATATAACTGGCTCTATACTATCAGTACATGTCCATCTTTGCCGAACAAATTATTTATTCACTGTTAATCAACTCGCGAGAACCAAAAAAACACTTTTTGGTTTTCGAGTTATTCAACAGTGAATAGGTAATAAGTGGTTCGGCAAAGATGGACAGCATGTATTGATAGGGTCTGTCATATTTTTTAGCGTCTGTAAAATGCTGCTATATGCATTTAAAAAACAAAAAGACTCCAATGATCGGGAATGGGTAGGTGAGGGATCAGGGTGGGAGGTGGATTTGTGCACATATATTAAACCTGACTTTATTTGGACTATTTGCATAATAAGTATAAAACAAAAAAGAAACTGATTTGAAAGTAAATCGTAAAATTTATATTGCTTATGATAAGCAACTTTTCTGAAATTAATGAGCAACCTTAAGGTTTCTAATAACGTGCAACTGTTGTGTATCTGTACTTAAACTAAATTTGCATAACGGTTGCGAAGTATTTATATAAGTTTTGTATTTATAAATAACTTGGTGAATGAAACTGTAAAAGCCTAAATGTTTCAAGATATTTTCGGAGTTAGATTTTGGTAAAAACGAATTTATTACAAATGTAAATTGGCATTTGTTACGAATATTTTGTTTCGCAATTGTGTAAAGTAATAGTTGCAGTTTATTAACGATGCAATGTTGCGGACAAATAAGCAATTTGTCACCAAAAACACGCATTTTTGTGACTGAAACAAAAGTGTAACACGAAATATAAGTAGCGTTAATGTTCCTTAATAGTTTCGAAGCGGTGTTTGCTGGGTAAGATGGTTAATAGATTTTCTAATCACATCCGGATTATTTCTCATTTCTTCACATGCATCTTCTATCCTGTGAAGAAGTTCTACCCTATTATTTATATCAGTGGAATATACTTTAGATTTTAGATATCCCCAAATGTGGTAATCCACAGGATTGAAGTCGGGAGATCGTGGAGGCCATTCATTAGGACTACCTCTGCCTATCCACATGTTTGGAAAATTCTCGTTCAAAAATTGTCTAACAATTAGCCTATAATGTGGTGGAGCACCATCATGTTGAAAATGTAATCCTGCTCCGTTTACACCTGCATCGTCTAACAATACCGGCAGCATATTCTGAAGAAAATCCAAATAGACTTCTCCAGTCAGTCTATGAGGAAAAATATGTGGTCCGATTAACTTATTGTCAAAGACACCGCACCAAACGTTTAATGAAAATTTGTGTTGTGAATGGGCCTCCCTTATAGCAAATGGATTTTCTTCTGCCCAAATATGACAGTTCCTCAAATTGTAAACGCCATCTCTTGTGAACTGGGCCTCATCAGTAAATAAACATTTACGAATAATTCTCTCATTTCGGATGATCCACCTACTAAAATTCATTCTTGTAATTTCATCCCCTGCCACTAGCCGCTGTACCCTGCACATGAAATGGATAAAGACGATGTTTTTTTAGTTGTCGCCAAACAGTAACATGGGGTACATTTAGAGCATGACCAATTCTTCTGGTGCTAATTTTTGGATTATTATTAACCATATTCAAAATATTTTCTTCCATATTTAAATGGTGTCTCTCATGATGCTCGTTTACTTTTACTGATAGGAACCTACCATGTTCACTCATGTA
The DNA here is from genome assembly GCA_963680705.1 of Rhagium mordax. Lineage (NCBI taxonomy): Eukaryota > Metazoa > Arthropoda > Insecta > Coleoptera > Cerambycidae > Rhagium > Rhagium mordax. The sequence goes on from OY796661.1 coordinate 19,093,175, forward strand.
ATTAAAGACTCGGAAAAATGTTTTGTAATTTGGTGATCTTCGACCAGGAAACCTTATTTCATATTCTCTTTTTGCGGCTCGAGCATTACCATCACAAAAACCGTAAACGTACATCATATCTGAGTATTCTCGATTAGAAAATTGACGAGGCATTATTAATAATTATCAGATAAAAGAGATAATTAATAAAAACACGGAAGAAAGTTCAGGAACAATAAATACTGTTTGACAGAAGATGTAGAAAAGCATTGATGTGTCAATCTCATAGCCTACTTCTAAGGCAATAACATAAGAAATGAGAAGTAATCCGGATGTGATTAGAAAATCTGCTTATCAATCTTACCATATCAAAGAAAGGACAAGAAAATGCATCGAGCAAGATGTAGGTCATTTCGTCATTTTGAGCAATTGTTGTAGTTTTTTCATAGTAATTCGGTTTTTATTTATTTTCTTTAGTTATTAGTGTTCTTTATTGGTTGTCGTTGTAGTCCTAAATACGGACCTGTAAATACATTTTCTAGTGGTCTATAGGCATACAAATGCAAACTATGTAAGTTTTAGAAATACATATTAAGTAATCCTCATTAACATAACATAATAAAATTAATAAAAATCCGTCTCATTTCATTGTGTACTCCCAAAATGCTCATAAAATAAAATGTTAACTAAAAATTTTAGTAGTAAAATCTTCTGTGGCAAAATAAAAAGTACATGGTTGGATTCAGTTTTCAACACTCTTTTAAAATATGGAAACAAATTTTAAAAATTCAGATATACAAGGTGTTGTTTTGAGGATGGAAGATTTTGTAAACTTTTTGTGAAGCCGGACCTGGATTTTCTTTTTTGTTGATGTCTTAGTGGATTCATCAAGTAATGTAGAATGCGTGTGCCAAATGTCAAAAAAATATACACAGTGGTTTGTTAGTTATCAATGGAGAAAGAAATAGGTAAAATTCATAAAACACCCTGTATCTCGGTTATAAAGGGCAACAGATCCATTAGTATGGGTTATTTGGAACCACCTCGGTGAGCCTTATCCACAGTTAACGTATGTCCCTCTCCCAATGAAACACCCTGTATAATAATAGAGAATAAATTAAAGATTAAAATAATACAATATTAAATTATTGTTAACAAATTATATACTATTACATTTGCCAACTTCATCGACGATTTCTGTTTCCCTTTGAAATTCCTCAGTAGTTTCTTCTCGAACAGAATCTTTATCGTTTTCATTCTCTTCTTGTAATAATAACACAAGAATGCCTTTGACAAGTGTGTGTACTGTAACCTTTACTTGGGGGTTTATTTCATTTTAATTTTTGAATATTTTATATCACCTACCGAAAAATCGCAAAATTGGGAGAGTGGAGAACGTTTTAACTCGTAGTAATAGATAAATTAAATGGTAGAAGTATTCTGCTCTAAAATCCATTTTTAAAATTATTAAAAAAAAATTATTTCATTCAGCAATATCACAGTTTTTTGTCTAAGCGCCTAGGTAATTTCGAGTGCCGACGGTTAGGTAGGCAACGTTCGTCCCTTGTTTTACCTCGATGTACTCAAATCTCTTAATTATTTAATCGAAACCAGTTACAGCTATGAAAAAATGCTTAAAATCTTTGTTTTTATTTTTCCATACCACCCTACCCTACTCTTTTTTATCCTATTTTATGAATGAAATACTACATGTATCCACAAACATCTCTTAGCGGCTTGAGTTTAAAACATTAAAACATGGAAAATGGACTAATGAGGATGCAAAACTACGAGTATTTCGGTATCTGGAGATATTAATTAATTTTATGGATCGTTAAACACTTTATGAACCAACAAGTTTGGACAATTTGTTCTTATTTGTAAATAGTTTTTGAAAAAAAAACGCACATAAAAGAAATCACCATGAAATTGTTCATTTAAAAATCCTTTCTAGATGAAAAAAAAAACAAACAGTCAACTTTTGACAATAACTAAAAAACATTTTGTCAGTTTTAGATAATACTCCGAGTAATACTCTCATCAAAATGTAGATATTACAATTAACCAACACTTCTCGCAAATAAACTTAACGTTGCTGAACTAAAAACTAAAAACTTTATTCCCACGAGTGGCAAGGTGAACAATTTATATGTAGTCTTATTATAGGGAAATACCTGCAGCAACTAGATCTTAGCTCAACTAAGGCCGCCTGTGCAAACGCTCTTGAAACTTACATAAGTTTATTCTCTTAGGAATAGAAAGTTAATGTTACAAACTTTCAGAAAAATAAACATTATAATATTCAAGAAATTATTCCATGGCTAATGTTATATTTTTACTTAGTTTACGACGAACACCGCTGAGGGTATTATAATATGACACGATAATTCAAAAAAATGTACAATCTATAAAATAATTATTATTTGTTAAAATAAAAAGCCTTCTACAGTTTATAATATACTCACAAATTTAATAGACAACTCCAAAAGTATGTGACAATATCGCCTTAATGATCTAAAAATTAGAAACTAATAGGTTGCACTATAGTTAAAACTTATTTCCCTTTGGAGGACTATTTCGTCCCACAGCAGCTATTATTGCTATATAAAACACAAATTAGTTCTAATTTGAAGCTCTGTTCCCATATTTTGCACCTAAAACTTCACTGATAGCGATTAGATTGAATCCCAAATCGAGTCATCGAGCTGGCTGGTGGCGCAAGCAATTCCTTGGTTATGAAATTCTATGCCATCGAACGTCGCTTTACCAAACATCCTTTTACACAGAGCTATAAAAGTCATGTTTGGCATTTCCAAATAACGCTTTAGAAAGAATACAAAGGTAAATGCTCTTGAAAAGATTTTACAATGACTATTAGAAATATTATACTAAAGAACAGATATACTGGCATTGAAGTCGATTGGAAACGATTGATTGGCTATTGGAGAATCTCTAATTTTTCTTTCAACAATATATCATAAAACTTATCGATTACAATGGAGTAAGGAAGCAGTGAAACTATGCACAAGATTGCTAGTTGCCTAGAATGTTGTTAATATGAGGAATAAATAAATTATGGGACGTTCTTTATAAAATTTGGTAGAGATCGTCTGACCATATGCCATTGATTGATATTAGGTACTAATGTAACAAGCTGAGAAGTATGTTTTGACATTTTTAGTAATAATTTAAGAATTTACTAAAAAAAACAGAAACATTTCACGTTCAAGTTTATCCTTGCACAGGAAACCAGCTATCGAGAAAAATAGATTAATGTTTTTCCACAATTGAAAACTCTTAAGGAGATAATGTAATGAGATGTTGCTAATAATTTGCTGCTTGAAAATTTAATCCATACACTGGGTGGACTATTTCAAACAAAATATACACATGCAAACCGACAGATGTCAAAAAATTACCATCATATTCCTGTAAGATTTCAGCTTCTCTGATTTAAAATTGCCGAGAGCGATATATAACTTTTGGCACACAACCTACACATTTTTTCTCGTCCTTGTACCTCCTACTTTTATTATTACGTCTATGCGATATATTGCTAGAAATGAGGTTTAAATGAAGTAAATAAATAACTATTTATAAACATCAAATAGAATCTTAGTAAAAGAAAGAGCAGGAAAATACAGTCTTTGATATCCACTGACAATTGTACAAAAGAGATTCTCAGAATTTAATTACTATATAAAAAGGTTTTCCGGCTTCCCTGCGAATGCAAAATTTCCAAAGAATCTCATAAAAAGATACAAGCTGTGCTCTTTTATTATTAAGTATGGTCTGGTAAAACTCTTTGTTTGATAAACTTTTTCACTATACAGGGTGTTTCCTGTACTAGAGCACTGATTTTAAGAGGTGTTTGCAATCGAAAAACCCAGTGCCATTTTTTTATGTGATGCATAGTTAAAATGTTGCCTACGAAATATTTGATCTATCCGGAAGTGATACCAACTTCTTGTTTTAAATAGAATAATTATGCTTATTTAATGTAAATAAAAACAAGTTCAACTTTGAATTCATCTTAATAACTACAAATTATATCAAATTGACCTAATTAATCCACGTGGTTCCTATCAGTTTTCCAATGTTCCTAATCCTCTAAAATGTTCCATCTATTATGAAACAGCCATGAAAACTGTATGATAAAATAAAACCTGCCTCTAATAGAATGGTTACCCTACAATGAAACGAACGCATCATTTATTAAACGCGTGTTTCACCGCTAAAATCCGAAATTCATGAGGTGCGTTACAATCAGGATCCTCTGCGGTGCAATAAAGATAATATTCTGGACATTTAGGAGGCCTAGGGTTTAAACCTAAGCCAACAAAAATAAACTATTTTAATGAACGTATTATACAGGGATGTTCGAATTCTACGAGAACATTTATAGGAGAGATTAAACTGCGAAGGCGTTATACGGTTTATTTTACAACGTACCTCTATTGACCAATAAAGCAAGCAGCAAATTGTTCCTTTAATACAAATTTACATTAATTAAATGAGGTTAATGTTAAAATAATTCGTAGTAATTATTTTACAAAGCGTACCGCCAACCAAGTTGGAATCACTGGGAGATAGATCAAACTGATACTATGATAAAAACCATTAACCGTAACTTAATTCTACTCTGATTACGTAGAAAAGAAAATAATCACAGCTTTAAATTTAAAAATAAAAAAATATAAGGAAAGAACAAAACTGCCTTCGAAGAGCTATACTTGAAACGCTACATAATATAGTTAACGATCACACTGATATGTGCGTGTATACACAGAAACTATGCAACTTTGGGTGAGAGATACTACCATTCGAAGGAAATTTAAAGTGATCGGTCTTTAAATATAAGACAAGCAAAACATCCTACTCTTTAAATAATAAAGAATTGATGCAACGTCTACTCCTTTGTTATCATAATTCAAAGGAGGTTATTAAAGGATTTAAGTTCAAAAGTATATGTATTAATATAATAGCTTAATAAGCCACTTTTAACATAATACGCTCTTAAATAAAGTATGTCAATTGACCTATAGAAGTATATTAAATATTGAAGTTGATATTGTCCCAAGCAATATATCGAGCGCTGAGCTTGATTTAATCGTATTAAACTACTTTCGTGAAGTGATAATCAAAAAAGTATGTTTCTGTAACACAAGGATTTTAAACTGCAGTGGAAGCCTGAGTTAAATTTAATTCAGAGATTTGTTAAAATTATTTTGTTTTGTATTAAAACGTATTAAAATACCGTTATTGGTATTATTATTTCCCCTTTTCGTTCTAATATGGAAACCGATTTAAAATCATTGGATGAAGACAGAAACGGTCGAGCAAATAGGCATCACGTAGAAGATAGTCAATATTGACTCAAGAATTAGTTATATACAGGGTGGGTGAATCTTTAAGTGAGGGTCATATGTCTATGGGTTAATAGTACTTAGTTGCCAGGAATATGAATCCGATTTTTTTTCGCTGGGCAAGCTTTCGGTGCACTTACTCCTGACCGGTTAACAGTGTTGCCATTTTAATTAAAGGTGAGATGATATAAAATTACATATACATATGTTCACTTTTCAGAGATACCCAATCAAGAGAGAGATAAGCGTACTGAAACTGAAAAATTCATTTAATTGCATAAACAGGTTTATTGACATACACAGTTTTAACTTTCATAACGAAAATTGTAATTTAAATGAAAATGAAAAAATCGGCTGAATAAACCCGCCTTTAGTTTCGATTATAGGACCTTTCCCCTATATCACTTTTGCCACTTAGCTGTTACAGTAGCTGAACTTACTGCTTTTACTACTACTGACCTAGTTTTCAGATGCAGCAGGTGTGCGTTAACACAAAATAGCACGAAAGAACGTAAACAAACGATGGTGTGATCGGGTGTCGGCTGCCATACACGAGCCAGTTTTTTATTTAGGTTCTCCTTGAATTGAATCTCAAATATTTCACTTGAATGCCAAAGAAAAGGAATAAAAAATAATATTAAGCAATAATATACAAATTCCCGACTGGTTCATCGAGAGGCGAACTATGTCAATTCTCAAAAAGAGAGACCTAGCCGACACGGCCCGAGAAATTACAGTTCGATCACTCCTACTACAGTATTTTTACACAAGGATTATGAGCCATCAGTGTAGCATTGAGTACAGTATAAAAAATCTTCAGGAGCTCATGATGAGAAATTTCCGTAAACTTGATAAGACTTCTATTACCAAATTATGAGAGAATTTTCGTTTTATTTTTGTGACAATTTTAATAGCAGGCTCAGAACCAATATTTTTTATTTCTGGATTATGTATTAATAATGCATCAATAAACTCTTCATCCGTATATTCACCACTTTTTTCCATATTCATTACTAATCTAGGGTTAGATTTCCGAGGCTTAGTTAAAGAAAACTTATCACCAAATTTGTTTTTATAGCATTTTTAAGTAGGTATGACGCATGAATCAGTATTCTCGCAATTTATCACCATACCATTTTTTATCTCCATCGTAACATGAATTTTTAGCTGAGCCGGATTAACATGTTTTCAAACATCCAGAACATTAGAATTCCCATTTGTGACTTTTATTATTAAAACAGATTTCGGTTGCTGATTATGTTTATATTATTTGTTACTGAACTATAGGAACTGGCCGTTCGCGTTTTATTAATTGATAAAGATGTACCTACTTTCCTACTTACAGTTGTCCGTTGAACATTAACATCTTGAGATTTACATGACACATAGTTAAATTTAGTATTTAAATCACTCACTTGTTTTTTTAAGGCATTATTTTCTGCAAGCAATATGCTGATATTATTTTCAGCTTTGCTCAATTTATTAACAATGTCTTGGTTAATTATATTTGCCCATTTACTGTTTAATAATTCTAATATTTTTCTTGGTATTCATCACACAAGTATTTCCAAAACTGCAAACTTTAATTGTAAATATATTATTATATTATTTATAATTAATATAATAGGTTGATTTATCAAAATTGTAGCACACTACTAATGTTGATGTTCACACTGAATATACATATATTTTGTATACAGGGTGGTCACTTTTACAATGTACACCATTGGTATCTTCTAAACAACAAGAGGTACATAGATGCTTAAATTAGAGAAAAGTTGCGCATTTTCATGCTCATTAAGGATCTGAAAAGAAATCCGGGATAACTGACCTCGTTCCTGAATATCCTGACAAAATCTGAAATATTGCGTTTTCTTTTTTCGTTCATAACTTTTTTATTACTTAAGCCAATGTATTGAAATTTGGCATGTTTACAAAAATCGATATGGGCTATCCACTGAACATTTTAAAAATTTTCTAGACCTACTAGATCTTCATGTTTTTATAGCCAGTTTTTGATTTTCTTATGGACGCCATATTGGATTTTTATACTGTTGGATAGAGAATGAAAATGTGATTTCAACGATGTATCACACATGAGTCATCTGACTTGATTAACCACCTTTAATCATTAATTTAATAATTTTTTGACAAAATCAAGTTGCCATGAAATAACAAATGATCGAGCAAATTATTGACGGTAGTAGAAGTAATGCTAGAGCTCTTTCGACAAAATCAAGTTGGCATGAAATAACAAATGATCGAGCAAATTATTGACGGTAGTTGTAGAAATAATGCCAGAACTGTTTTTGTAATTATTGTCAGTGTTATTATTATTTATTCATTATGGTAAGATTTTCAGTTAATGAAAGACTAGATATGTAGGTATAATAATAATAACACTAACAGTAATTACAAAAACAGTTCTAGCATTACTTCTACAACTACTGTCAATAATTCACTCGATCATTTGTTATTTTTTTTTTTTTTTATGGTCTTATTTATATTAACGTCCTGGCGAAGTTTAGCTTAGAGCTATTCTACCACTTCACCAGGACACACCACATACACCCATTCCCTCCGACATTGCCATCTGCCGGAGCTGGGACTCGAACCCAGGAGAGATAGGCAGTAGCTAGTCGCCTTGTGCCACTCAAGGGCGATCTAGCCCGCTGCACTATCCTCGGTAATGTAATGAGATACGGTCACCCATCCAAACACCGGCTTCGACAAACGCTGCTTTGCTCCGTTGATTGAAGACCGGCAATTGTACGCATGACCCCATCTCACTTTCATGCCAACTTGATTTTGTCGAAAGAGCTCTAGCATTACTTCTACTACTGTCAATAATTTGCTCGATCATTTTTTATTTCATGGCAATTTGATTTTGTCAAAAAACTATTAAATTAATGTATAAAGGTGGTTAATCAAGTCAGATGACTCATGTGTGATACATCGTTGAAATCACATTTTTATTCTCTATCCAACAGTATAAAAATCCAATATGGCGTCCATAAGAAAATCAAAAATTGGCTATAAAAACATGAAGATCTAGTAGGTCTAGAAAATTTTTAAAATGTGCAGTGGATAGCCCATATCGATTTATGTAAACATGCCAAATTTCAATACATTGGCTTAAGTAATAAAAAAGTTATGAACGAAATAAGAAAACGCAATATTTCAGATTTTTTCAGGATATTCAGGAACGAGGTCAGTTATCCCGGATTTCTTTTCAGATCCTTAAAGAGCATGAAAATGCGCAACTTTTCTCTAATTTAAGCATCTATGTACCTCTTGTTGTTTAGAAGATACCAATGGTGTACATTGTAAAAGTGACCACCCTGTATACTTATTATTGGAATTTTAATTTAATTTTGCATATATTTATTATTTCTATTTAATTTAGGAATTATTGTAATTTAAGTTTATTTTAGAATCAAATTCCTTTTATTTGTTTTACTTATTGCCTTTAATTATCCACCCGCATTACATTTACAAAATACGAATTTGTTCGCCCCTGGTGTAACCTCCAACCGCTATTTCCATAAACGACCGTGTGTACTTTGAGGCGAACGACTAACTGATGGGTTTGCTGTAAACCCCTCCTTTTCCTTTTTAGGGCGTTGCAGAGATCTTCTAGTAGAGAAAAGTTACCTTACTCAATATTCTGTTAATTCAATAAAGATTTATTTAATTCAAATTGAGTTCATTGACTTTACTGTAGTTTGTTTTCAAATATAGGTCCTGCCAAATATGTAGCGGCCTGTAATTATAACTGCCCGAACGGTTAAAATAGCGATCATGTACACCTGTGGTCTTTGGAACACATATGTCACTTTTATCAGTGAAATAATGCTTTAGATAAGGTAGTGATGCATAAAACTTCAATTTCAACTGATCAAACGTAGAGGTCTCTCAACTTAACAGCATTTATTCAATGAATTATCGACAAAGACAAATTAAATTGATTAATATATAAACTAAAAACCTGCGATAACTTAAGACTATATTTAATCTATTTCACAAATGAAGTTATACTTTTAATCTAACATAAAAGTCCAATATTTTTAGTTATTTTTATAAAAATGACTTTTTATCTTTTGTATATTTCGTGAATGGGGTTATTTCACAATTTATATTTATGTTAAATTTACAATCAGGAACATTTAAAAATACTGTATATTTGGAAAAAAAGTCTTTTTTTTGCGCCTACGTATTTTTAAACTCGGTTTGTAATTTGAAAATATTAAGTTCCCGCCAACAGCCGTGACGTCAATGTTTACGCATGCGCAGTATAGCGTAGATGAAATATCTCAAGAAAACTAACCTCACATTTTTCACGCTCCTAAACTCGACACTGAAATAGTCCATATTTTTCTCAAAGAATTCCTGAATCATAACGTAGTTCACTTCAGGTAAATTTTCACTGCTAGCTTTAACGAAATTAGGCTCCATAATAGTAAAAAATGATGAACTAACACAAACTAAAGCAAACTGTCAAAAGTGTCAAATGACTCTAGACTCTTAACAAAAACAAATCTTCCTAGATTTAGTTCTAAACCGTGACGTCAGAAGTTAATAAAATTTGAAATTATTGACGATACTTTTTATTGATTTATGAATAATTAACAAATAATAAAGACATGGTATTTACCAATACATTATTCTTGCATATTCTACTATCCAAATTGATAGGTATTTTTAAGTTTTTCTTTAACATAAAATAACCCCAATGTAACAGTATTCGCACCGGTTTGAATTTATCAGTTCAGTGACATTGAAACTAAAATGGCTGCTGGAAGTGGATTGTTCTAGAGTGTATACTACATGGAAACAAGCCAGTTGTGGATACTCATTCGAAATTACAAACTAGGTGGGTACCTGATATTTTCATCGTCTATTTTAGTAAGTCCTGAGAATATCGGCAAATTATCTCGTTCAATGTAAATGGTATGAACAATGAACATACCTCGGCTTTTGAATTGTTGTTTTATATATTCTGCACGATTTTCTTTAAATTTGTATTCCTTTTTTTAGGAGCGACATGGACAATTGGACATGGGGACCCTTCTTCTGCTTGCCCAATAACAACTATCTTTTGTTTATGTTTCCAAGGTACTGCCAGAAAATCTCCTGCGTCAAAGGACTCTAGATAGGAAAATTAGAACTTTGTTCATTGTTTATAAATCACTACTAGTTTGTTACTGATGTCCAGCAGCCTGTAATTATAACTATTAAAGATTACTTTTGCTTCAGTTACAATTATTTTGTTAATTAATTCTGTGGTTTTTCCTTATTTTAGACTGGACGAGTCTCATTTATGTGAGTTGTCTCCTTACTACTAGTTTGTTACTGATTACTTATTAAACTATTAAACTTTTACTTTAGTTAAGATTATTTTATTAATTAATTTTGAGGTTTTTTCTTTATTTTAGATTGGATTGGATTTTAGGTGTTTTCAATAAGAAGATAAGTTGGTAAAACTGGTATCCTTTAAAGTTATTTAGGTTTAAACATTCAGTTTTCTTACATAAGTCTTTCGCTGATTTCGAATTCAGAGGTAAGTTTTATTTTGACAATTTTTTAAATTCATTTCATTTTTAAGGAGTATTTAATTTATTTTATTTATTCAGAATACATGACAATCTATTTACTTTTTATGATAAACTGCATAACATGTTTCCGTTCACTCTGTACATGTTAAGTATCCTGCTAATAAACCGAAAATACACATGATGCATTTGCATTTAACTGTCGTTTCCAAGCTACTTCGATGTGGAAAGGGGCGTATGTGAGTGTCTGAATAGATCCGGCGGGATCGCAGTTATTTATTAACCTCGGTACTATGCCATATAATCCGAATTACCCAGCATTTACGGTGTTCTCCACGCATATGTGCATCTAAATTGGTTTTATTGTCACAGGTACAGGCAGTAATATGCTTTCGTTTGTTTTATAGTTTCTGCTCGACATACGAGGCCGATTTGCTTGTGTGAGTGACACGAAAATGTTTTTAAGTACAATTTAGCTTAACCTGTTGGAAGTACTTGCGAAGTAATACTAAATGATTTAATTTCGAGAATCGAATAATGAGGAATTGAAAAGGAAATTCGACTTGTACACCGCTTTACCAATTACTTTTTTTATTTAAATAAAATGTGGATTTTAAAAACACATTTTCATATGTAATATGTATTTTATTTAAAAAGGAGGTCAGTGGTTCCACAAAAAAAAAAAATTATAAAATAGGATTTCTGGTTTTTCAGTTTTTAGTTGTTTTATTTCGTTGATTATTCGAAGACTTCTCAATTTTTGATCTTCCGTGTCACACGTCAATTTAAAAAAAATCTTAGGGGGAAGTACGGTGGCTTTGCGCCAAATTTTTAATAAAAAAGGATAATAAACGAATATTGAAGTAAAGCATTTCTATTAAACTTCGATTAGGGTTACTGACACCGTGAACTATTATTTAATCAAACATTATGACAACAATGCGGAAACTCTCTACAATATGTATAGAAGATGGATGCTCAAAATTATCGTCTCGAACAACACAATGCATCCGAGAAGCTATTATGGACGTCTGAATATCTTAAGTATTCCAACGCTTCATATTTGAAATCATGAAATGTAATGGGGTTATTACCTCGCAGAAAAGGCAATGGAATCGAATTAAGTCAACATGAACAGTTGTAGATCATAATATATGATACCAAACTGATCTAATTTCGTCGTATTTTATTTTATTACTTACATACACAAAAACACTAGTTAGGTAATTATATGAAGTTATTGATTTTATTCCTACGAAAATGTACTTATAAGCAGAACTACTGATTGATTTTACCACATTTACTATTAGTCGCCCTTTAAGCTATGTTTATTCTTTCCAGATATAAAGTTTTCATATTCTAAAAACTAAATCTAAATTAGTGATCAATACGTTCAACTTAATATTAAAATCGAAATCATATCCGCTTACTAATTTATATTTATTTGCAGTTGTATTAAGATAATTGAACCATTAGTGTAGATGTGCATTCACCTGTTCGATGCTGATGACGACAAACAGCCAAAATGGCCTACGTGAGGCCTCATAATCCACTAAGCTGTCTTATTATACTTAGTTATTTTTTATGTAAAGTTGCCTAGGGAATTGAAAAACGAATATGCGCTGGCGTAAAAATTCTAATACAAAGAAGTCAGCGTTTACCCATCTTCATACAATTAATACCATTATTAATTATCATTTTTGTTAAGCTAGACACCGGTTTAAAAAAATACTACACTATAAAATAAATAACCTTTAAAAAAATTAAACTTTAACACCCAGTATGTCGCTAATAATTTTTTGCGGGTGCCATGTCATGGTTATAGTTTATCTATACAGGGTGTTTCAGTTTTTTCGTTCATAACTTCTGTAAACGATAGAACATATCAAAATAATAGGAGTCTTTCCTAAAACATTTTTCTCTAAATCGTTTCGTTTTCAAGATACAGGGTGTTAAACTTTTAAAAAATTATATTACTATTTATTCATTATCTCCTAAACAAATAAAGATTTTTTATTCAAATTTTGTACACTTTAGTAATAATAGACCAATTTTTTGACGTTCCAATAGTTTTTCTTACAAAAGCAGTGGCGTAGTTATGCGGTTCTGTCCGTATTTAAACCCCCTGAACTTCTACGCCAATGATCAGGAATTATATTTTTATACAAATTGTAAAACTTTGATGTATTTCCCATAAAAAAGTACTCTCGATAAAAGTCGCTAGGAGGCTTTCTGTTCAAGATATTTAGATTTTTTCTAATCAGGGGTAACCTATGCACTTTCTATTGACAGGCTAAAAAATTAAAGAATTATTTTAATACATATTTATTTAAAATGATAAATAATTAATAATCTACAATAAATGCTCAAAATGATATCCATTTTTTTATGTTTATGTTGTGAATAACTGCCAATGATTTAACGCTTACTTAATCCTGTCATTTTCAACCAAGATGTAATTCCTTAATATACCCCTGATTAGTAAGAATCTAAATATCTCGAACAGAAAGCCTCCTAGCGACTTTTATCAAGAGTACTTTTTTATGGGAAATACATCAAAGTTTTACAATTTGTATAAAAATATAATTCCTGATCATTGGCGTAGAAGTTGAGGGGTATTTAAATACGGACAGAACCCCATAACTGCGCCACTGCTTTTGTAAGAAAAACTTTTGGAACGTCATAAAATTGGTTTTTTATTATGACTAAAGTGTACAAAGTGTGAATAAAAAATCTTTATTTGTTTAGGAGATAATGAATAGAGTAATAATTTTTTTAAAGTTTAACGCCCTGTATCTTGAAAACGAAACGTTTTAGAGAAAAATGTTATAGGAAAGACTCCTATTATTTTGATATGTTCTATCGTTTACAGAAGTTATGAACGAAAAAAACTGAAACACCCTGTATAATACTAACTCACCCTGTACATTTCCAAAATACTAATAGATATCATCAGGTAATATTTTTACCTGCGACTGAATTTGTTACATATTTGTATTTGCTGTATTTCCGCTTTGGCAGACTGCCCCGCAAATATTTAACTTAGTTAATATGTGTGGGGTTGTATACCTAAGTAATTAACGCACAAATTTATTTCGATAAATGATTACGTTCATTAATTATCACTGAGTAAATTATTTCCGGCCGTGGAAATTAAACAGAAGGGTGAATACGTCTTACTCCACATAATGTGATTTTGGGTGCAATGTACGGTAGTGAGGTCAAAGAGTCACTTTTGTCCGAAACCAAAGATTTATTAGGCAAGGACAAAAACATGCTGGCTTCGTTAACTATAAGGGAATAAGGCGGGATAATATACAGTCTCCTGAATCAGATGTACAATAACCTGTAAATCAGAGCACACTGGGTTATATGGAATGACTGTGGTAACGGTGGCGCTATATTTCCAATGGGAATAATTAGTTCCTGATTGTTAATTACTGTTATGTACCAGCGCAACAATTCAATTTTAGTTTTGCTGGTAGTAATTGAGTTCGGAAGTTGGACTAATTTTCACTACATCGATTTAATAATTATATCGAGGATCAACAAAATCGGTGCGTCTTGATTAGGCTATTACTGCTCTGATTTCAGATTGAAGCGTCAAGTTTTGTCAAAGTTGAACTGGTTGCTTGTTTTTTGAAAATTTTCCAATTCGATAGAAACATTTTTGGTGCAATTATACTACAGAAAAGGGTTCAAAAATGCAAATGGTGAACGGTGGTTATTATGAGAAAATCTATATGACTATTTTCCAAATTTTGCCCTGAACTTTAAAACAATATTGGAACTATCATCAGTATGGTGATAAATTAAACCATTTTAGGTTCTGGAAGAACAAGCAAATTAACAGAAGAAGTGGTTGGCAATGTTGAGAGCATGTTGGAAAACGATCCTTGGAAATTCTTGAAGAGGTGGACCCTATGTAGGAATTTGTCTTATGTTAGCTTCACTTTCTATTAAGAGAAATTGCCATACCTTCATTACTGACCCCTTTGATCTTTCGTTTGATTTTTCAAAACCGTTTTCCCTTCCGCACATGATTCTTTAAAATTATCGTCGCACCCTAGAGGCAACCTCCAACGGTTTTAAAGATCTTCGCAAAAGGAAATTGTATCATTATTATCAGTCGCGGTGCGAATGGATTAATAACATTTTTATTATTGGACAATATCGTTGAAATATTTTGAAAATAAATATTTCTTTAAAAATTTGTAGCCAGTTCAATCAAAATTTTGGAATCTCATTTCAGTCTGACATTACAAAGAATATTTTTTTATAATATCGACGAGGCTTAAAAATTCAACACGATCTTGGTTATGTTTTTCAGTGATCTGGCTATTTGTTAAATATTATAATACTAGGTACTTTATATTTTAGAACCATTTTTTCCTTTCAAACCTACGTATCTTTTGGAAAATGTCATCATCTTAGTGGCAATCTCCAATGGTTTTAGGGATCAAAGCAAAATTGGAAAATCATTACCTTCTCGTATGGTGCGAACGGATTTTGAAATAGGTACTTTGACGATAACCCGTTCAACTGAAACTTTCATTTTAATTTGACATTAGAAAGATTATTATTACACAATTGTACCGCATTAGTGTGACGTCACAACCGTACTTACTACTATCATGACAGACGGGTTGCGTTCAATCTCACTGGAAATTGCCCCTCATGCATATGTGCATAAGGCGCCATTTTTTGGTATAGAAACATGGCCTGGAGTTTTATTTTATTTCTTCTGTGGAAGAAATATATAAGAACTTTCAGTTCCCATTTATCATGCACAAGATATTGGAAAATATACAGAAGTATAAAGTATTACGAAAACTTTATTATTAATATAATAAATCAATATTAAAATAAAAGTTTACACTGCTGCTAACTTTATTATACTTCTGAGTTGTTACAGCTGTCGTTAGTGTCAGTGTCGCTGACGCAAATTTTATAACCTCTTATCTTGGTGTCAATAATACAATAAAAATCAATTAAACCTATTTAATAGAATATTAAAGAAAGCACAGGTAGGTATTTAAGCAATATTTTGTCTTTACAATTTACATATCCCCATATTTAAGAAACGATAATCAAACTAACATACACATTATAGCTTTACCTCTTTTATTTTAATTTGGAATCCTTTGGCAAACTAAACATTTTACATCCAGTTTTATTGATATGATCACACTCAGGTGCAAAGCATAAACCCACATTTGAAATTAAGCACAAAAACGAGTTTATTAGAAAAAATAGTAGAATAGATTTGAAACTGAGAGAAAACTTAAGTTAAACGTCAAGTTCATTGTCAAAATGAACGAACATGAATTAAGTGTTTGACGTTAGCGCTTCAAACTCATAATTTGAATTTTTGCATTCTTTATTTCTATTGTAGGAAGCTTCCGCCGCTTTACATATTAATTTATAAAACTAAAATGAAGTTTTTATAAATCATACGTGGATACATGTATATTTTAACATATTGCTTAAATGTGAAATAGGTAGGTTGGAAGTCCTTAAATAGTCTTTCAACATACAGAAATACTATAAAATTCCCGACAATGTTTTAGTACTATATATTATAGTCCTTATGGACAACACAATACGGGCCAGATTCCCGTATTACAGTTTCGGCCGTAAACTTGTATGCCAGTAGAAGTGGGGGTCGTGACGTCACAACTAATGGAGTCTATACCGACAGCCTAATCAAAACCATGAGAAATAAATTCTGGTCGTGTTTTTTGTCACTATAAACCTGAACAGTTCCTAAATATTTTTTAAATTCTATAAAAACACAAGTTCCTAAAATAACAAATAAAAAATTAAAGAGTACCCATATTTAACCTTTGATTAATTGTATAATATCCAATAATACTACTGCCTTACCTTAACTTCCAAGGAGGACATTTTCGGTTGGGACCTGAAAAATAAAAATTACAAATACACTATGGCCAGAATTATTCAGCAGATACTATAGTGAAATCCTTCACATAATCGTTTATTTTATACAGTTACTAATCTCTTTGAAACAAGGATTACCTGCAGCTTACCGGCTAAGTGTTACATAAGCGAATAAAAGTGCCATTAAAACTTTCTACGCCTAGTTGAAATCAGATAGCCTTCTGGCTTATTTTACAACGGCACTAAATGCCATTCTTGTGCAACGGGATTGTATGGTTTCCGTGATAAAAATCGTTTTATTTATTGACCGCTTATTTCAAATTTTGCAGGCGCAATCGGAATTTTAACAGAATTTTAAATCAAATTCTGCAATGCAAAACTGCATGGAAATGAGAATATTTTTAAAACTGGCGACTTCGCCATTTATTCGCTTTTGTTGATATTGGATACAGTTTTTGCAGTTTTATTTTATAATTCTGTGAATTTTTACAACTTAGTACTTCTTAGTATTGCAATAACAAACAAGTTATACAGAATGTCTTTAAAATATAGAGTATCGCTCCATGAGCAAAATCGAGATATGGAAATAATTCAAAGAGTAAAATAAATAGGTATATCAAGTTTTAAAAGATTAATAGAACATTTAAATGTTCTTAGAATAGATATAGAGCTAAAATAGAACACACAAGTATTACTTTTTTGGGTTTTATGAGAAGTTATATGATAAATTCATATCTAAGGAAGCTTCAGAGGAGTAGTTAAAAAGTTTACCTATTTTAGACTCCCATGAAACTCCCTAAACTTTGATGGAAATTCTTAAAATTTTCCATAAACAAAGCTACTGAGAAGAAGTGCTTTTGTGTCCAATTTAATTTTTATAATTTATCTGTTCCGAAAATATTTGGTACCATATTTACTCAACTTTGAAGAGCCACAATTTTCAGGGACATATTTTTGTTTTAATTTTTAGGCTAATTGTAACACGAATTTATCTGAAAGGATGACTTTGTTTTAAATACTTACCCCTCTATACGTTTAAGCCATATAATATTATACTGAAAATACCAATTGTTTGAGATATTACAACAAAACTGGTGGCATGTCGGGTCCCTCAAATAAATAAATGCTTAGGACGCAGAAAAATAATAAAGAATATATCGGTGTGCTCTAGAGTATCCCAGCAGTTTGTTTACAAATACGAGACATTTCTCAAATATTCAAGCAATACCAGCAAGTCTGCCCCGCTTGAAACCGTATCCGGGGAGGGAAGGAAATGAGACGACGGCATGTGGTAGCAAGACGATGGCTAATTGAATTGGGAGATGGGGAGTTTTAAAGGAAAAAGAGGTATGAAGAGAACGGCGTTTACGTGTTGCTAGAAAATGATAGTGGCTGGCGCCTTTAACGGTTCTGACGGGTAAGAGTGACATATTACATCTTTCATAAGTTTCACACTGCTCACAATTGCAACATTTTTATTTTTCTTTCGTAAGCGGAGATTTATTGGACGTGTTACATCCTCGGACCAATTCCACTTAAATTTATATCAGTCAAATTAAAATTATAATCTGTCGTAGATACTCGATAGAAAAAAGTACCTAATGATATTAATGTTTCTAGTGGCTGTTAGTTGGGAAGGAAAATATATAATTTAGTACCGTCGGGAAAATCTTTTAATGGCCAAAGCACAGCGAATGTAAGGCCAGAAAAAGATAAAGAAAAAAAATAATCTTTTAGGTTATATTTGGTAGCGATCCGTCCAGTATTAAAAAAGTTATTAACGTTTCAGTACACCCGTGTCGGAGGGTTGTATAACATTCGGGCGATTAGAAAGGTATACGAGAACAATGGCCGCTTCAGTAAATTTCCAAATTTTAACACAACTTTCGTTTTTTGGTTAACGTCATAATTCAACTTTTTGGTTCCCTCCTGCTGCCTCGAAAATCGCAGCGGGACCGTTCGATTCACGATGTAGTTCCAAGTTGGACCCTCTACCTTGGATTTCATGCCAGAACGGGGGCCCAGCGGCGATTTTTCGTTTGGAAGTAGCGTTTGAGGTTTTCGTGTTTTCTCAATTTTTTCAATTTTTCAAATTTCCTTAAACACGCGTCCGGTCCGAGTTTAATAACTCGCGCCTCCTTCGAGATGGACCAGCGGGGTATTTCTGAAAACTTGATGAAATTTAGAAACTCCCAGGGCGTAATCGTTTTCCTCAATTTTGCTTCTTAAGATATTATGTATGATTTTTTGAAAAGGAGCGATTTTATCGGATTTCGGCGATTTTTCCGACATGTACCCTTTAGAAACGCGACACAGCTTTTCTATTTGGATCTAGAGGATCCTGACCTGGATGGCGGGTAAAAAGAAAGAAAAATGAAAAACTCATTTTTTACTTCGCCCATCTCCGATGTCAATCTTAAAGAAAAATGTTAGTGAAGAAAATCGTCATAGAAGAATTCGAAATGAAATGCCATATATACAAAGCTTCTGGCAATGTTAAAAGAAACTATGAAAAAGAGTCAAAGTTAACTGTGCCTCTTTATTAACCTTTGTGCCTCTGAAATTAAGTTTTTGCTGCAAATCTAAACATTTTTCGTAGTCGGCGGCGTGTGCCTTCGAGTATAATTTTAAATTCCATTTTCATATTCTGCATTGTTCGCTGCATATTTATGTAGTAAATCTTTCAAGCTAAAGTTAGTAGCCTTGGTAGTTTACAACTGAGTGCTTCATTTTATATATTTGTAAACGGTTTCTGAACAGAAATAACAGAATATTAAGTTAAACGTTTTGTATAACTTGAGAATGAAAATGCGACTTAGACTCACTTATTTTTTATCGCCTCTTCATTTGTATATATTGACAGGTTTAAATATTGTATAGAAAATTGCATTAATGTTCTATGAATATGATACTTGTCGTTACTGATTTTTATATGTCTTTGAACTTAAGATATTTTCAACGTCCTCCTGGGTCACGCTGTAATTTATAATTTTTTGCAAAACACTAAACTTGGACAATTATACATAGGTATACCAAATTAACTCGAAAACCTAGTATATTGTTTTTAGTGAAAAAATGATGCTAATTAGAAGAACTGCAGTCATGTCCCACTTACCTCTGAATTTCAATTATTTTTCTGCCATATTCTAGACTATTTCTAACTAATATTTAAAAGCGAAGGAAAACATTAATGAAAACAAGTTCGCTTTTAGGAGAAGGATTAGAAGAAAAAGAATATATTCACTACAGAAATATTTCCTTAGATTGACATTAATCCGACTGAGGGTTTTTCGTAAATGCAAACTGAAAGATTGACGAGTTACATTTTCCACGTTTAGCAAACTAAATCCAAGAAAGAAAATAAATATCATCAACTTTAATATTAAATTTCATTCATAAAGTTCCCCGGTGTTAAAAACGCTTTTTCGCTCATAATAATTAAAACATCGGAAGTGCTAAGTTTCATTGATTACGGATTAATAATTGAGGAGGGCGCGTGCACCGCATGTGCCTAAATAGTCTAATTAATGGAATAGATCCGGCAAGTCGTAAATTTTATAAAGATTAGTTCCGCCGTGGAAACCCTCCTTACAGAATATCATGTTATATACATTTTGGTATCCCTTTAAAATATTTAATATATAGGTACAGTTGCCTATAATATTTACTAGGGAAACGAGAGAAAGTTTGGAATCAGTCTACACGTATTCTGGCGTAACGAATTTGAAAAGTATATACCGCAGAATTAAAGAAAGTTAGTTTACTGAGCGGTCCATTCACTGCGTTCTTCATTCCATGACCTTTAATTTTTAAATTAAACATTGCCACTTTTATGACCATTATTTTACTTCTATTATTTTTTTATGGTACAATTGCAAGATTACCTAATATGACAGGTGATGAAATCAATACTAGAAGTTTGACACATAATTTAACTCGACAATTAATTGACATTAAATTTGATATTACTTTCAACTCTCTCTAAATAAATCTTCCTTATCTGAAAAACAATTCTTTAATTTTTTTTATATTCTAGTACAGTGATCTCACTTCGAACTAATCCTATAGCTGTTTTAAATTCAAATATTTTTGAATAGTTTGATTGAAAATAAGTTAAATATCAAACATTTATAAGGAATATGGGTGCTTTTTCGTTGGGGGTGACTTTTACCCCAACTCATGGGTTTCGAAAAAAAAGTGACTATTGGAACGTGTAGATAGATCGTCGAATTCTACCTCCTATCCCCCAAAAATACCTATAATGTTCTTTTCGCTTTAATACCTGCCGAGTTACAGGGGTTGAAAACGTTGATTTTTATGCAAAAACACACTGATTTTTCAAAGGTTTTAAGCAAAGTACTCAAAGAGGATCGCATTTTCGAAAAAATTTGTCATAACAAAAAAGTTAGCTAATGAAATAACAAAAATAATCCATGAAATCAAGAATTGTTTAGGCTCAATGCTCATCGTTGCCGAGATATAGTTGATGTTGGGCAAATTTTTTGATATCTCCTAAGTCAAAAATGATACAAGGAGAATAAAGGTAAAATTTTGATTTTTTATAAAAAGTGCCAATTTTTTTGTTCAGTAAATTCAGAGGTAAATTCCAAATTGAAAAAAAAAAATTCCAAATTGTGTTTTTTGCTAGTCATTACTATTATGTATACAATTATTTTTTTGACTGTGATGGATGCACTATCTAAAAGATTTTATACTTAATGTATTTCGAAAGTTTTTGATATAATGAATTTTTTGGCTTTGAGGTTAAATAACTTAACAGGGAAGAATGTTAGCTGAATGTTACCAGAGACAAAAAATGATGGCAATAAACCAAGGAAAATGCTACTATTTTTATTTTTTGATAAAGATAATAGCTTAGAAGATAGAGGGGTGGTTTTCATCCTCTTAGGAGTAAGATCAATTATTTTTCTTATTAGCGAATGAGTTTTATGTCTCAAAATGTAACAATCTGTTAGGAAAGTAGGTACTAATTTCTCAAAAATAAACAAAAAATAATAAATTATCCATTTTACCCCTTTATATCGGCCATATTGCAACATAAAATTTTTAATTTCTGACTTCACATTCGTGATCAACGACTCCAAAAACATAAATAATATAAGTTTTAATAATTATTTATTCTCAGTACTTCGCTAAATACTGATATTTGATATTAGGGGTGGTTTTAACCCTTTTAGGGGTAAAAGCAATAATTTTTCTTATTAAGATATATGTCCTAAAATATAAGTATTTGTAAAGTAGTTCTACTTGCCCAAAACAAACAATATATGTTTTTCCATTGGACCCTATCAAACAACCATAATAGGGATGCAAACGTGAATTCGAAAATTCTGACTTTAGATTCGTAATCAGCGACCTCAAACACATATTATACATACATTTTTTTAATAACTAACTCATAATATTTGAGTCGGTATTAAATTTTAAATTTCAGGGGTGGTTTTCACCCTGTTAGGGGTAGAAGCACATCTATTCCTTTTTAATATTTGAAGTTGATACCCTAAAGTTTAAAAATCCACAAAAAAAGTTTACAAACATAGAAGTTTGGGTACTTTTTGGCACCAAGGTCTTGTTCTGTGCATAAAACTACCTATAGAAAATAAAGAATGACGTTTAATTCATCTGAAATAAATGTGTTATTTGAAAGTCAAAGCCAAAAAAAAGTATTTACGATGTATATCCACATACTATATTCTCGTAAAAATAATATGATATATTTTATTTGTTTACAGAAGGGAGCTCCTTTATCAATTTATATGTTCCTGCTGATCTGTTTAACACATAATCCCGGTTAATCCCATTGCACATCTGGTTTTTTTTTTGTCAATATTAGCTTTTAATAACAATAATGCGAATACCGGAAACATCATTTTCATCAAAATATTAATTATTGTTCCACGTTTTTTTATTTTTATTTATTTTTTCATTTATCATGGTCTCTATATTGTTCACGATGATCATTAAATATATACACACAGATATACGTCATATTATATGTTGATTTCTGAGATGGAGCGTAATATCCTCGGTAATATCTTAATCGACGTTTCAGCTGAATTCTATCTACCGTCGTCAGGTTCTCGTAGATACCTGCTGACTGCAGCTTCTCATTACTAGAGTCGAACTGTTCGCAATTGATAACTAAGATTGAAGTAATGTTCAATCACCTTACGACCAACGTTCATTTCGTCAACCAAAAACAGAGTCGATTCTAGTAGCATTTGCTGATTATTTATTCATTTTACCTGCTACTCACTCTGAAGGGTACTGCAAAATTTACGGCACTATTATTTGTTTCCATGCTCAGTGTTGGCAAGCCTTTTACCTCTTTGCTCACATTGTGGACTCCGTTATCCATTTCAGTCAGCAGCAATAACATCAACAGTTGTGAACATATTGTTAGAAAATAAAACATCTAGGGTTGATAAAATCTAGGAATATGATCCATTTTATTTTTCTTATGTTTTGGGGTCAGCGACATTGCTCCGCTATATAGAGCGCAATATAATATAGTGTGTTTGGCTAACATGGAGTTTTCTGCATTATTAAATTCTTGTTTGGTTTAAACTTTACGAAAGGGAAGTAATTTTATTCTTGCTACCAGGAAGCATTGAATGTATTTGCCTCGTATCTCGGCCTCTGCCAATAAACATGTTTTTAAAGATATTTAATTAAAATTATTTTTCCAAAGGCGTCCTTGGTAAAATGTAGCTCTTATAGAACGGCACCTTTTGTGTATGGCATGTCGCGGCGTATAATATGAATATATTGAATATAAAAACGTAAAATAAAATTAAAATAAGGAGTCGTCAGTGACAATTTGGTGAAGTTGAAGTTAATGTGCGTCCTTACGAAGCTAGTTTCAAAGTTTTGTTTTTTTTTTTCGCTCGTATTTAGCTTAATCATGTTACCTTAACATGGCGAATTTACCCAGACTCATGACGATGTTTTTATATTATTTAATGAGCAAGAGAACAACACAACTGTGATCCAAGTTTTTGAATATTTTAACAATAATTTTTCGTCATAATAGTAGCTTTAATGTGCTTAAACTAAAAACCAGCGAAAAACACCCTATATTTAGGTGGAAAAGAAAAAAAAACAAATTTTAAATGACATTTGTGGCTTTTGAGTCTATTGTAACAACTGTTTATCAAAAGATATTTTTTATGAGTGTTCATGAAATTACGGCAAGAAGCCCTTTCCTTTCCCTCAGTCGCGTGTTATTAATTTGGTAAGAACTTGCAGCAATGTCTGTCAATAATATGTTGTTCTCGTGTTTACATAATAATATCAATGATAGGAATCTCGCATAACTAAATTGGAGTGAGAACAAAATTAAAAAGAGCATGTTTATTTGCTACTTCATATACTAAGTATATGGTTATAAAATTGAGTTGGAAGAGAAACAAAGGAAAATCTCAATTTAAATTCCATTTACTTAAAAAAAACAATTTGGGATCAGTACAAGAAACACAATTTTTAATATGGACAGTCTTTTGAAACGGTTTATTTGGGGATAACATTTATTAGAATAATTAGCTTTTCAGTAGTCTTGATTTCATTAAATCAAAATAGTCAAATGTTGTAATAATGAGGGACTATTTCCGATTAGATAGAGCAAAATGGAATTCACATTTATTGATTTTTACGTTTTCTTTAACAGGCATTATTTTCCCAACAGCAGAATTTTTGATACAACAAAAACTTTTCTGAAATATATTTTAACATAAAATCGGATATTAGAGTGACAAATAATAGTCCTAGCTTCGACTTTCCCTAGAGAGAAAGAAATTCTTGCGTTTGTTTTCAATGGGAAATAGTAGGCTATATCTTCAAAAAATGCTTATGCTTATATTTCATTCTTTTCTATTACATGACATAGGAAGTCATATTGGATTTTTAGTTTTTAGATTGCGATTAAAAAGAGCTTTCAAATGATTTATCACATGATGAAGAAGCATAGTTAAGTGGTCAGCAAATTTTGCATGAACAATGTGAACGTCTAAATTTCTGAATATCATTATTATAATATAACAAAAATAAGAGAGGTGCCAGAACTCTACTTTGAGGTACACCCACTTCCATAAGTTTTTTTTACTCACGTAGGACACCATGAGCGTTATAGAGGAAGGCCTTAAGATTGATATTTTTGTTTTACATTCATTTTTATTACGTTTTTACATCCACAGTAAATCTTTTCAGAAAATTATTGTGAAATACAAGAAGTATATTATGTTGTTTTAGTAAGTTATTTTTACTTTACAAAAAAATCACTCATTTCTACCAATAGAGACAGTGGAAAAAAATATTTACCTGCATCAATATTAAAATTTGAACTTATTAGTTTTACAAAAATTACCTATTAGTTATAAAAATAACTAAATTATGCAGTACAATGTTTGTCTTTTTACATCTTTTAATCCACTGTATATTTAGCCTCCACGACGCCGACCGACGTGCTTAACTCTATATTTAGTGAAAAAATGGAATTGCATGAATATTTTTATTGAGAAGAAATATTGCACGTCCTTGAACTCTTAACTTTTAATGAAATACAAACTCATGCTATCGGATCTTGGATCTGCGTAAAACTAATGGAACATTTTAGCAACTTTTTTTTAATAACAACCTTGTAACTTGAACTAAAATTTGATATGGGTACTCTTTTAACTTTATATTTGTTCATAGGCAAAACTAATTTACAAATTTACCTTCAAACTTGGCATCTAGAGAAAAGAACATTTTACAAGCATTATTTTCTATATATAAAAATAGTTTTAATAAAAGAAAAAACTAGAGATAAAAGTTTCTCTCTTATACATAAGACTTCGATAGCTCGAGTTTTATGACAGCTAGAAAAAAAATACAAGTAAACTAGATAAGAAAGTCTATAACCGGAAATTATTTTCGAATATACAGGGCGAGCCAAGATAATATTACATTGTTTGAAGTCTTTTCTAGACTCCTTCCTCTCTTATATTATTATTGACTAGCTCTCAACCACTTGGATATAATGAATTTTTTTGTTGAAATAATGCCATCTGCAGATGCCTATTACAAAAATCACTAGTCACAATTATAAGATATTATTAAAAAAAATATGTGAATACTAGATACGAGACATCTAATTAATGTTTTTGAATCATTTTCTCTTTTAAAAATAATACAGGGTGGCCAAAAAATATTTTTCAATTTAGAACTTTTTTTCAAATGTACACACCCTGTATATTTTTCGACGATATGACGCACTTGGAGTAGTTTTCCACACACACCAAAACACTTTTGCACACACTCGACGCGCGTTTCGCCAACCAAGTTGGCATCATCGGGAGATGATTAAAACTCAGTTTTAATCATCTCCCGATGATGCCAACTTGGTTGGCGAAACGCGCGTCGAGTGTGTGCAAAAGTGTTTTGGTGTGTGTGGAAAACTACTCCAAGTGTAAGTTCTACACCAAAGGTTCCAACCCCTCTTCAGGATATGACGCAGAAATACAAAACAGACATAGCATTTCATTTTAAAAAAATGCACTTGATACTGTAGTATTGTCTTGGTTTGTCCTCTATATTTAAAAATAATCTCCAGTTATAAACTTTTTTATCTTAATTGTATTTTTTTAAATTTCTAGCTATTATAATAGGGCTCGAGCTATCGAAGTCCGACGCAATATTGCGCCACCCTGTATACACGTACAGTTGCTATCAAGCAAAACTTTACGTAAATTCATACAATGTTCGTTTAAAATGGGATTTCTGCAGATTTAAAAAAAATAACCGACTTTGCATCTTTCCAGCTGATCGCATGCTTTTTTAGCTGGGTAAGATAGCAATCTCGTTTTTAACGGCATCAAAACTGGAAGGAAAATATAACACCGCGCCTTCAAATGTTTACTGGATAAAATGGACGGTTCTTTATGGACTAATTGCTCAAAATTAGCGTACTGTAACGTTGAACTTCTGATTATGCATACTTTTATCGCCCTTCACTAGAAGGGAGGCTTGAATTTACTAACAGTATTTTCAGTGCGTATGGTCGTAATATGGTTATTTGCTTTCCCGTCAGATTTTTCCCCAATAAAATGTATCTCAAATGTTTAGAGCTTGACATGTTAAAAAATACCCAGGGATATAATTCCCATCTGTTTCCAGCTTAAGATAACTGTTTTAAATTTAATTTCCCCAAAGCCTACTAAAAATTATAATCTTTGCTCTGAGAGATGACGTAGGTAAAATACTTCTCATAAAATATAAAAAATAATTTGAGCGATAATGATCCTTCTAATGCTGACGTGCGTTTCCTTGACGCTCATTTCGTCAACAAGATGGTGTTTTAATCATCTCCCAATTACGTGAGTTATTTATTAACATTTAAAAACCATATTTTTAAAATAATAATGGATATATCCGACCGCTTTCTGCTAATATTTTTTCCGATTCCTTATTGCATTTGTTTCATAATTCACTTTTTCTATAAAGAGAACTAAAAATCAGGATTAGGAAAATAATTTTTTTTAATGCAATTGGAAATGAATATAAATTAAACATCATCACTATATTTTCCTAATCAAGTTATCGCTTACAATATCATCCGTAGATACTTCGTGATTTTCGTTGAACAGCAAAATACCCGTTTAAATAAACATTGTTTATTTAATAAAAATATTTTTTATTCCAATTCGTCTAAAGTTATCAGTTTTATAAATGCATAGCCAATTTCAGTAAAATTCAATGGAATGGCATCGAATTTTTCAGGTTGATTTTTAACTTTGGGCATTAAGCAAAAAAATTGAGACAAAATTAGTATTGTGAATTTCAGTTAAAAAAAATATGATGAATGTATTGGTTTTTATGGTCATATTATCAGGAATTAATTGAAAAACGAGAGTTCAACGAGATTAGTAAAATTTGCATAATTTCATACTGCAAATTTTGCCTGAAACTTTTTATTATGACATCAAAATAGAGGCTATACGTTTTTGATTTCTGTCCAGGGCTGTAACCATTTTTGCTTAGTAGATATAAATTATTTTGTCATTATCACTTCGTTCAATCCCAATATAGTGCAATAATGAAATAACAAAAGACTGTAGGGGTAACGTATCAGATTCAACTTGAATACTGTCATAATAATCGGGTAATATAAACAATAACATTAACATTATAAGGAATAAGAGAAGTAGGTAGTTTTAATGTCTTTTAATTCCAAAATAATACATTCCTGTAACTTAAACAGGTTCGAAGTTATGGCGTATTGAAATTAGTCATTTTGATGATCTTCACATCTTTGCACTTGACGACCGGACTATAAGATCGTATGTAATTTATAATTTATAAGGCTGTCTAATAAACCCGACTGGCGGTTTCATATTTCTTGAAAAATACGTGATTACCGGGACAGAATTTTCCTCCATTGTAAATAAAGATACATGTTTATATTCCCGCAGGTACAAAAAAATCTACAGATGACATATTCCACAGACAATAAAACAGAAAGTGCGTGGGGAACGTAAAATATCTCATAAGATTTGCAACAAAGTATTTTTAGAAATGTGAAAGTAGATTTGAAACGGCACAATTTTATATAAAATGTATATTAGTGGGAGAGAATCTCAGAGGGTGCGGTTATGAGACAGGTTTAATAAAATGTAAAAGTTTACTTGTATAGGATACAGGGTGCTATATTGCGTCTAAGTTCCTCATTAAAAGGATATGGGATTTATATTTTTGGAAGTGCGTACATTTTAGAATTATTCTAAAATATAGGCTGATTCTATAAAAAATTTTCTTAAGGTATTTTCCGAGGTATTTTCTTAGGCGGAATTCTCTGCATATTTTTATAGTTTTAATTTCCTCTGGAAAGATATTGATAAATATTTTCATTTTGCAAAAGCTCTTGCACACAAATGGCCTTTTCGGTGTTTTTTAAAATTTTAAATTAAAAATTCAGAGGTGCCCCAAGATGCATGATAAGGCCAGTCTTAAGTATATTTTACAAACTTAAAAGAGCCAAACTCCGAGAAGTCAAATTTTCGTATTCAGATTCGCAAAAAAATCGTAAATCTGAATATTCCATAATTTTAATATTTTTTAAACGCCCTGTAAGATTAAATGAATATTGACATATGGCTATAGTGAACAATACCTGTGCGTAAGAAAGTGACGAATAAAAATATCCCACTAAACACCTGAGTGAAAACTTACAGGTCAGTAATGAGAAAAATGTGACTTTTTTCAAAAAAAATCGCTGTATTTTTTTAAATATTGCAGATTTTGAGAAAGCGACCAAATCAGTTTTTACAAATAGTCAGTAGATTACTCCCGAATTACTTCCATATAACAAAATCAAATTTAAAGCCGCTATTGTAAATTCTCGGTGTCAATGAAATTTTCCATTCTTAGACGAGTCTTGCATTAGGCGCTGTATACAATATTTATTGCAAATGCTCATTCCAACAGACAGTACCACTTATTGTCAATAAAATTTGCAACAAAATGCCGAAAACTGCAACTCTATAATATTCTTCCCTGTAGAAATATCTTATTCCACAATTTGAAGAAAAAATCCAAATACGCAGTTCAATTGTCCAGGGCTGTATTTTGCCATTTTTTATTTAAAATAAAATTTATTTCGTCAAGTTAAACTGTTTTACCATTTTTAATAGGGGCCCATATTTTATACACTCAATCTTCGCACAAGAAATTTACCAACTTTTATATTTTTGCTGATGTCTCAGTATTTTTGGTTTTTCGAAACCTGGGTCACTCTCAGTATTGTACACGAGTCCTTAAGCGAGGTGTATATCAATTTGTAGATGTATTTTTCTAGAAAAACTAATGAAAATCTATAGAAAAATGTGGGCCCATATTCGGATCCTATCCTCTAATAATTAATATCTGAAAATGGTTTCCTTCTGTATATCAATTTTCCAATAAAAAGAATGATATCTAGATTGTTTTATTAAAACGAATCGTCTTTATCAACAATATAAAAATAGTTCCTACAATTTTATAACATGACCTGACAGACCATTATCTCAAAATTGTAAACACTGAAAATAATACATTTGAAAACACTTATCCTACATGTAATGATTTGCGTAATAAAAATACTATAAATAAAATAAATCATGAACGGCAGAATATAAAAAAGAGACTTGGCAAGAATTATTTGAAATTAAAGACGTTGATAGACATTTCTAAATGTGTTAAATGGAAAAAAAAATCAATGTGTATACCGAGTGGTCAAAAAAAAACCGGAATTTTTTATTTCTCTAATAGTTTCGCCAATTTTTAACCGATTTTAATTATTCAAAAACTAAATTATAACTAAAAGATCACGGTAGAGGTATAATTAAAATCGGTTAAAAATTGGCGAAACTATTAGACAAATAAAAAATTCCGGTTTTTTTTGGACCACCCAGTATATCACTAAAAGTTTCGTTATATCAAATAGGAATAGTAACAAAATGAAACAAGAACTTAAAAAGGTCAGGTAGAATTTGGAAAAAATAAAAAGAATTTAGAAATAATACTCTCTCGTAAAAAAGAATATTACAATGATAAAAATCGAGGATAAAATTATAAAAAAATAAAAATGATACAAAAAATATGAAACACAAAATTTTCCCGGGATTCTGAAAATGTAGGTTCTTGGTAATTTTTTTGCCTCCTATAAGAAAATCTTTTTCTGGTGGTAAATTTTTTAATACTACTTCCGATTGTACCGGCTATTACTTAACATTGAGAAATTAATGTAAAAGGAAAAACAACAAATAACGTAGATACCTACTTTTATTTTTGAACAATACATCTCGACAATATGACAATATGTATTTACAATAGATGCTCGAAATTACTTTCGTGTTTGCTTGAATACACATATCAAAGCGATGTTCCTCGTTACCTGTCCTTAATAATGTGCGCTACTAATACCAGTTCAAGAGAAGATTTTATTGTATTGTCAAGTCAAGAGCTGAAAAATGCTCTTAAAGTAACACACTTATTATTTACAATTCTTCAATAACCTATTTCCGATATAATTATTTAATTATTCTAAAAGTAAACATTACTATGACGAATAATTAAACAATTGCAAAATTTCTACATTAGTTGTTTTTATCTAAATTCATATTTAGCAAAATTGCAAACATGGCAATATTTCGGAAATAAAAAGGATAGGTTATTGGACACTGGACAGTTCGGTTAACTTTTGGTCAGTGTAACGTTAAAGTGGTGCCTAGTAATATCTTACAGGCCATAGGAATGTTCATAAGATTTATGATGTAAGTATACTGTTTTATAAATATATCATAGAATAAGTTAGTTTATTAAGGCAACCGTTTTATATTGTTTTTTTTTTAAATTATTTTAATAAATATTTTATTTTGCTACCTCATCTTTTTAATTCCTCTTTGCTACACCCAACGGCCTTAGCGAAGGCGTAGTAGTATAAATCTGCCATAACTTCTATTGGCTCTTGATATACCTGACTTTTTTAAGGTCCTGAAGTGCCAATCCAGCACCTTAGAAACAATTATAATTTTTTCATGGCTAACGAAAGTAAAAAGTCAGAACTTAACGTTACCGCGCTCTAGGCATAGTCGAGTGGTTTGCAATTCCGTTTTCCGTGCAGGAGTTCAGAGATCGAATCTTGAACAGGCCTCAATTTTTTCGATCTTTATTTTGTAAGTTTTATTTTGGAAATTAAAATTAAAAATATAATTAATACATCCAAGTGATAGAAAGCTCCGAGCTAGAATTTTCTAATTCATTTAATTTAAATTTCTCAATTGTAGGTAATTTGTGATAATAAAAAATAATTTACAACCAGTAAATAATTATCTTATAGCTGGCAAAAAAGTTACTATGAACCTACATCCCAAAACCAATATTAAAAAAGTTACAGCATTAAAAAAAATACAACACCAGAAAATTAGAGAATAAAAATAATATATCTCAAAACCTACTGCAGATCTTACTTTCTCGAATAAGAAGAATTTTGCTTAAAATTTATTTCTTAACCTTTTTTACATTGCATATTTGATTTATTTTTCTTCTGAAACTTGTAGCTGCGATCTGTTATATGAACATGCTGTTTTTCTCTATACAAGAAATTGTAAATACATTATACATACAATTACAGGTACTCGCACAGGTTTTACATTTAGGAGTACTTCAAAACAATATTTTAACATTTTAATATGTAATTGTTTAAAAGAGAAATAAATTTGCATTTGAATTAAATTTAATAATCGTTTAACAAATTACTTTACTAAAAAATAAAATAAACATGAAATTTACATACCTAATATCATGTACATTCATAATTATAGCACAATCTTACACAAATTACACCTTGGCACTCCAAACACGACTAATCACACGCCTTTCTAAATCAAAAGTACCAAAAAACTTTATCACAAAAACACCCGACAAATAAATACGCAACAATGCACTATGATAACTATCCAGGGACTAAGCAGCGTACGGATAAGTCAATCGCGCATACTCATTTCGTATTTCGTTTCGTGCTAATATATCAAATAATTCTGAAGAAAAATTTCGATACAAACTATCTAAGTTATATTTCCACTCATTTCCAGTTATAGTACCCTAGAATCGACTTATTTATGATGGTAATTCTGATTAATTTGAAGGTAAAGTCCATAAATCTGGCTATAGAAAATAACAGTAAAAAAATATTCTTATGTAATACATGCAATCTGTTTAAGTGGCATTGGGATGACATGGCAATTTTCCGAGGGCATTAATAATCCGAAACCGTAGAGCATATAATTCAATAGGCCGCTAGGAACAATTATCATTAATTTTCAAAGTCCGATTGGTATTTTATGACAGTCCAACCGAAATAATTAATTCAAATAGTGGCATAGCTACTTGTATAGTCCTATTATTATTTATTGCCCACAATAGGTACAATCATTTCTGATGTAGATGTTACCGGTTCTAATTATTTATAAACATATTAGTAAACTGTAAAATAGGGATGAAAGTGCTCTTCGCTAGCAATTTGTAAAGAAGGTTATAGAGTGCAATGTACAATCTTTTGATATAAAACAAAAACATATGTGGTCCTCCCTATATTACATATGGACGCAATAAAACAATTGCATCTAATTATCTTCATCACACGAATACCCAACATAATCTACAAATATCCGCTATAAAAATTTAATCCGTCTCACCAATCCTCAGTCTGGTTAAACTCATTTTTCCATGCACGCAAAGGACATCAATCAAACAAGCGTCGTACAAGACGAAGGTCAATTTAAAAACCAAAAGCATCTGTTTAAAGCACTTAACCTGGTCTGGAAGAATAGTTCACAAGGGACGCGGGTTCCCTGAGTTTTAGAATGAAAAAGCGACATTTATAGCTCAATCCATAACTTGCATAAAGTATAAAATTCTAGAATTTTCATATATTTTCATATTTTTATATCATACATACCGATACCGCGGTAGACTAGGGATATTTATTGGTGTGTTGCATTTCTCAAAAATTAACAATTATGTCGTATCTTTACGAATAATGCACAAAAAACGTTAATGTTATAATTTTTTCAATTTCAAATATCATTAGTTTCGATCAGATCTTTATTTCTACTCTTTTCACTAGATAAATCAATTGATTTGGGATAAAATGTTGAGTACTGTGACCATGTTGACATGACGTTAGTGTGAAAAGTAGGTGCCCCCTGAGATGCTAACCTCTCACAAGAGGCAATTGCGGTGAACGTTTAGTTTGCGTTGGACAAAAAAAACATCGAAATGGGGCTAATACACAATAAGACGTTGCTTTATTAACAGAACAGTTCCGTTAAGACTACACTGATTGAAGAACGCAAACGTGATTACAAAAGGACATGGAAAATATACAGGAAAATAGTTACAGGGGCGGAACTGTGATGGTGGAAATTCGAGGAAAGACGAATTTCGTTTCGGTAGAGAATTTTTTGACATCAGCTCGTTATGTGAGTAGTACTTCTCGTCCTCTGGTGCTTTCTCGAACAGCTACTATTGGCACAAATTATTATACACAACAATACAAGTGTCATTATCAAGTATCACCATGCTTTGCTTAGTCGCCCGATTCGATAATCAAATGTGTTGGTCATGTCTTCAGCCTTCAACTCACTAAAATTATGTAGAAATTTCCCCATTTCTATCTAATAAAAATCGAATTTATTATACCTATATTACACGCTACACACTTGAGAAAATCGTTTAGCTTACAGGATCGAATTTCTAGTAAATAACTATATCTATATTAATTCTGACAGTGTAAACAATCAACCCAGTTAATAATCAGGCATGTTGATCGATTGACTTTATCACTATGATAATTTATAGTAAATTGCTCAGTAACTATTTCATAGGCCTAAAAGAGTGGATATATTTCACGATCAATCAAGATAAAATATGGTCGGATGTGTCTGAAATTCAAATTTTTATTGCCGAAAAAGCGCTTGAAATTCAGAACAGGAGGCAAGTACTGCAAGCTGT